>CAJVGC010000591.1:14149258-14361529 GCA_910822075.1 Senecio squalidus
TACCGGTTGTTATTTCGTCATCACTTTCGGGTGACGAAAAAGCTCGATTATTGACAGTCCTTAAGGGTCCATAAAAAGGCCTTTGCTTGGCGCATATCTGACATACCCGGAATTAGCCCCGATTTTTGCAACATAAAATTAATTTAATGATAATATAAAACCCGTTGTTCAAAGACACGGCGGCTAAATCCGAATATGACAGATGTCGTTAAAAAGGAAGTTGTGAAGTTGTTGGATGCAGGAATCATCTACCCTATTTCAGATAGCCCATGGGTTAGTCCCATTCACTGTGTGCCGAAAAAGGGAGGTATGACCGTGGTGATGAACGAGAAGAACGAGCTCGTGCCAAACAAGGACAGTTACCGGATGGAGAGTTTGCATCGACTACCGCAAACTGAACGAGGCCACCAGGAAGGACCATTTTCCACTACCATTCATGGACCAAATGATCGAGAGACTAGCAGGAAATGAGTTCTACTGCTTCTTGGATGGATTCTCATGATACTTTCAGATCCCCATCGATCCCGAAGATCAAGAAAAGACTACCTTTACATCCCATTCGGAACCTACGCATATCGGAGAATGCCATTTGGCCTATGCAACGCAACCCGCCCACTTTCAGCGGTGTATGCTAGCCATTTTTCAGGATATGGTGGAAGAAGACGATGGAAGTATTTATGGACGATTTCTCAGTTTTCGGAGACTCTTTCGACAATTGTTTGGAGAATCTGGATCAGATGCTGGGAAGATGCGAGGAAGCACACTGGTCCTCAACTGGGAGAAATGCCACTTCATGGTTCGAGAGGGAATCGTATTGGGACACAAGATCTCAAAAGCTGGGATAGAGGTAGACAAGCAAAGATCGAGGTTATTGCCAAACTACCACCAACGACGAACGAGAAAGCAATTCGGAGTTTTTGGGACATGCCGGATTTACCGAAGATTTATCAAGGATTTCTCCAAGATTACTCGTCCTATGACGAAACTCTTAGAGAAGGAGGTAGCTTTCAACTTTTCGGAGGACTGCTTAAAAGCTTTCGAGATACTCAAGGACCGGATCACCAACACACCTATTTGGTAGCACCGGATTGGTCTCACCTTTCGAGCTAATGTGTGACGCAAGTAACTTCGCAGTGGGAGCTGTTTTGGGGCAACGGATCGATAAACATTTTCGACCTATCTACTTTGCCAGTAAAACACTGAACGAAGCCCAACAGAATTACACCACTACGGAAAAGGAGCTTTTGGCTGTTTGTTTTTGCCTTTGATAAATTCCGCTCATATTTAGTGATGAGCAAGACAATTGTTTTCACGGATCACTCTGCGCTAAAATTCTTATTTGCTAAATTAGATGCTAAACCTAGATTAATTCGTTGGATCTTTTGTTACAGGAATTTGACATCGAAATCAAGGACAAGAAAGGAGCTGAAAATGTCGCTGGCGGACCACTTGAGCCGATTGGAGAACCCAAGTTTGGGGGAGTTGAAGGAAGAGGACATAGATGACGCTTTTCCGGGGGGAAATGCTGGCCTACATCAGTAACACGGACAGCTGTGCCCCATGGTTCGCGGACATTGCGAATTATATAGTCGGAAAAGTCATCAACAAAGACTTAACCTATCAACAGAGGAAGAAACTGATTTCGGATTCAAAGTACTACTACTGGGACTTCGCCATACTTGTTCCGTAGATGTGCTGATGGAATGGTGCGCAGATGTGTACACGGAGAGGAAACGCGCAAAAATTCTGAACGAATGCCATCATGGACCCACCGGAGGACATTACGGACCAACGGTAACTGGGAAAAAGGTCTATGATGCAGGATTTTATTGGCCAACAATTTTCAAGGAGGCCTATACTCTCGTGAACACTTGTGACGCATGCCAACGCCAAGGGAATATCACGAAGCGGGACGAAATGCCACAGCAAGGGATCCAAGTCTGTGAAGTATTCGACATCTGGGGAATCGATTTTATGGGTCCTTTCAAACCCTCCAATAGAAATATTTACATTCTAGTTGCCGTAGATTATGTTTCTAAGTGGGTTGAAGCTAAAGCATTACCGACTAACAACGCTAACGTGGTTGTTGATTTTCTTAAAAGTTTATTTTGTAGGTTTGGAGTGCCAAAGGCATTAATCAGTGATCGAGGAAGCCACTTCGCCAACGCTCAGCTTGCAAAAGCCTTGAAGAGATATGGAGTAAATCACCGATTTGCAACTTCGTATCATCCTCAAACTAGCGGGCAAGTGGAAAATACAAACCGTGCAATAAAGAGAATTTTGGAAAAGACGGTCAACAATAATCCCAATATATGGTCAAGGAAGCTGGAGGACGCATTGTGGGCATTCAGGACGGCATATAAAACACCAATTGGAACCACCCCGTATCGACTACTCTACGGGAAAACATGTCATCTTCCGGTGGAAATTGAGCATAAGGCGTACTGGGCATTGAAGCTCTGCGACATTGACATTGATCTAGCAAAAGACTTGCGGTTCTTACAACTTCACGAGATGGATGAATTACGGTTACAAGCCTACGAAAGTTCCTGCCTTTATAAGGAAAGAACTAAGGAATTCCACGACCGGAAAATTCGTCGTAAAGAATTCAAGGAGGGAGATAAAGTACTTTTATTTCAATCAAAGTACAAATTCAAGGCTCCTAAATTACGCTCGAAGTGGACAGGACCGTACACCGTTAAACAAGCTTATGCTTCCGGATATGTCGAGTTGTGGAAAGAAGGCGGACAACCATTCATCGTTTCTGGGCAACGAGTCAAATTATATCACGAGGAAGATAATGAAAACGGGCTGATGATTGAGGATGGATTCCATTCCATCGACACCTAATAAAGAAGCATCTCGAGTCAAGCTAACGACTCGGTCGAAAAATTAGCGCTTCTCGGGAGGCAACCCGAGTTTGTTTCTTTCCTTTTCTTTATTTTTTTATTATTTTTAGAACTCTTTAATATTTTCCTTTTGCAGATTGTTTAGTTAGGTACCAAGAAAATTCAGAAAATACAAAAAAAAATCGAAAAAACGAAAAAAAAAATTCCAAAAAAAGTGCCCGGTGCGCAGCACCCCATCACTAGGTGCTGCGCACCTCCGTTCTGTCCAGGTTCTATATTACTTGTTTTTTTTAAAACACACAGCACACACACATATCCATAACAGCAGCAGCGAGAACCGACGAACACACACTAAACCTTCGTTTTTTGCTCGTTTTTTCTCATCTAAATTACTGAACATGAGTCGCCGAGGTAAAAGGGCAGCAGTCCAAGAGGAAGGAGAGGGTAGCCGTCGAGCTCGGCCACAATCTCACGCTTCCCTAAATGCGGCGATCATGGCGCCCGAGCGCCACCCATGGTTACTGTGGCCAGGATGCTCAGCTGACAGACGGATCAAACTCAACAACAAACTGGCATCCTTACGAGGTCGTCCGGTAGCTGCACCGCGCACAGTGGATTGGAATTTCTTAAAGGAAATTCCCGTGGATTTGAGGGAATACATGACTACCCATAGCCGCACCGCCCAGCGCCACATCCCGATCTGGGGTCGGGCCTGGAAGACTGAGGAGCCCGTGTTCAGAGAATGGGTACTCGAGTTTTATTGTTCACTTGAGGTCTCCAAGGACTTCACTGACGAGACATTCCTGACAGCGCCTTTGATTTCCTTCCGCTTAGGCGGAGAGGAACACCAGGTATCCGTTATTGAATTTGGGCGACTAACAGGTTTGTTGACTCCCAATGAGGCAGGTAACGAGGCGTTAATGGTAGCATACTTCTCGGATGCGGAGCGCGATCTTCTGGGGTGTGATATTGACGCGGCATGGTTAGCTCTATCGGGGTTGGAGGGATATCACCCCCGATCCAGCCGCGCGAAGGATGTTCAGGACCCCGTATTGAGGCTTCTGCATAAGATGATTTCCTACTCTTTCTTCCATCGTGACACACATCACGATAAGTGTTACCGGGAGGACGTGTGGGTTTTACATACTTTCCGTGCTAGAGATCCTACCCAGTTTGTTAACGTCCCATGGGCGTTAGCAAAGTATATGGCTGAAAAGGGGGAGGGCCAGACGGATTCCAGCAAGATGCTATGCGGGCACTTCATTTCCCGCATTGCACGAGAGTTAGGGTTGGCTACTCATGCCAACATCCAGATGTGCTCACCAGCGGTGCAGTGTAAGGTTTACGGGCAGGCGGATATGGTCCGAGTGGGGATTCTTCACCCACTTGGCAAGCGGTTGGCTCCTTTTGGTAGAGTTGATGATGTTCAGGCTCCAGCTCAGGCACCGAGGCGACGTGCCCTGCCCCAGGTGGATTTTCAGGATCAGGTTTTGGCCGGGTTGCACAGGATTCAGTTCGATAACGTTCAGGCGGAACGTCAGCGGACGCAGGCTCAGCACCGTGATCAGTACTTCCAGGAGAGATACCAGCCCTCCTGGGAGTATATTTACCAGCAGCACCATCCAGCTCCGTACCCACCGTTTGATGCACCAGCTTATTACTATCCGGAGCCATATCTCGGGTACCATCCAGCACCACCACAGGAGGAGCAGCCAGGCAGTGATGATGAGTGATTGTATTATCTTTATGTATTGTGTTATTGTGATGAACTTATTATGTACTTTTTACTATTTTCAGACTATTTATATTTCCGTCGTAACTTTTTATTATTATTATTTTCTTTTTCTTTTCTAATATGTGTGGTTGATTTTTTTTTAGTTTTTTTTCTAAGACTGGCAGTAAGTTCAGCACCCGCTCATAAGCCTGGCATTCAGTTCAGCAAACCGAATTCCACCGCCATATTACCATTTTACACCAACGGGTTCTATTCTTTCTACCTTTCTTTTTTTTTTTGTATTATTTTTATTTTTTATTTTTTAGGATAGTTTTTTGTCAATTTTCCCTTATTTTTGAGTCGTAAACACATTAGGGACAATGTGTTACTTAAGTTTGGGGGGGTTGTCGGGAAATTTTACATTTTATTTTTCGACCCTTTAGCTTAGTTTCCATCGTGTTGAAATGTGTTGTTGTTGTACATGTTTGAGTAAAAAAATTGAAAAATTGAAAAAACCAAAAAAATATAACGTGTCTTGTCGGTAAATACCTTAAACTGTAAGCATAACCAGACGCATTTTTACCCCACTCAGAAAAATAGTGAGATCTTTGAGCCTTTGAAAGCATTCATTTTTAATGCTACTTTTTCGTTTCTTTGAGTGTGCCGATGGTTGATGACTTTAGAACTTGACATTGTTATACATTTCGAGACCACAGATGAGCAATTGCATTAGGGTAACTTAGTGTGATTTTGGTACAACTTAGGGGCAAATTAGGATTAACCCATTTGATTAGCCTTTTCGTTTCTTTTTATATTTTTATATATTTTCCGTCTAACCCTTGTAACACTTATTTTTAGTGTTAGAAACTCTAGTAAACCAATTTGCGCCTAAACCGTTTCGTTTCTAAACACTACTATATATTTTGTACATTCGCCTTATTTTCGTTTCTTTTTAGATTAAGTCCGAACTTAGACTTTTGATTGCAATTATTATTATATTAAGTGAAGTTTATTAAGGCATGGAAGAAAAAAAAAATATCGATTATTATTGCCTTGTATTTATTTGTATTTGGAAAAATAGTAAAAGAAAAAAGAGATATATATAGTTGATTACTCGCCTTTTGAGCATGTGTACTTACCACGAGAAAAGATTATTTTGTAAGACATGTACTAGGCTGAAAAGAGAAGAAAAAAAAAAAAAAAAGAGTGAAAAAGAAAAAAAATCGGAAAAACAGAAAAGCGAAAAAAAATTAGTTGTAGAATTTAAGCGAAATAGTGTATTATGAGTCATGTATTATTTTACGATACATAGATATATTCGAGGAAAGGAGAAAATGAAGAAAAAGTACAAGTTGAAGAAAGTAAGCAATCCCGTACGTTAGAGATTTTAGTTAGTTCGGATTTAATCTAAGTTTTTTGTATTATTTTATTTAACCCGTTTACACTCCAGTATATATTTATTCACATACCTTTACCTGTATATTACAACCCGAATAAAAGTCCCCGTTTAGTTGTACCTAGACTCTAGTGGTGGAGATTTGATACTTTATCAAGCCTATGATAGAATATGCACCATGACTGAGCAATTGAGCGATTCTACAGAATACGTTACACACCCTTTTAGATTAGTTTGAGAGTTTGTGTGATTTTACTTCCAATAAAAATCGTGAGGAGTTTGGTTATGTTTATTTTTGGCTTTGATAACTAATTTGAAAACAGTTTTTGCTTGAGGGCAAGCAAAAAGGCAAGTTTGGGGGGATTTGATATCGCATATTTATATAGATAATTCTACGCGATATTTAGTCGGTTTTCATAGTAAACATGATGGATAGGATAGGTTTTTACATTTAATCGTGTGGAAAAGTGTTTTTGTCCATTTTACAGGTTTACGTGATCGGGAAGCGGAAAGAAGTGGAGAAATGAGCTTAAACGACATATTTAAGACGAGCAGTGAAGAGGTGCTGCGCACCTAGGGGTTGGGTGCTGCGCACCTAAGGAATTTGAGTTGGTTTTGAACACGGAAATCACCCGGTGCTGCGCACCTATGGAGGAGGTGCTGCGCACCTGTCTGGATAAACACAAGAAATTGGTGTTTGAGTCGAATACGATTTCCACCTTGATTTTGCCTATAAATACAACAACAAATCCGTCCAGAATTTCATTCAGTATTATTCATACGTTCCTGGAGTTGTGATTAAGTTGGAAGCAAGTTTTCAAGGCAAGGAGAATCATTATTTCGGAAATCGGCGATCACGACAAATTCCGGCGATTATTCCGTTTGTTCTTTTCTTTGTTTTATTAATTATTCCAGAATGTTTGCCAATACTTTTATTGCTTTTTCAGACCGCGTTATGAGTAGCTAAAAACCTTTTACGCTTGTTTGATTAACGGATCCTGTTTAATGTTATTCTAACGTTTTTCGATTGTTTTATGTTTTTGTGTTTAATCGTTGATCCTTATTTACTTAGATTTTAACATATTATCATAGTTGTTTATGTTTAATTTGTTTAATCAACATTCTAGGTATTCGGAAGGAATCTAGATAGGTTAGATAAGTTTTATGAAATAATCGGTCGGTCTTTAATCGGTTTAAAATTATTAAGATTCGGAAGGACTTAGTAATAACAACTAGGTAATTAAATCTAAGTGAGTAGGTCTAAGAATTAAGATTCGGAAGGACTTAATAATTAGAGGAGTTATTCGGAAGGAAACTCTATAAGGTTAAATCACTAAAAACAGGCTTGATTCTTATTGCTTAGTTATTAATATTTATTAACTGTATTCGGAAGGAACGGTGTAAGTAGAGATAATTAAAGTTAGTAAAAGATTCGGAAGGACTTTTAGTATAAATTAGAAGTTGAAACAACAATCGAATTCGTAGAATTAACGGAAAACAGGTGAAGTGTCAAACAGGTGTATTCTTCTTATTATTTGATTTAATCCATAAATCTTTCGCTCAGTTTTAATTAACTCTTTTTCTTAAATTACTTGCAATTTTAGTTACGATAAAAAACCCCCAAATACTCTTAGTGTTATTAATTCGAAATTTAAAAGCAAATTAGTCCCTGCGAACGAACCTTTACTTGCTATTAACTATATTACATACGAATAGGTCCACTGCCTATAAGTGTGTAATTGCGTGAAAAAGTAGGTTTAATTTAAGACTAGATTTTACACATCACGTGCGTAACTCAGAGTTACGTGAGTGTAACTCAGTTACTTGAACGTAACTTGTTCGTAAATGCGTTTGGACTTTACAACTCGATCTAATTACATACTAACTCTACGACACGTTCAAATGAATACAAATACAGACAATAATGCTCCAACATCTACTTCACAAGGTATTTTCTTATCTCAACATCGGCACATTTCTGATCTCTTGGAACAATTTCATATGGATGGTGCTAAGGATGTTTCTACACCTCTAAGATCAGATAATGCACTATCTCTTGTTGATGGATCACCTTTAGTTGACCCGACACCTTATCGTCGCCTTGTTGGGTCACTTCAGTACCTCGCATTTACTCGTCCAGATGTCTCTTTTGCTGTAAATCGGTTATCCCAATGCATGCATGCTCCAACTCAACTGCATTGGCAATCTTTAAAACGTGTACTTCGTTATTTAAAAGGGACTATTCATCATGGGTGGTGTATCATTCTCGCATGAAGCACTTGGCACTTGACTATCATTTTGTTCGTGAAAAAGTATCAGATGGATCCATACGCGTCCTGCACATAAGCTCCAAGGATCAGCTAGCTGATGCCCTTACAAAGCCTCTAGGTCGCAGTTTGTTCTTACACTTTCGCTCCAAGATTGGAGTCTCCGATGGATCCTCCATCTTGCGGGGGCGTGTTAAGGATAATACTAAAATATAGCTTAGTAAACAGTTTGTTGTAACTTACCGTAGGGTTAGGCACTTAGTTCTAACTATCTTGTAGATAACTATTACTTGATGTAACTCATGGCTATATAAGAGAAGCCATCCTAAGATATTCATCATTCATTCTCAATTCAAAAGTCTGTAATCTTATAATGGCGTTGCTAAGTAAATTATTTTCGATTTTTCTTTAACAAATCAGCTGTCGCCAAAGTTTCTAACCACGAGTTTCTAGAGTGGACATGTTGGCGATGATCGAGATCACCGTCTTCCAAAGACGATCCTTGTCCTCGCCAAATAGGCCTTTTCCTGGAAGTGTCATATATATCACCAACATTAAACATCACATTTGTATTACCTAGTGAAGCTTCTTTCCTTGTTTCACATATCGCATAAGCGCTTTTTGAATCATGTCATGCAAATAATTATTGAAGAGATGGTGCCAAACGATGCACCTAGACGATTTAGATTTTGATGTTACTTGACAGTGACTTCATCTAAAGTCGTAAAGAGAGACAAAGCAAATGGCCCATGTTGCTTGATATCTTTTATCTTAAAGTTTGTCATTTTCCTCTTGAAGAATCCTAATCAATTAAGTAGTTGAATGTGTGGATTTTGAGACTTGTGGAAGATGTGGTTCGAGAGCTCCGAGATCTGACATGTGTCGACATTTCGGGTAAGATCACATGGAAATACATTATTGGTAACAATCATTTTGCATAAGTCGATCATATGGGTTCAACAAGTTGTAAAAAATGGTTAAAATGCATACCATTTTAGTACTAATTAAAACAGTTCGGATCGAGTTAGCCCATAATATTTTTTTTTATTATAAATTATGAAAAATAAAGAAAAGCAAAACGATTTTAAAAACTCGTGCATGTTGAATGTAGTTTAGAAAATTTTGATATGTTTTCATTTTCGGTATTTTGACCGGTTACAGTTACACTTTAAATTTAACCAAATCACGATTAACTAGGAATCGGGCATCAACTTAACATGAACAAATTGCAAACTTTGATCTTGCGTTACTTTATAACGTACCCCGCATATATGACGACCAAAATTGTCCATTTTACATGTTTTCTTACAAAATTTCTTTGATCTTATGACGAGAAATTCATAGATGTAAAAGACATCAACTAAACGTATATAATAAGGATTTTGGTTTAAATCATGTATTATATATTATCGTTTATCAAAAGTTAAAAAAAAAAAAAAAAAAATTATTTTAAATAACTAATCTTTGAGAGTTTATTATTTCAATAATTCAAAAAACCTTATAAATAATACAGGGACTTCTAACTTTTTAAAACATAAGATTAATTCGTGACCAGCTATTGTCATAAACATTTCAAATTAACAAATATAACATTTTGCAGGACTTGTTATATACATTTCATTTTTTTTATACCCGTAACATGTTATATAAAGAATTTATCAAGAAACTAGAATGGAAAAATCCATTATTACAAATTACAAGCTTGGGGAAAGGATGAACTTGGATTACAAGTCCAATCAATATCCAATTGAGTTTATTTTTTTTACGCCAACCGGATATCCAAATAAAATAAAGACTTTTTAATGTCAGCACAAAGCATGTCGCGTAGTATGGATCACCGGATCCAAACATTTCCAAACACGGGACGAATAGGGAGTAGAGACCAAATAGGTGATGATATCAAAGAGACCGGAGGGGTTGATGTTATCCAAGTTCCACCAATCTTTTATATCTTGTCACAAGAGTTTAGCGGTATTACGATGAATAAAAGATGGAGTTCCGTCTCAATATAGATGTCACATATTATATGTGGTTTTTGAGAAAAGCCTTTGAATTTCTTTTTTTATAATTTTTAACCCCCAAAGCCCATACCTAAAATCTAAGAGGCATAGGATTTGGGTTTGGTTTGATAAAAAATGGTTTTAAATCATTGCAAACGTTTTTTAAAAGTCATGCTAATTGAGAGGTTTACTGACATGTTAGTGACCATTGTGATTCTCTCTATTCACATCTCTCTATCTTTTTTTGTAGATTATGAATATTTTAGTAATCAAAGTTTAAACTCATTTTGAACAAAAACTTTGAAAAGTTTGTTGACCCACATCAATCAATTCAATATCATATATAGATTTATTTTAATAATAATTTTTAATAATAGTAACCGCCGTAAAAGTTTGATATCGTTTCTATTTAAAAACTAAAACTACATTGCATATTTCTAAAAATTATAAACTTATTAAAGTTTGAAATTGTTTTTTTCTAAATAGTAGAACTACATTGAATTTTTCTGATGGCAAGATATTGTATTATATAAACCACTTCCAAGATAGTCTTCTGTTAAGCCATCACGCCCAATATTTTTGAAAACCAGGTTTCGAAACTTCTTATATAAACATTTTGAGATGGTCACGAAATAGTTCTAAAACGACAAAAGAAACAAGATTTGTTCTAGTACATCACAAGCCAAGAAAGCTCGCTATCGCCGAATCTCCAAAAAATAGATATCCCAATATATACACATCAAGATTCATCCTTGAGCAAAAGAGTGTCTTCCTTCAATCACAACCCGATCGATGGATTACACTACCTTCTTTCTCGTCTTTTCTATCCTTCTAACATTCATCTATGCCGTCACCATTTCCGGACGCCGAAACTCACGGCTTCCACCAGGACCTTACCCTTTTCCGATAATTGGAAACCTCTTAGAAATCAGCAACAAACCCCATCAGTCTCTTGCCACACTCTCTCAACGTTATGGTCCTTTAATGACGCTAAAGCTCGGAAGCAAAACCACCATAGTTGTTTCATCACCGGATATAGCAAAAGAATTCTTACAAACACATGACCAGACGTTCTCTAGTAGATCAGTTCCCTACAGCGGCCGAGTGATGGACCATGATAAATACTCTATAGTGTGGCTACCCGCAGGAGATCAATGGCGAAAACTACGAAGGATTAGTAAAGAATATTTGTTCTCCATGCAACGTTTAGATGCAAGTGAAGTTCTACGCAAGCAGAAGGTATGATTCTACAAAACATATTGGACAACTCAATCATCGTTAGCATATATGTCCAAATATTAACAGAAAATACTCATACATATTTATCTCTTTGATCGAGGCTTGAACCCAAGAACTCTCTTGATTAATCATCTAAAAAACTCGAGGCACTTGTCTTTTTACTAGAAAAATAAATCTTAAAAGTTTTGTTTCTAGTGCATATTTGGTTTATTTTATTTTTTCTATATATATATAGAGAGATTTTCAACAATTATCTATTGAACTTGTTGTAAACTTGTAATATTAATGTTACTTCTAGGTACAAGAACTTCTTGATCATGTTGATCAATGTTGTACAAGTAATAAGGCCGTGAACATAGGTGGAGCTGTGTTTACGACAACTCTCAACGTTCTCTCCAACTTCATCTTTTCTACGGATTTGGCAGAATATGATTCAGTGTCGTCGCAGGAATTTAAGGATTCGGTATGGGCTTTACTGGAAATTGGTGGGAAGCCTAATCTAGCAGACTTTTTTCCTATTTTTAAACCGTTTGATCCACATGGGTTGGTGAGACGGGGAAATGTTTATGGGCAGAAGTTAATGACTATCTTTGATAGAATCATTAATCAACGGTTGCAAACAAGATTAAGTTCATCGACAAACAACGATGTTTTGGACTCACTTCTTAACCTCTACCTAAAAGATGAATCCGAATTTAGTCTAAATGACATGAGACATTTGTTTTTTGTAAGTAAACCTTTTTACTAATATATTCACAAGTTAGTCAGAATAATTGTTTCTAGACATGCACTAAGTAAGTTTTCTTGTTTGTTAAAGTGTATTGACCCGTACAATTGATAAATGTGTAGGCTCTATTTATAGCGGGAACAGACACGACATCAAGCACATTGGAATGGGCGATGGCCGAGCTTATACGTAACCCAGAGAAACTAGAAAGGGCTCGATCAGAGGTTATCAAACTGAACCCAAACAACAACATTAACATACAAGAAACGGATATTTCTCGACTCCCTTACTTAAGTGCTGTCATAAAAGAAACTCTGCGGCTACATCCTCCTGCCCCGTTTCTTATTCCTCACCAAGCCATACACGACTTAGAAGTCAAAGGTTTCATGGTGCCTAAAAAGGCAGAAATCCTCTGTAATGTTTGGGCAATGGGTCGAGACCCAAAAGTTTGGTCAGACCCAGAAACATTCATGCCAGAGAGGTTTCTAGAAGTCAAGATCGACTACAGAGGCCAAGATTTCGAGCTCATTCCATTTGGTGCGGGAAGGAGGTTGTGTCCGGGAGTGAATATGGCTCACAGAATGTTACATATAATATTAGGATCTTTGATTCAAAAGTTTGATTGGAAGCTCGAAGGAAACATAAGAGCACAAGATATGGATATGAGTGAGAAGTTTGGGATCACACTACAAAGAAATGTATCACTCAAAGCTATTCCAATCCATCTTTGACAATTCTAAAATCATTATACTCGTATTTGTATTTGATTTACTTTCTAGAAAACTTTTTTAGTTGCAAATTGTTGAACCTTTTGGTGATTAGCAGTTTTTAAGTCCTTCAAAATAGAAAATACAAGTCGTCAAAAATAATGAGATAGAGTACATGTTTATCACAATATTAAAAACTGTTTCGTCTAATGATCAACGGCTTATAATAAGATACTTTTAATCCATATATAAGAACAAGAACGAAAAAATACAACAAAACAAAATTGTCCTAGGGATTATTCTAGGAGAATCTTAATCAGTCTTTCAAATTTGTTGCGTATGCAATTTTTGAACGTGAGAGGACGTTGTGGTTGGAAGTCTCTAAAGATGAAATGTTCAACAAATTCGGTAAAGAGCATATGGGCAGCATTAAAAGTGACAACCATTTATTTCGGTGACAAGTTTGGGTACAAATTCGGTAGTGGATGGATATTTATTTCAATGCAAATTAGGCATGTAACTTTTTAATATGTTTAACATAGATGGGTGTCTATCTTAAAAATATTATTTATTTTTTTATTTGGAAAGGCAAATATTACAAACACACTATATACAATTCACCAAATTGTCTCCACCGAGACTTGAACCCATGATCTTCTGGTCAATGGGTCACCCACATACCGCTAGGCTAGAAGCCATTTATTTTAAAATTATTATGATGTCATAGGTTTTTATTTTGTCCTTAAAAGCTTTTAATTTTTCAAACTCTAAAGTAATTGACGTTTTAATAAAAGGGCATAATAAGTAATATAATAAAAGTAGACTTTAATAATTATATTTATTTATTTCGACCGTTTTTGGTTGCAAACACTTTTCTTAAGAACGTAGATACTAGGCATAACTTTTTTTGATATTTAAAAAGAAAACTTCTAGATAAAGTGAACTATATGTACAAATTTTGGAGGAAAAAAAGTACAACTTGAAAGATTCAGAATTAAAATTAAATTATATTATACAATCTTTTATCTATAACCTACAATATATATCAAACACATATGCAGTTAAAGCTAATTTGCAAAGGCAATGTTTTTTTTTTCTTTTCTAGCAAAGAGAAACAATGTTGAAGGAAATTAGTACCATCGTGAGAAAATACCTCAATTCAAATGATAAGCCATTTCAACATTAATTCTAAACTTTTAGATAAAGATTATGATGTCATTATTAATTACTTTCTTTTTAAACTTTCTATTATAAAAATTATGATGTCATTATTAATTATTTATATTATAACTATAAAGTTAAAATTTATAATTATTTTTCAATGCTCTATTAAAGTATATTATAAATATAATACTTAAACCAAACGCTTCTAAACAAAATAAATAAAAATTGACAATACAACTAATGTTGTCTTAAATGATTATTATTTTTCATTTCAACTAAAAGATTAATTTCGGTGTAGTAACTCAAACTTCTAGTTTTTGGAAACTAACCTAACCTTTCATTAAGGTGTAGGTTTCAGACAATTATTTATGTATTCAATGTTATATATTATTATTTTATTTTTGGATAAAAGCTCTAAATTATTTGATGGGTATTTGTTCGATATTTGTAGGATGTCTATGCCAAACTAGTTCGATCTTAAATTTACAAATCTGGTAACACATGGTATACAATTCAATAAATAAAAAGGTTACAATTCTTGTGATCACGAGTAGTCGAGTACAGCCTAAGTTATTTGATGGGTATTTATTTGAGTACGATATCGATTATAGACTGATAAGTCTTACTAACAGGGAAAGAGCACATGGTAGTCGATCGTATACAATAAATGTGACAGTCCTTTTTAGCATAAGTATTTGATGAGCATTTGTTTGATATCCATTTCAAACTAGTTCAAATTAAAATGTACTATGCACTGCATCTAAAAATCGACTTATGATATTTAGTCATTCTATTATTAAAACTGTGTTGTTTAGGAAGTGTGAATGTATTAAAAGTACATTTTCATTGGTGCCAAAAAAGTTTGAACCCACTTACCCGGGCCAAATATAAATAAGTCTAATAGACGGATTTATTTGGATCTATGTACTCTATTTTGGATAAAACAGGTTGATATGAGATGATGTAACCCGAATATTTATTACGGTTGATTTTTTCTTTTTTCTGTTAATCAAGTCGGGGTCTAATCTCAGTACCCGAATTAGCCAAATGTAATTTGTTTTTCTTTCCGTTTTTAAGTTGTAGTTCCTTTTGATCAATTGGCCATCTTTTAAGTTTTAATATCTATCCATCTTTTTATAAGGCTAAGTTTGAAACATTTTATGTTTCAAGTTTTTTTTAGCATTTTCGAACTAGGCTAGTTATTCTTTTACGGGAAGGTTTTTTTTTTTTAAACAGTTTATGTTATTTTGATTTTAATTTTCTTTTAACATTTTTATTTTACCTACCATCAATAACTCACCATTTATGTTTTTTCATTATGAATGTTGTCTACCAAAATAGTCTATTACTATATTATTGTATAGTTGTAAGATATCTATTAGTAGGCTTTTATATGGGGCTTTGTGTAGGCCCAAAAGGAAATAATAATGAGTCATTTGTGGTCATTAAAAGCAGTCCAGATGGCCATTTTAATTTTTTAAATAGAACTGCCACTTAACTCGATTACACTATTTCCCGTTTCCTAGCTCATTGCTAGTCGAGTTCGTTTTTAATATACTTGCCGATTCCAAAAAAAAAAAACTCGATTACACTATTCATTTTTAGGATCGGGTTACGGTGAGTTTTGAAATTTATTATCTAACTTGGTCCGACCCAATTAAGTTTATTAGTGTTAGGTTAACCCGATTAACATCACTAGTTTAGATTCATTCAATGTCTTCTTTTCAAAGTTAAAGTTTTATTTCGTTAATTACTTTATAGAGATAGAACATACCCCAAATTACCTAATTCGTCACATTACAAACTCAGACGAAGGTTTACATAGTAATCCAACTATAGTTGCGGTATATGAAAGTTATTGCCCTAAACCAAAGTCGATCTCCAATTAGACTTGCAATATATGAAAGTTGTTGCGCTAAAACCAAAGTCGATCTCCATATCAATGGCATTTGTTGAAACATAAGTAAACCCTTGTACAAATAAGGAACTCGTTGTGGTCCTCTATAGTAACGAGCTCATGGAATAGAACCAAAAAGTATATTTCAAGAAGTTTAAATCAAGAAAAGAAGTTCATGATTTTCAAACTTTTATGTTTCGGTTCGAGAAAAGACCTCTCCGGCTAAGTGGTTTTACTTAGATTTTTTCTTATATGATTGCTACGAGGAGCGGAAAATTATGGAGACCAGAGAGAGCTTTGGCCCTCTCAAAAGTTTGGCCCATATGTAAGGAAATGGCATCATCCATCATGTGCCACTAATAAACGTTTAACTTAGTATCAAAGTTCAAAAAATAGCAAATGTTGAAAAATGGAGATTAAAAGTGATATCAAAACTCTATTACATTAGGAGCTCACCTCATATGAATCTATTTGTTTGTCATCAAAAGAAACTAAATATTTGAATTTTTAAAGTAGTCGTACCCCTTGCGAGTGCCATTATTTTTTTTATAGAGTTCAACCTACTAGTCTACTCGTTAAGAATTTGACAATCACGGGGCATATGGAATCAAAATGGATAATTACTGAGAAAAACGGAAATAGTAACAAGAAACGATAAAAAATAGTCATATTAATTAAGCTTTTACAATGTATGTAACACAACAACACACTAAGACATACCACACCATAACATTACAAAGTTGTAATCTAAGTTGATTTTCCCAAAGAATAAAACAAAATCACAAAGTAAACACATACTATTAGATTACGCTATGGGAAAAAAAATTCTTAGTGAGAAGACGGACATAGCTTCTACCATACTCGTTTTCAACCATGAAAGTGTTGATCGTTTAAAAACATAAACGATAGTAAATAAGTCAAAACAAACATTCCCGAAAACAAACCCGATTATTCTTTATTATCAATTTCCAAACTAAAATTTCTAATGAATAGTACCCCATTCCGTTCCGTTATTACATATATCTCAATAATATTTGTATTTTAGACCCTCAATTTTAATTATTTGTATTTTAACCCTACAAAGTTGATTAATTAGAATTTAATTACTACTTTTCGTTATTTCATTTATCTTTCGTTTAGTTTTTGACAGAATAAATAAACAAATAATACCTCGTTAAAGAAATGTTTTAAAGTAACCCAAAATAGCATAACCAACAACCCAAAGGGCCAAAAAGGTTTTTAGTTTTTACTATTGGCCCAAAGAGAAATACAAATCGGGTTGACATTTTTGACAACGATCTACTCAACTAAACTAAACCGAGTCTTGCCGGAATCAGGTATTTTTCCGTCATCTTCGTTTAAATTCATATCTTCAACTCTCCAAATCACTCCATAAACCCTAATTTTTATCACCAAATTTCTTCACATCAATAAACATCATCAATAAACACTCAATTACAGATCTAATTACTCATCATTTCATATCGATCACTTAATTCATCAGTTAATTTAAATTAGGTCAACTTTTTTGTTACCGTTGTATAATTAGTCTATAATGTGTGTGATTTAGTTGCAGTAATCTGTTTAGATCTAGTTCATTTGAGAATTCACCTTTGATTTAAGTGATTTTTGATTATATTAGGTGATTTTGATTGATTACGGTTTGTTAATCGCGATATTATGGAAGACGAAGAGGAAGTGTTTGAAGATGTTGAAGTAGGTGGAGGTAGTGGTGTGGATTTACGAGTGGAAATGACAGATTCGGGACGTATTGATATGGTCAATGTTAATGATAATATTAATGATAATGTTGTAGATGATAGTATGTTTGAGCAGGTATCGTTAGATAAAGTAAAGAATTCGTTAGGTGGAAATGAGGGTGTTGTGGAAGTACGTCGGGATATTAGTGTCTCGACTGTTGGATCAGGGGAACTATCGTCTACTAGAACTAGTTATGATTCTCCATTGCATCCGTACGAGAGTAATAAGGACTCTGTATTTGATTCACCACCGAAACCTACGGCGAAACCCATGCCGAATGTTTCACCTGAGCTTTTGCATTTGGTGGATTCTGTTATTATGGGGAAGGTTGAAAGTATGGAAAGTTTGAAGAATATTGTGAGCGGTGTAGAGATTTTTGGTAACGGAGAAGAGGCAGAGAGTATTGCGTTATTGGTGGTTGATTCACTTCTGGCCACGATGGGTGGTGTCGAGTCTTTTGAGGAAGATGAGGATAATAATCCGCCTAGTGTGATGTTGAACGCGAGGGCGGCTGTAGTATCGGGAGAGCTTATTCCATGGCTTCCTTGGTTAGCTGATAGTGATGGTTTCATGTCCCCTAGGACACGAATGGTTCGTGGATTACTTGCTATATTGCGGGCTTGTACAAGAAACAGAGCAATGTGCTGTTCATCAGGTTTGTTAGGGGTTCTTTTGCGGTCAGCCGAGAAGATTTTTCTTAGTGATGCTGATTCAAGTAACCAGTTGCAATGGGATGGAACTCCTTTATGCTCTTGTATCGAATACTTAGCTGGACATTCACTCAGTGTAACAGATTTGAATAGTTGGTTTTTCACGATTACGAAAACAATTAACACTTCTTGGGCACCTCGGTTAATGCTTTCTTTGGAGAAGGCTATGGGCAGCAAAGAGTCCAGGGGTCCAATGTCTTCATTTGAATTTGACGGTGAAAGCTCTGGTTTGCTTGGTCCAGGAGAAAGCCGCTGGCCTTTCCCTAATGGGTATGCATTTGCAACATGGATATATATTGAATCGTTTGCAGATACTTTAAACACAGCTACTGCTGCTGCAGCGATTGCTGCAGCAGCAGCAGCAAAATCGGGGAAATCGTCAGCAGTGTCCGCTGCTGCCGCAGCTAGTGCACTTGCTGGTGAAGGTATGGCACATATGCCTCGACTTTTCAGCTTTTTATCTGCTGATAATCAGGGTATGGAGGCGTATTTTCACGCTCAGTTTTTGGTGGTTGAAAGTGGGAGTGGGAAGAATAGGAAGTCTTCTTTGCATTTTACCCATGCATTTAAGCCACAATGTTGGTATTTTATTGGTCTCGAGCACACTTCCAAGCAAGGATTACTTGGTAAAGCAGAGAGTGAACTGAGATTGTACATTGATGGGACCTTATATGAAAGTCGTCCTTTTGAATTCCCCCGAATCTCCAAGTCACTTTCATTTTGCTGCATAGGGACGAATCCACCTCCAACAATGGGTGGCTTGCAGCGTCGCCGACGTCAATGCCCTTTGTTTGCGGAGATGGGACCTGTATATATTTTTAAAGAGCCAATTGGACCTGAGAGAATGTCGCGGTTGGCTTCTAGAGGAGGAGATGCACTACCTTCATTCGGTAATGCAGCAGGATCTCCGTGGTTAGCGACATTTGCTCATGTGCAAAATGTTTCAGAAGAAAGTGCACGTTTAGACGCAGAGATAGCAGGGTCCCTTCACCTTCTATATCATCCTAGTCTACTTAGTGGTCGTTTCTGTCCGGATGCTTCTCCTTCTGGCGCTGCAGGTTTTTATAGATTTCTTACATCCTCAAGTACAATTGAATTGTATATTTGTTTCCGCTTTGTTGTATATATGTGATTTTCCAAGCCTATCTTTTCCTACATTTAATTAAAAACCTTGAGTTATGTCTCTTTTCACCTTTTAAGGCTCCGTAGGACTCTTTGTGTAATTATTTTCAGCCCATTTTTTTCTTATTAGATTCCACTTCTGATGTAAGTGTTGAGTAAGTAAAACCTTTTTTCCTAAACTAAAAGGCAAGGTTAGACTAGACACATGGGTTAATGGGAGTCTTTGATCATTTGTTTCATATTTATGGGTTGTTTGTCTTAGCTTATTTGTTGGGCTTAGGAGGTTATTTGGATTTTGAGAAGTTAATAAGCTCATTTATAATGATTATAAGTTAAAACAAACACCCCCTTAATATATCCTTCTGTAATGACCAGATAGAACGTGCTTACCTATCAAGGCATTCATGCATACCCGGACCTTTTTGTATTGTGAAAGGATTATTTGATGTAGTGCATCATCAAGAACTTTCTTGTTGTTTTTTGTGCATAGTAAAACCTCAATCAACCTCTACGAGATAAAAGAGTCCTATGAACCAAAGTCAAAGCCATTAACATTTTATGATTATTACTAAGGGGAAAGAGTTAATTTCGTTAGAAGCTTTGCAGTATAAGCGAATGTTGCAGTTATTATGGGATACCCCATAGAAATAAATATGTTTTTTTAGGGGAGAAGAGGGGGTATTTTTTTTCTGCATTGAAATGCTTAGTCTTGTTTAAGAATCATCTATGTACTATGAAGTTTTGGTTTTGTTCCACTGAATGATACTCATTTATGTTTCAGGAATGCTTCGACGACCTGCTGAGGTTCTTGGGCAAGTACATGTAGCTACAAGAATGCGGCCCTCAGAAGCTTTATGGGCTTTGGCGTATGGAGGCCCAATGTCTTTACTTCCGTTTGTAGTAAGCAAGGTTAATACTAATAGTCTGGAACTGGAAAAGGGTAACCTTACATTGTCACTGGCCACAACAGCTCTTGCTGCCCCAATATTTAGGATTATATCACTTGCAATCCAACATCCTGGTAACAATAATGAGTTGTGTCGAACTCGTGGGCCTGAGGTTTTGTCAATAATTTTGACCTACCTGCTGCAAACTTTATCTTCACTTGATGTTTCCAAGCACGGAGTGGCCCACGAGGAAATTGTTGCGGCAATTGTTTCTTTATGTCAATCTCAGAAGAATAATCATGCACTTAAAGTGCAGCTTTTCAGTACGTTGTTGCTGGATTTGAAAATTTGGAGCTTATGCAACTACGGTTTACAAAAGAAACTTCTATCATCTTTAGCAGATATGGTTTTCACTGAGTCATCTGTGATGCGGGATGCAAAAGCTATTCAGACTCTTCTTGATGGATGCAGGAGATGCTATTGGACCATTCGTGAAAAAGATTCAATGAATACATTTTCTCTCAATGGAGCCCCACGTCCAATTGGAGAAGTCAATGCTTTAGTTGATGAGCTTTTAGTGCTTATTGAACTTCTTCTTGTGGCAGCTCCTCCTTCAGTGGCGGTGGATGATATACGTTGTTTACTTGGCTTCTTGGTTGATTCTCCACAACCAAATCAGGTAGTATCATAACGTACAATATAGTTCTGAAAAGAATATTATGAAGTGGCATCTGTGGATCTCTATAACTGGACATGAAAAAATGGTTGGGTCATGCGGATTGGGTACCCCATTAAAACGAGTACATTTTGGTTGACCCGAAACACTTTTTGTTCCCAATATTTTATATGAAGAATCTGTGTGTTAATTATAATTACAAAGTGTGTTGCACTAATAACAATTTGCCTTTTATTTTTAATAAATACGAGTGACTTTCAACTCATTAAACATGTTTGACCCACTTAACTCATTTCCTTTTTGATTTTACCCATATTACCTGGTAGCTTAACTTTTTGATTTTACCCATTTGACCTGTTGGAGTTTAACATATTTTGAATCAACCCTTTATAGTAAATGGGCTGTAATTGCCACCTCTATCGTAACCTCAAGGCTGTGAGTTTTAGTCTATCTAGAGACATCATTATATCATTTTGGTGACGATTTGAATTGAAGTTTGGAAAAAGTACTATTCGGCCGAGGCCTTCTAGTGATTTCTCTTATTACTTGTATAAAGATCAACTAATCTTATCCATGTTGCTTCTAGTTTGTGAGTTCAAGTCTCTTTAGAGACATGAGCAGTCACATTACTTGGGAAATTGATGTTTTATTGTTTTTCGTGTGTTTTTGCCCATGCTCCTTGATGA
Source organism: Senecio squalidus (assembly GCA_910822075.1). Taxonomy (NCBI): domain Eukaryota; kingdom Viridiplantae; phylum Streptophyta; class Magnoliopsida; order Asterales; family Asteraceae; genus Senecio; species Senecio squalidus. Next base: position 14,171,061 of record CAJVGC010000591.1, read on the forward strand.
CTTCATTTCCAAGATGTTCTGATATTTGGTCTTTTTTCAGGTCGCAAGGGCATTGCACTTGGTATATAGGTTGGTGGTACAACCAAATACTTCTAGAGCTCAAATGTTTTCAGAAGCATTTATATCATGTGGAGGCATAGAAACACTTCTTGTCCTATTGCAGCGGGAAGCAAAAGCCGGAGATTATGACATACCAAACCCTTCAGTCGATAATGATGGAACCTCAACATCCCCAGGATCGGAATCTAACGGCGGTGATCGTTTGGAAAATAGTAATGGCAAAGATGTTGTATCATTGGATTATAATGAATTGTCATCTTATGAACCTCAAACTCGTACTAGTGTCAATGTCATTGGAAGGACATCGGTCTCTGAGAGTCAACTGAAAAAGATTTTGGGGGGTATAAATTTTTCCATCAGTGCTGACAATGCTAGGAACAATGTGCACAATGTTGATAAAAGTGACGGTATTGTTGTTGCAATAATTGCTCTGTTCGGTGCTTTAGTCAACACTGGTCATCTCAAATCTGGATCTCATGCTCCTCAAGATTTGACACGTAATATTCATGGTTTGCTTGAGGGAGGGGGTAGTATGTTTGAAGATAAAGTTTCACTTCTACGATTCGCTTTGCAAAAGGCTTTTCAGGCAGCACCAAACAGGCTTATGACTGGCAATGTCTACATTGCTTTATTGGGTGCCTCGGTATGACATACTTTCCTCTTGTAGTTTTTCTTTATTTTTTCATATAGAATAATTTTTCCTGATAAAGTTGCTCCTTTGTTAGAGGGTATTTTCATATGCTTTTAAACTAATTATTGTGATTTGTAGTTGCAATAATCAGTTTTGAATGTTTAGGCAAACTGAATATGATTCTGATTTTTTACCCATTTATGGTGAAAATACTTGGATTTGGATAATCATGTAAGGATTCGCTATAACAAACCTGATTATTAAGATAAATGTAATAGTACATATTTATCCCTTGCTTTACGTATCTGATTATCTGAATATTTATTCCCGTTTCTTCAAATCTCGATAGTTCTTTTGAAAATAACATCCAAACACCCCCTTACTGGAAGATCGAGGGTTTGAGTCCTGGAAAGTGCATGTCAATTTCTTTGTAAATGCAATTGTAAAGTGATATGGATTTCAGATTTTCGGATCATTAAACTCCCACCCTGTTAAGATATTTAAAACATTCTGTATTTCTTCTATCAGTTAAATGCATCCACGACAGACGAGGGGCTGAACTTCTATGACTCACAGCATCGCTTTGAGCATTCACAGCTTCTGTTGGTTCTTTTGAGTTCACTACCATATGCACCGAAGAACTTTCAGTGTAGAGCATTACAGGTACTCGTGTTTCATTTTATCCGTTTGGCCTTAAAATATTATTTCATGTATTTACATCTCCTTTCGATTTCAGGATCTTTTGATTTTGACTTGCAGTAATGCTGAAAATAGAAGTAGGCTCACTATGATGGACGAATGGCCTGAATGGATCTTGGAAATTCTTATTTCCAATTACGAGGTGATTTTATATTAATTATCACCAATCAGTTCTCTTGTTTTCATGCAACTGATACAAATGTAGTAAAAGTGGAACTTATTCTTGTACAAGATTAATTGCTTTAATTTTATTCTTTTCATTTGCTACAAATGTTCTTACAGACGTGTGGGAAGAATGCTTTAGTGTCATCAAGCTTCAGAGATGTTGAAGACCTTATACACAATTTCCTTGGTATTATATTGGAGCATTCAATGCGTCAGAAGGATGGATGGAAGGTTAAACTTCCCCCCCCCCCCCCCCCCCCCCCCACACACACACACACACACACACAATGCATCTTCTTATGTATTATTTTCTTTCAAGATAATATCGATGCATATATATTTTCTTAATCTTTGATCTGTACTAGTATTTCCATGTCCCATGTTAGCTCCGTAGCTCTTAAATTTTAGAATATAGTTGATTTAGGACTCAATAGATATTGTAGAATTATTTGTTTGGCCGGGTGAATTTGTTTGGGATAAAGGCATAAGTACTTCCTGTTCTCATATACCCCACCATATGAAGAAATGCAACCTTTCATTCTCTAAAGAGGTTCCTTCCCAAATTTACATGTTTTCCCATAGATAATCATCACAAGATAATAATAATGAGATTGTGATGCAGTTTTTTTTTCTTCCCCTTTTCTTATTTTTTATGGAAGTATTTTTGGTCTTTGGTCAAATACTTATATCAAACTATGTTCCAAGTTAAACATTGCTTTTTGCAATACAGGGTAAATTTTTATAGAATTCTGGCCATATAAGGGTATTTAATGTGTACTTAACAGCCTAGTTAATCTAAAGAGGATTTTTTGTATTAAGTTTAATTAGGGTAGCTTATCAGATGCCAATGGTATGTTTTGTTGCATCCAGCTGATGTCATATTGCATTCTTATCATCAGAATTCTTAAATTGTTTATTCTTTATGCATACAAAATGCAAACTTTTAGCTGGCTACATTTTGTAATTTGAATATATTTAACGCGAAAGTTAATTACTCTGCTTTGTTAAATGGCTATTCTTTTCTCTTCGATTCACCTTCATACAAGTTAGTCGATTAAATTTTTCATGTCACAAGTGATATGTTTTAAGATTTGTGTTAACTTTGTCATCGATTAGAAGGCTAACCTCAATTGATTTCTTGGTAAAGTTTTTGCTTCCTATATTTCCAGTATGGTTTGAATTATCGTGGTTCTGTCTTTCCTTTATTACTACTATGGTTTTTTCCTTAAGCATTCATAGGTCCTCCCCCTTCCTCACCACAATTCTTTCTTTGTTAGCTTTTTGAACTCTTTATCTATATGTTTTTATTTTGTAAAATCTATAGGCTATTTATTTCACTAAAAGCTTCTCTTCTTGCTTACGTTTACTGTCAAATGTTGATTAGTGCATCTCTGGCCTGAAATTTCAAGCACCATATCTGTTCATTTATATTGTTTGGTCATATTCTCTTTGACAGGATATTGAAGCTACCATTCAATGTGCAGAGTGGCTTTCGATGGTGGGTGGATCTAGCACGGGTGAGCCGCGCAAAAGGTATGCCATTCACCAAAATGCGCCCATGATTAAACCATGTTATAAACACACATGCGCACACACATACACGTGTAGATATATACATGATTATTTCCAGCTTTTATAAAGCTGCCATGATCTTTTGCATGATCCGATTGATTATAGATTGCTCCAGATCAAGTTTAGGAGATAATACAGTTTTAGCTTCTGTAGTTCCAGTTATTGTTGCTTCATATTATAAAAGTTTGCAATCTTCTATAATTTGATAGACGGGAGGAATCATTGCCCATATTTAAGAGAAGGCTTTTGTGTGGTTTGCTAGACTTTGCTGCTAGGGAACTGCAGGTTCAGGTAAAACTTTTATGTCTCAATCTTTTACTTCCTGACTTATTAGTTATTTTCTTTCCATTGCCAACTTATCGTGTTTGTACCCAAACATCTGATACATGTTCAAAATTCTTTCTTTTCATTCTCTTTTTGTTTCATTTTCACCTAAGATGAAAATAACATCTTTTTTATTTTGGTGTAGACTCAAGTTATTGCTGCAGCGGCTGCTGGTGTTGCCGCCTATGGATTGTCACCAGAGAATTCTAAGACAGAAGCAGATAATGCTGCACAACTTTCTGTGGCTTTGGTAGAGAACGCGATCGTGGTGTTAATGCTTGTTGAAGATCATTTGCGTCTGCAAAGCAAACTTTTTAGTTTTTCCCTCATCCAAGCTGGTTCTGATTCTTCTCTTTCATCTATGGTTCGTGTTGGAAACAGCACAAATCTCCCCCAAATCCCAGAACCACTGGAGGCCCGGTCTTCATCTGCTGAATCTAGAAGTCTTCCCCTTGATGTACGTATTTTGCAGTTTCTTCCATGATTACGATGACTAAAGGTGGCAATTTTGATCTCCCGTGATCTAAAAGTGCCTCTGGCTGGGTTATAGTAGATCTCTAATGGGTCAAATGGGGGAAATTTTAAAAACTTAGTTAAAAATGAAATGAGTTAAATGTGCCGCAAGTCACCCAAATTGTATTCACGTTCATATAACCTCCTTAATTTCTTTTATTAAAAATATATTATTTTTAATCTAGCCTATTTATAGTTTTTTATATATATTATACAAAAAAGGGACAAAAGAAATGTTGGTAAGTCAACCCCGTCACATTTTGACCAGTATTAAAGATTTCCCGTTTTTACCCTCTTCCCACGCATTTTGCCACCTCTACTAAATACCCTAGATGCTATATTTTCATTCTCTTTCTGTAAACATGATTCCCCTTAGCTCTAACGCTGTGTTATTTTCTGATAAGGTCCTTGCATCTATGGCTGACAATAAGGGGCAAATTTCGGCGACAGTAATGGAACGGCTTACAGCTGCTGCAGCAGCCGAACCCTATGACTCTGTTTCTTGTGCTTTTGTATCATACGGAAGCTGTGCTGTGGATTTGGCTGAAGGTTGGGAATACAGAAGTAGATTATGGTATGGAGTCGGTGTTCCTTCAAAACCATCCGACTTTGGTGGTGGTGGCAGTGGCTGGGACACCTGGAATTCTTCTTTGGAGAAAGATTCAAATGGTAAATGGATTGAACTCCCTTTAGTAAATAAGTGTGTTTCTATGCTGCAAGCTTTATTGTTGGACGAGTCTGGACTTGGTGGTGGTCTTGGTATTGGTGGTGGTTCGGGTACAGGGATGGGAGGTATGGCGGCTCTTTATCAGCTGTTAGACAGTGATCAACCTTTTTTATGCATGCTTCGGATGATACTTGTTTCTATGAGGGAAGAAGATGATGGTGAAAATAATATGCTTACAAGGAATGTTAGTATTGAGGAAGGGTCACATGAACGATCGCGTGGACAAGATGGAAGTGTTCCATCAACCTTGGTAAATAGTCCTCGAGCTTCAATGAGGCAGCCCCGTTCTGCATTGTTGTGGAGGTATACATTCACTTACACGTATACATTTTTCCGGATTTTATTAGAAGCGCAATAGATCAATTGCTATTTGATATGGGATATGGTTGAATAGTTTCAATACATTGATATCGTTGTGAATGGTGCCCAAGGCCCATCGAGGTGCAACATTGGCTGTGACTTAACAGCTTCGATGAGGCAGGGCCCTCAGCCTCTATAGGAGTGAGGTGCATGAGGCATGATATTTAGTAAAGAAGGGTCTAAATTGAGTTTTTGGTCCAGTTTTAGTTAGTTGGAAATACATTCTGGATCACACCCTTTTGATTCAATTGAAACTGAACCCAATTAGATTATTTTGACCTAATGTACTACACAGAATTCGGAAATAGGAAGAAAAGAAAAGAATTTAAATAATCAACATTAGGGTCTTCATGAGTTGATCTTAGTTGAATGTCAATCATGAATAGAGTTAATAGTAATGTTAAGATATTAATTGGCTATTTTTATAATTAAATGTCACCGGTTCTTAGTATTTAAGCTGTTAATGTATAAATGTTCATGTTTATGATAGAAGTCATTGTGATTTTAGTGAAGCTTTAGTAAGTTCAATATGCCTTGCTACGCCTTATAGTGATTCGTTGCGTATATATGTCTTTGAATCTTTTGTAAGTCATTTTCCTTGAATGGCTGAACTAACTTTTTCACTGATTTGGAACAGCGTGCTTTCGCCCCTCTTGAACATGCCAATTTCTGAGTCTAAGCGACAAAGAGTGTTGGTTGCATCTTCCGTTTTATATTCTGAGGTTTTTTCAAACAGACATCACACATAAAAATCCTTTCAACGTTGTCTTTCTAAATTGCTCCTCCATGTGCATCCCTTCCCGTGGAAATTGCAATCCTTAAATTGAAACAAAGTTTACCCAAACGTTTGAGTAATTTTTAAATATCTTAAGTACATTCAAGTAAGGAGAAATTAATCTTGTGGACCAACATCAATACCAATGGTGTCTTCGTAATGAAGACGAGTAATTAAGTAATTTCGACCCTAAAACTTTACAAGAAGGATAATCCTGCAATTTTCACGGGATGGAGAGAGCATTAGTTTATGCCTCTCTTGTAGTTAAATGAAAAGATATGTGCAGGTGTGGCATGCGGTTAGCTGTGACAGAGTCCCTCTACGAAAACAGTATCTAGAAGCAATTTTGCCACCGTTTGTTTCTTTTATAAGGAGATGGAGACCGTATTTAGCTGGAATCCATGAGCTTGTTGCCACCGATGGTTTGAATCCCCTTGCTGTCGACGACCCGGCCCTGGCTGCTGATGCACTGCCGATAGAGGTTGAACTACAAAAGTGATATAATTATTTATAATAATTTCTAAGATTGTACATATAATCCGTGGCTACATTAAACACATTCCATATTAGGAAAACATAGCTTTCCGTTTGGTTTTATTTCTACGAATATAAAGAGAAAATTAAAATAAACAACATTAAACACATTCCATATTAGGCAAACATAGCTTTCCGTCTGGTCGAAATTAACCAAAATGATAAATTTTGAAAAGGTACTGTGATTTCGCAGCGTAGCGTTTTTCTTATATCAGTGGCCAAACTAGAAATGAAGTGAAAGTATTTTACTATTTGTAGCATTTTCTTTAATAATAAATATTTGTTTTGTTTCTATCTTTACAATTCATCATTAGTATCAAAAATTTTAACACCTCATGTTGGTGCACTTAGGGTGCTCTTGCTATGATCTCGCCTGGCTGGGCTGCTGCTTTTGCATCTCCACCTGCTGCATTGGCATTAGCAATGATTGCTGCAGGTGCCGGTGGTGGGGAAGCCGCCACTCCTGCAACACCCGTGCATCTAAAGCGTGACTCTTTCTCACTCGATAGAAAGCCAAAACTTCATACATTTTCTAGCTTTCGAGAACCAGCAGAGGCAGTTAACAAGTCATCTTCTGTAAAAGACAAAGCTTCTGCAAAAGCTGCCGCACTGGCTGCTGCTCGTGATCTTGAACGTAATGCTAAGATTGGTTCTGGAAGAGGTCTGAGTGCTGTGGCAATGGCTACAGCTGGACAGAGACGGAATATAAGTGATATGGGCCGGGTAAAAAGATGGGATGTTTCTGAAGCAATGGGGTCCGCTTGGACAGAGTGTTTGCCATCATCCGACAGTAAACCAGTTTATAATAAAGATTTTAATGCTCTTTCGTATAAATATATTGCTGTTTTAGTAGGAAGTTTAGCTCTGGCCCGAAACATGCAACGATCAGAGGTATTTATCTTTGCACCTGTCTTACTTTTTGTGTTCAGTTTGAAATTAATGATTGAATAAAATTCCAATTCTGTTTACAGGTTGATAGGCATGCTCAAGTTGATTCCATTGCTCGACATCGTGCATGCACAGGCATCCGTGCTTGGCGCAAACTCATCCATTATTTGATAGAGACAAAATGTCTCTTCGGACCAATATGTGAAAATCTTTACAATCCTGAACGAGTATGTTCATAGCCTTAATCATCTTTATAATTGCCAGAGGTGGTAAAAATGGGTGGGGGGTGGTTGGGTAAAGGGTTATAGCAGGATCTTGTCAAAATGGATAAGTAATTAGTGTGTGTAAAAAGGACCCGTGTGGGGTTGGGCTGGCCGCCTGGCCCACAAATACCTTTTTCTTTTTTTGATATATAGTTATTTATCAATAATGACTATGCTAAACAGGATTACAAAATGATACTACCAAAAAAAAACTAATAAAGTGAATTCAGAGATTTTATACATTTACTTGGATAACTTTCAACATTTCATCTTGTTTGACTCGTTTGACCCATTTGACATGTTTCCTTTATAGTTAATTCCTGCAGTGTAGCCCATTTGACCCGTTAGAGATAACCTGTAACCCTAATTAATCCATTTTTACTTAAATGAGTCTTAATTGATAGCTTTAATAATTGCTTTTTGATGCAAGTTTCACATATCTAAAGCATATTCTCCATGCGTAGATTTTTTGGAAGCTAGATCACATGGAAAGTTCTACCAGGATGCGCAGATGTTTGAGGAGGGATTTTGAGGGATCGGATCATTTTGGCGCTGCTGCAAACTATGAAGATCCTGTCGAGCCAAAACCTAGTAAGGAGAATGTAGTCAGTCCTTCTAAGGCCTCTATTTTACCTAAAGAAGCGATCTCAATGGAGCTGGTAAATGAGGAAGATGAACAATATGATATTATTAACGTGGAGAGAAAGATGGATAATACGGGGCAAATAGATGATGTTCAAACAAGACTATCTGGGACTGCAGAACGGCCGTTGCAAGTCCCAGATTCTACAAAACCCCAAGTTGGGAATGATGAAGATTTTGTAAGTTCATCAGCAGTCGGCCCAGGTTATATTCCCAGTGAAGACGATGAAAGAGTTATCCTTGAACTCTCGGCATCAATGGTCCGGCCATTAAAGGTTTGGCAAGGAACATTTCAGGTAAGATTTTATTATCATCTGAGTTAGCGGCTAGAATTCATAGTACTTCCTATGTCTATGAAAATTGCAGCAGTTTCTTATCTGGAAAGATTTTGAGTCTAAATAACTTATCTGCCCGTTATGGTTAGCATTATTACAAATAAGTCCCTTTATTCAAATTTTTTGCCCGAGATATTTGATAAATTGTCAAACATCTTTACAAGCCGAGTCACTTTTTGCTATTTACATGAAACAAAAGCGATGTTTCATGTAACACTCTTTCTGAAAATAAGTGTAACTGTTAATATGTGTGTATAAGTCCTCGATTTTAAGCCATAGATAATAAGTTGGAGCATCTTAATATAGAACACTGAACAGGAATTTAATATCAACAGGGGTAATTCATTTCTTTCTTTCTTTTCCTCTTTTTGAGATAACGATTGAAACCCCTAACCATTTATAGGTAAAAATTAATGTGTCTAATTAAACGAAGTAGAGAAAGAGATGTACGTTTAATTAAACGAAGACGTGAGTGTGGGTCCCACTTATTTTATACAAGGAGAAATGAATAGAGCCTTAGAACCCAAGATTATTAGTTGTTAAGATCTTGTGGATGATACGTGTTACTTGGCCTTGACTACCTATGTGTTATTATTAAATTATCTGAACTGATCTCAAACATACATTTAATGTTTGTTCCAGATAACAACAAGAAAAATCAATTTTCTACTTAATAAGACTGAAGGCAGTACGCCAGAGGATGGACTGGATCATAAAATTGATAGTAAAGTTCAGGATAAGGACCGGAGTTGGTTAATATCTTCTCTCCATCAAGTATATAGCAGGAGGTCAGATCTTACTGTTTTCATCTTTTTGTGATGATTTTTTATTTAATTAATACAGTGTTGCTCTATGTGTCATTATTCTATGATAAAAATCGCCTTACTTTTATGCTGATACAAAAGGGAGGAAAAAGAAACCAATCATTATTTGTGGTATTTAAAATGCTTATGAAGATGGCAGTTACAGTTATTATTGTTTATTTTACGCATCTATGTTTTTTCTCCTCTTTTTTAATAACATGGTGAAAGATGGAAAGTTTTCTCCGAAATTATACCTAGTTGGTGGCCTTTTCAATATCATTATATACTTTGTTCTTTTGTCACTACTAGTCTAACAGTTGTACTGATATTACAGATATCTCCTAAGAAGAAGTGCTCTGGAATTGTTTATGGTTGACCGATCAAACTTCTTCTTTGACTTTGGGGTATTTATTGTCACAATCTTATCTATATATGTACTTAGATATGTACTTAGACAACAATGTTGGTGACCTTCTTATATTTGTTCTTTTTTTTACTTTCTCCAGACTACCGAGGGGAGGAGGAGTGCATACCGAGCCATTGTTCAAGCACGTCCTTCGCATTTGAACAATATATACTTGGCTACTCAGGTTTTTTCATTCATCTGTCTTGGTTTATAAATCTATAATGGGCGTAGTTGTAAAATAGTGAACATTAATTTTCTTGAATTAATTGTAGTATGCATAATATACAACAGCATTCTGATAATGTTTAAACCAAAATATTCTTGTAATAGTGATATGAACTTTATCATGTCCTATCAATCTTTCGTAACCACTTCGCTAAACACCAGCTAAAAGAACAGTTTATGTGCCTACTAATAAGTTATTGATCAAAAACTATACACAAAGACGGTAAGAAATTGCAAATGAAATTTTTAGAAACTCTGATGTGGTTCAGTTGCTACTAGGATTCACATTATTTGGATCTTTAATTTTAAAAATCTTATGAGTTTAAACAATTAGCGCTTGATTGATGTTGTAGTGTATTGAACTGTCGTATTGATATTTTCTTAAAGTGATGAACCTATTATCTCTTACTCTCCAAATAAGTTTGGTACCGGTCAATAGTCGTGGGATACTTTATTTGTGTTGTGACTTATATCACAGTGCTTTAATCTTTGTCATAGAGACCAGAACAACTTCTCAAAAGGACTCAACTTATGGAACGCTGGGCACGATGGGAGGTACGTGGGAGAATGAATTCTGGCGTTCAACAAGTCATTTGTCAATTTATATATTCATCATTTGCATTCAAATTTTGCAGATCAGCAACTTTGAATATCTAATGCAGCTTAACACACTGGCTGGGCGTAGTTATAATGACATCACCCAGGTGAATATCTTAAATGTTCTTATTATCACTTTGAACATGGTCAATGTTAACAAACATGGTTTTTATGTTTCAGTACCCCGTTTTCCCATGGATACTTGCAGATTACAAGTCAAAGCATTTGGATCTTGCAAATCCCTCGTCCTATCGAGACCTATCAAAGGTTAGAACACTTTCCTTTACTTATGTAGACTTACAGATAAGTACATAACAGATTTTAAACCAAGTCATTGACCCAAACCTATTTTGCAGCCTGTAGGAGCACTTAATGATGATCGGTTGAAAAAGTTTCAGGAAAGATACTACAGCTTTAACGATACTGTCATACCCAAGTTCCATTATGGTTCACATTACTCGAGTGCTGGAACAGTAGGTTCTCTTATCATTTTTTGTATGGATTTCGAGTCCTAGAAATTCTCTTTTCGCAGGAACCTTTATATTAGAGGAATAAGTTGCAAGATTCAAGTAATTATCATCACGGATATTTTGACTCTTTTCTTTTACATAGATCCTTTAATATGGTATATTCATCCCTATGAAGAACTAGAATTGAGTGTCCACAGTACTAGCATTTAGGTGTGTACAGAATTGTACTGTGAGGGACGAGTGATACTGTTCTATAAGCATGCATTTTGCATATATGTATGCATGTGTTCAGACAATGTACATATTTGAATCTTCCATTTGATCTTATATTCCATGATTGATTATCTATTATGCCGTGATTGATTAGTAGGATTCATTGTCACCCTCTAGATAGACGAGTAGAATTGAAGATACTAACGGAATAAAGCTATCAAAGGATAAGTATATGTTCAGCTCATGTACTATCAAGTAACATAGTTTTGCCACTAATCAGTCTAGTCTACTGGTAATGTTATTTATATGGCCATAATGCCTCATAGTCTACTCACTTCTACCCATTGATTAAAATTTCTAGAGTGAAACATATGACTGAAATGATCTTTATTTTAATATGCCCAAACTGGTTAAATCACTCTTTGTCCAAAAAGTGAGAGTTGGGAAAAACGATTGAAATATTTGCTTCTCTGTGACAGGTATTGTACTATCTCATGCGAGTGGAGCCATTTACCACTCTTTCGATTCAACTACAAGGTGGCAAGTTTGACCATGCAGACAGAATGTTTTTAGATATTCCTGCCACGTGGAATGGTGTTCAGGAGGACATGAGTGACGTGAAGGAACTGGTACGAGTATTTCATGGTTTTAGCTTTGTTAGTCTTTTACCAAAATCTATAATAAAGCACTGATATAGAGACACATAGGCTATCCTATGCTTCTTTCTAAATTATTAGAAGCTGTGTCTATTTGCATCTACAATGTGATTATTTGGAATATAGATAGATCTTTACTTGTATTCTATTTATGTTTTCGTATATATTCTTTTTTGTATAAGTTACATATTAAAAATCCTAGCTATTTTTTGCTTTACATTTCATCTTAGGTTCCTGAGCTATTTTACCTCCCAGAGATATTACTGAATGAGAATTCCATCGACTTTGGTACCACACAACTTGGAGATAAGCTAGGTATGGTCTATTCACTTTAATCTTTAATTCTAAGCATGTACATCATCATGTTTCTGTTTGAGGCAGCAGTTAAAATGTTCTTATATTTTCTTTCGATTTTACTTTTTCAGATTGTGTTAAGCTTCCTCCTTGGGCAGAAAACCCAGTTGATTTTGTGCATAAGCATCGAATGGCTCTCGAGAGTGAGCATGTCTCTGCACATTTGCATGAATGGATAGATCTTATATTCGGGTTAGCTCTAAATCATTGATTTGTTTTTATAGTGTGCTTTTATGTCGTTTTAATATTTTTAACCTTTTGAGGGAGAAACAACTCAAGGTTTTACTCATTTAACACCTACCATCATTCTACACTTTGTGGTCCGTATGGTAATGCAAATGTTGAAATGTGTCTAAACCAGTCCATAATCTCTACTCTGGAAAAAACATGACATATATGTCAATTTCTTGTATGATAATAGGTATAAGCAACGAGGAAAAGAAGCTATTTCAGCAAACAATGTATTTTTTTATATCACTTATGAAGGGACAGTAGATATCGACAAAATTGTGGATCCGGTAAGTCCTTTATGTTAATTTATTAATCTTTGTATGACTTTCTATTTATTGATTCAATTAAATTAATAATATCATCAAAAGGTCCAACAACGTGCTATGCAAGATCAAATTGCTTACTTTGGACAAACCCCGTCACAACTTCTAACTACACCTCACATGAAGAAGATGCAGCTTTCAGATGTTCTTCATATGCAGGTAACTTTATTTTAAGTAATTTTTATAATTTATCTGCTCCCTTATGCTCTGAATGACGAGTATTTGCATTTCAGACCATCTTTCGAAATCCCAAAGAAGTCAAACAATATGGTGTTTCATCTCCAGAACGCTGTAATCTACCTGCTTCTGCCATTCGGGCATCTACAGATTCTCTTGTGATTGTTGATACAGATGCTCCAGCAGCACACATAGCACAACACAAATGGCAACCAAACACACCTGATGGACAAGGATCACCGTTCTTATTTCAACATGCAAAGGCTGCTGCAAGTTCCAGCGGTGGAAGTTTCATGCGTATGTTCAAAGGACCATCAGGTTCGGGCTCAGAGGAATGGCAATATCCCCAGGCTCTTGCCTATCCAGCACCAGGACTTAGAAGCTCTTCAATAGTTTCCATCACATATGACAATGAAATTATCACGGGTAAAAAATTTCCTGGTTAAATATTGTTCTCGTTGTGTATTGCTTTGTTCTTAAATGAAATTAATGTACTAAATGGTGGCTGTGTTAGTCTTCTGAGGTCAAAACCCCAAAACTTTAGGGTAGTGTTTGGATGTTCGTCTAAAATAAAGGTGACAAAATGGATGAGTCAGGAAGTTTTGATAATGGATCAAAACAGTTAACTTTTGCAAGGGTCGGTCGGCCCAAACACTTTTCTCCACTTCTTTAAAAATCTTTTTATAAACAATTAATATGTTCAATAAGTTTTAAGGGTTTATGTTTTATTTTATCAACCAACTTACCATTTTATCAATTTAGTTCCTCAACTTTTTTCTCCCTAAACTTTTTATTCGTCTTTTTTAAGCATATATAAAATGGGTGGATTTTGAGATTGATTTATTGCACAAGTCCCTAACCTTTACTAATAAATCGGCCCATAATATATAGTTTGCATAAGGCAAAAAGGTTAAGGAATTAACCAACTACAACAAAGGTTAAATGACAATATATATCTTTCTTTTTTTTTGCACTAAACCTTTTATAAGGTTACATCATTTCACCTTTAGAAGGTTATAGTATTAAAAGTACACTATGGTTATGAAATCGCAGGGTGTTTGGGTTAATTGATTATGATTTTTTGGGTCAAATATGTTAATAATCAGTCAAGGAGATATCTTAAAAACGCACATCCAAACAACCCTTAATTGCAATATTATTAGTTTTCACTCATTATTATTGTTTACAACATACTGATTAAGTCCAGAAAATTACTTTCTTTTGTCGATGTTATATGAGATATTTTGAGAATTGTGTATTTCCTTTCTTAATCAGAAGTGTGGCATCTTATTTTGAAATTTTGGATTGCAACTAGGTGGACATGTGGACAATAGTGTTCGGCTAATATCTCCAGATGGTGCAAAAACCTTGGAAATAGCCCGAGGGCATTCAGCACCTGTGACATGTATGTCTCTATCACCAGATAGCAATTATCTTGTTACTGGTTCTCGAGACACAATGGTTCTTGTCTGGAGAATACATCAATTAGGTGCACCTCAAAGCAGCATATCAACTCCCCCCTCCAGCTCAGAGAAACCAACTTCAGCAGATAATAATAATACTATAAATAAAAATAGCTTACCAGATAAAAATCGGAAACGACGTATTGAGGGACCCGTACAGGTCATCCGGGGGCATTTTGGAGAAGTACTTTGTTGCTGTGTTAATTCAGATCTTGGAGTTGTTGCTTCGTGCTCTGATTCTTCAGACGTTTTGCTTCATTCAGTGAGTAGGGGTAGGTTGCTCAGAAGACTTGATGGTGTAAAGGCACATATGGTGTGTCTTTCTTCTGATGGTGTTGTAATTACTTGGAATAAGTCGTTGTATACTCTATCGGCTCATACGATTAATGGCGTGATGATTTCTCGAGCATATTTTCCCTTCTCCTGTAGCGTTAGTTGCATGGAGGTTTCTTCTGATGGAAGAAGTCTTTTGATTGGATTAAACTCGTGTTCAGAAAACAATGATGTTAGCAGAACGAAGTCCAGGAAGCAAGAAACTGAAGGTGGAGATTTCGATTCAAATGAAGATGTTGAAATTGAAAGATTAGATATTCCATCCCCTTCGATTTGCTTCCTTGATATGCATTCTCTTAAGGTAAATACTTAAGACTTATATTAGGATGGTAAAAGAAAAACTAGATTTTAAATATATTGGTTGATAGGAATCTTGTGTCATTACTCGCGACATTATTCTGTTCTTTTTTTGTGTGGTCTTCGGTATCAAATTTCTGACAAGCATATACACTCTGACAGGTATTTCACACATTGGAACTGAAAGAAGGACAAGATATAACAACACTAGCAATGAACAAAGACAACACAAATCTCTTGGTCTCAACAGCTGACAAACAATTGATTGTATTCACCGATCCTGCTGTAAGTCAACGAATTTACCCATTCAAGATCTTCAAGTGTTATATTCTAGACCAAGTTTTGGGTCATCAAGTTTGTGCTTCGAACACACATTATATGAGAACGAATCCATATGGGTTCTAGGGTCAAAAGGGTAAAATGTGAAAAACAAGCCAATGAAATAGGTCAAATGGGTCCTAACAGGCCAAACAAGTTGCAAGTCATGCAAAAAACTTATTAAAAGAATAATTGTAGTAATATGTTTTTTTCATCAAAGGTAACACATTAATCTAGCAAAATATACCCACTCTCGAACTATACTTTACCCGTTTTGATCCAATCCTCCTGACCGCCTATTTTGCTACCTCTGACTTCTGTGGGTGTTAAAACTTATCTCTTTGTTATAAAGGTCATGTTGTATTGACTTCTTTTAACCTTATTTTTGCTATTTGTAGTTGAGCTTAAAGGTTGTAGATCAAATGCTCAAGCTGGGTTGGGAAGGCGAGGGGCTAAGTCCACTTATGAAGTAAAAGCCTCGGTTCTGCATCTGTATTATTCCACTATAGTCATCCGTCTTGGCCACTGGCCGAGTCAACTAGAGACGATTTTTCCGCAATCTCCTTTTCAGATGAACCTTGAAGCTGACACGCAGATTCTAATAGCACGTGTTATTGTGGTGTAACATATATTTCCTGGGTAGTAACTACTTCGTATATAAAATATACATGGATTGCCAAAAGTGTTAGATGTACAATAGACATTGGTTATCCGGAATTTGACTTTGTTGTATATTGTTGCCACTGTGGAAGTGGCATTCGAGTTTTTTGTATTTTTATCTCCTACTTTTTAAGGAGTATCGAGGGCTTTAGTGTGGGTTATGGTGAATGATGATAGTAACTAGTAAAAGCTTTGTTTTTGTTTTTTGATGTAAACCTAGATCGATTGTGAATGAAAGCTGAAAATTCATTCAAGTCTCTCGTTGGCTCAAAGTTTTGTAAAAACAAAGTGACATGACCTGTTGCGGTCTAGTTTATATAAACTTTGATTTAAACCTAGGTCGAAACGTAACAAGTCAAAATAGGTTTGTATAACCTTATATTAACATTTTATGGCGTGGTGTTGAAATTATGTGATTGCTAGCCGTTTTTGGTCTGACTATTTGATTAAGGTGATTGTATTTTGGATAAGTTCTAATTTCATGTTCCCGTCAACTAAACAACCTTCGTGGCTAACATAAGATACATGCAATAACGATCATTTTGTATACATGCTACTTTAAAATTTAACATGTTTGGCATGTTACTTTAGAAGGTTATAAAGAGTCCGCAATCGTCTTTTGTCCTTGCTGATTTGAAGCTGGGTTTGTTGATCTTATACATGTCATTTTCTTTTTCATTCACTTTCACATAAAGAAATTTGTTATATGATACTCACTTCGTGCCAAAAAAATATGTCTACTTTTCTATTTATATTTGTATAAATCTATATATGTCCCTCCGTCCCAAAAAAATATGTCTACCTTTCTATTTATATTTGTCATAAATCTATATATGGATAATTAAAATGTACGAACTTACTTTCCATTTTGCCCTTGAATATTTCCAGCCTTTCAAACTCTAAAAGTAACCGAAGTCTTTAATGCAAATGCAAAATAGGTAATCTAATAAAAAAATACTTTATTAACTACATCTATCTTATTTCGATCATTTTTTGTTTTCAGACACTCTTTTTGGAACGGAGGGAGTAATTAACTATGCTTGACATGTAATGAAATATCCCAAGTATGAAATGAAATAATCATACTACTATAGTCAATTATAAGAGCTGATCATACCGAATTTTGAAGCACAAACAATGACTAGTGTATGTTTATTGACATGATTAAAAACAAGATCAATCATTTAGAATCGTTTTGATACAAAAGAGAACGGTTTATTACAATTGAAAAATCTGCAAGCCATCATTGCACATAATAAACATGAACTGGACATTAGTTGAACAAGCAAAGTCTCTTGACAAACCAGACATAAGAGGAACTGGAAGATAACGCAAATGGATGAGATCTATAAAATTCTGGTACATTAAATGGATCTCACACTCCCCCTCATAGTCAACATTTTTGTGGACGTTTTAAACACCGATCCACCAAATAGAACATGAAAATGTATAATCGGCCACCCATAAAAACAAACCAGAAAGTCCTTTGGAACAAGAAAGTAAGATTCATGAATAATCAACTTTGGCAGATCAAGGGCAATAGATGACCTCACCGATCAACATAAAAAGAAAAAGTGTCTTCCGGTGTTATTGTTTAAGTGTTAAAAAACTTAAAATGCTCAGAAATGTATGAAAAGAGAAGAGGGAGTCAAATTTAACATATTTTTCTAGTATAGTTTTCTCTTCAATCTATCGCACGGAAAAAAAAAATAGCAAAATCTAACTTCAAGAGAAATCTTTGTCCCATAGCAGAAACCATTTCTGCCGAGACTTATAAGATCAAGAAAACAAAATAGATGATTTGATATACCTTCATCATGGTACTAATCAACTACTAAAAGCTTACGGATAAAAGTTTACGCTTCAACACTCACTTCTTTAGTCCCTTTGGCCTCTTCTTCCAACTCTTTAACCGCTCTCACAAGTGACTTCGTAATTCCGTTCAAATGTAAACCTTTTTTCGTCATTTCCTTCATTAACTTCTCTGCCATTCCCCAATCAGCAGCTTTCAAACAAAGAGACTGAATTAACTTGTTATACTCGTCATTATTAGCCCGAACCCCATACTCTTCCATCTCTTCCAACAGCTTCACAGCCTTACCAAATCTCTCGAGTCTGCAATAACCACGAATAATTGTATGGTAAATGACAGGTGTCAGTTTTCCGTGATTCTTTTTCGCCTCAGTTAACATTTTCACAGCATTTTCCATTTCACCGCCCTTTGTATAACCACTCATAATCACACTGTAAGCGAACAAATCAGGCTTTAATCCCCTATCTTCCATTATCCGCATTATCTTTATAGCTTCTGCCATATCACCTGATTTAGCTAAAGCATTAATAATCGTATTAAAAACCGCATTCCCAGGAGGAGGACCATCATCAATCATTTTTGTCAACAAAGATTTTGCCCCGTCAATATCATTAACTCTGCACAACCCTTGAATAACACTAGCAAACTGTTTGATTGCGTATTTCTTTTTTTCTCCGTCATTAAAATCCTCCAACATGTTTAAAGCTAAGTGAACAGAATCAGTATCTATCTTTTTCCTATCACAAAGAGAACTAAACAACAAGTTAACATACTTTTGGGGTGCGGATTTTTGTTTCTCCTTTGCCGATAAATAAACAGAATATGCTTCTTTCACCATCCCAGCTTTGCATAAATAGCATATCATTAACCCGACTTTTTCTCCTTCCGGTAATTTCCCTTCACTAATCATCCTCTCACAAACCAAACCAACACGGTCGAAAATAGACCGCCTACAAAGAGCTTCAACAGTCAAAAAGTAAGAATCCGCATTCGTTTCACAAGCCAAATCTCCAAACTTACTAAAAACTTCAAAACCCGCCATCCCTTTACCCAACACCGAAAGCAACGATATCAACTTATTAAGCATCTCAGTAGTCACAACACCACTCTTCTTCTCACCAATCTCCTTAACCAAATCCCACAAACTATAAGCAACCGTCTTCTTTCTCACATCACCAACCCCTCTCACAAGAGCCTCAAGCGACCTAGTCGTAACAGAAAACCCTCCTTCATTCTTATTCTCACCACTAACCGCCCACTTATAAAAACCAACCAAATTCTCACCCGGAACACTCCTATCTTCCAACACCTTCACCACAAACTCTTCACTTAAACTCAAACCCAAATTCATTTCATTTAAACCCGACTCTAAAGACTTACTATCACCGTCACATTCCCCATCAAAACCCTTAAGTAAACCTTTCACTCTTTCTAATTTCTCAACATCAATCTCCTCACCTACCACATTAACCACCTCAACTGATTCAACGCACTCCGGCTCGGGCTCGATATCTAATACACTATTAGCCTCATTAATCCCATCTTTCCAAATTTCATCCATACTAAAACTATCATTATTTTCAACAATCACATCATCATTGTTATCTGAAACTACAGAATCTATTGAACTGGAGCTATGGAATCTGATTGTGTTTGATTGGGGAAATGAAATTATGGATCTGAAATTGGTGGAATTGGAAAATGGTTCTAGGGTTTTGGGAATTTGTACCTTGGAATGTGATTGAGAGATTGATCGGAAAGATTGAAATCTTCGAGCTGCTGATCGCCACATTTCTGCTAAATTTGAGAAAGTAAGAACCCTAATTTTTTGGGTTTTGGGATTGGAGTGTGTGGGTCTTGGGTTTATGCATATATTCAAACTATCATTCTCATATAAAAATTACTAAAAGAAGCCAAAGTGGTTCGGTTTGAGTCGATTTTGATATAAAATGAAAATGGAATCGAATTTTTTTTTTTCGGAATTAGAAACCGATATATTTTTGATTTTGAGGTCGGTGCTTCGGTTTAATTTTAATAGGTTTATTTAGAGATAGACCGGTACGAGTAAAGAGGTGAAAAACGTATTGTGACTGTTTAATTTGTTTCAGTTAATGATTAATGATTTTCGAGATAACTTAATTTTAAAAAGTAATATAAAAAAAAAGATTATATTTAAATCTAACCCTTTTGATTCAGATAAAATGAAAAGATATTATTCAATTTTATTTTATGATAAACAAAATTTTGAATATGTATATTATGGTTAACATATTTTATCAGGATTGACTCATAAACTTATTTGATGACGAAATTTAGTGGGTTTTCTATATCTGTAACGTTTAATAGCTTATTGTATATAAGGTTTAATTGCTTATTGTATATTACCGCTTAATTATACGCAAAATTGAGAACAATGTACACCAGAATCTAAACCAATAACGTATCATGAGCTATAGGGTCAAACCACACCTCTAAGTATTGCATTTTGTTATGGATGACCCTTGTACATACAGGAAATAATTAAATAAATGTAATACAAAAAAGGGGTAAAAGTGAAAACTATAAAAAAGATAAAAGGGATAAGTTAAAGGTATGGGTTAGGGGTGTCAAAAAAACCCGAACCCGATTGACCCGACCCGACCCGAACCCGAATAAGCTTATTAGGGTCGGGTTAGTCGGGTCTAGAATCTATGATCGAGTTATTCGGGTCAACCCGATTAACCCGAAACTTAAATAGGGTCGGGTTGCGGGTCTTTCTACGCATCCTTATTCGGGTTCGGGTCAACCCGAATAACCCGAATAATATTTTTTTTACTCCGTTTACTAATAAGCTTAACAATATTTTATACAACTCATTAATGAATTGATAAGTAAAACGCCGATCCTTTCTTGAAATAAAAACATTACATATGTTTCTTCTTAATTCCTACTCTTCGAATACATATCTTTTTATTTTTTTACAAAACATAACTCCGCATTAAAGGTTATTTTATATATTGAATGGTTAGACCTTTTTCTATAGATGTTCGTAGTCAAATAAATATTTGCAAAACTAATGTATACACATGATAGTGGCCAAAATATGTTACAAATTATTTCTCTTTGGGTTATCATTTTTATAATATCATTGCAACATTATATCTTTTTCTATTTAATGTTCATCATAACTTTTGCAACATTATAAAATTTATTTAGTCGCTATTGTCGTGCCCCTTAATAAATTGTTTATTAGAAATTGTTTTGCTCATTAATCTAAGAACTAATAACTATCTACTAATTCGGACAAATTTATTTGCATTTTGTATTCTTCCAACCCGAACCCGAATAGACCCGACCCGAATAAACCCGAACCCGAATAGACCCGAACCCGAAAACCCGAACCTTATTAGGGTCGGGTTGCGGGTCATGTTTTGAGTTTCAAAAACCCGATTAGACCCGACCCGATTAAGCTTATTCGGGTCGGGTTAACCCGATTAACACCCCTAGGTGTAAAGGAGTCGAGTCGAGTCTGAATTGATTTAAGTAAAATATGTACTATTTTTATTATTTTATTACTCGTTTAACTAATATATTTATATATTATATAAGTATATATTATTATATTTATATAAATAAAAACTCGTTTAAGCTCGTTTAGGCTCGTGAGCTCGGTATACGAAGCTCGAACTCGAGCTTGTTTGATAAACAAGTTTTATGTTATGTTCAAGCTCGGCTCGAATCGAGTTTTTTATGAGTCAAGCTCGAGTAGCTCACGAGTAGTTCGGCTCATTTACATCCCTATTTAAAGGTATGAATGCAAAATAAAAAAGGGGTAAAAGTGAAAAATACGCTAAAGGGATAACCTATAAATATCAATATTAGTATGGAAAATTTCTTTGAACCCTACGTGCAAACAAATACAGAAAAGCAAATCGTTTAAGGAGGAGTCAATATCGAGTTTAAGGTATGATTTCATGTAAAAAAAATTAAGATCATTTTATATTCAACTAGTCATAAACCATATGAATGTCTTAACTAGTTTAATAGACGGGACATGTATCATCTGCCTAGAGGGCTAGATGGTGTACAGAAGGTCGGTGCGACCGCATATGATCCAAATTTCTTTTAAAAATCAGCTATGTATTTAAATAGAGTTAATGACATAAATCGTCCCTGTGGTTTACCCAAAATTATGGATTTCGTTCCTAAGTTTAAAAAGTTGCATAAATCATCCAAGTTTAGAAATTAATTACGCTTTTCGTCCCTAATTTCTAATTTTGGTGCAAACCTTAGGGACCGAATCCGTAACTGAGGACAAACTTTAGGGACGAAATCTGTAATTATAGCAAATCTTAGGGACGAAAAAAGTAATTAGTTTCTAAAAGTGGATGACTTATGCAACTTTTTAAACTTAGGGACAAAATTCGTAATTTAAAATAAACCTTAGGGACGATTTTTGTAATTAACTCATTTAAATATATAGTAAACAGTTGATTTTTTTTAACATTGATTTTTTAACATTGAATGTATCTAGTTTAGCTAGTAATACTTGATAATTTGATCCGAGTGGTCTTAAGTTTAAGTCTTAGGTTGTGTATTTTTTTAGTTTATTATATGAAGGGGTCTATTTTATTTTTCGTACATGACGCAAGAATTCTCCGGACCGACCTTGATCATTGTTAGTTTGTTACGATTTACCTGTCATATTGATCGGGAAAACGATTATGGTTCGGAAGGAGCAAACAGTAACCATTTTTGTCGATCTCTAAAGGCTTTTTTTTCTAGCTCTTTTTTGTTTTGTGGGTGGAAGGTAAAAGAGGATGACTACTCATCAACCCTTTACACACCAACCTTCTTGGTGTATATATATATATATATATTGTTTGGGATTGTACAATTTAAGTGCTTATCGGTTATAATCATTTTGGATCATTGGATGTTTGGATACTTGTCGTGTTTTTTAGAGGTAAAAAAACATAATATAAGAGGGTGTTTAGGATTGCGTAGGTGGTTATAGCCTATTTTCTTTTTGTAATATTGGAACAAAAGTGTTTGCATAAAAATGTGTTTTAGCTTTTATTTTCTTCGGATAAAGGCAAATTTTAGAGGCTTTAGCTTTATTTTATAGTAAAATTGGCGGTTTAAAAAATAAAACAAAAAAACAATTTGCTTGTTTTGAATCTATATATGATTATAAACAGTTAAACAGAGTTTATGAAGTTGACAAGGTCAGACCCTGATTACAATATATATTTTCATGTTGGTCCTCAAGTGTGTCAACTTTAAGAAAAAGGAAAAAAAAAAATAAACATTTCTATTTGGTATTTCACGATTCATATGAAAGTGCAAGGTTAGGAAAATTGGTTAGCGCGGTAATAAATGAAGCTAGCAAATGTAATAAACAACACACTAATTTGAAAACATCACAGCTTTAATAGCAGCTGTCATACAACATAAAACTGGTATTTCTCAATATCCTTGTTCTATGTTCTCGTTGATCCACCCTGGTAAATTACTAAAGGTTTATGTCAAAACTTTGTTTACACATCAATGATATTTACACAACATCCGCATGCATAACTTTTAAAAATACAAAGTACTCCAAACAAATCAAGGAAGTATCATTATACCGTCGATTGGTAATTCTTTTAACGATGAATTAAAAAAACAAAATATTCAGGATTGCTTCCATTCATTACCAACATAGCTTGTTTGATCGCCAAGCTCTTCTTCGATTCTAAGTAACTGCACAAAAGAATGGGATTTTACAATTTGCAAAGTTCAAAATAAAAGCTAAAAAAGAACCAAAAAATATCATTTACGACTCCAAAAGAGAGAAAAAAAACTAGAGAACCTAGCAAATTATTTTTCTGATAATACACACCAAGTAACTTCACATAACTTTGAAACTGATGTTTAGTTATGCATCATAGGGGCGGGCGTAATTTTTTTACAGAAGGAGATGTAGATTCCATTAAAAATGAGTTTCCACCCGACTCCTTGGTGCTTTGGAGGAAACCCATTTTAAGGGTTTCATTCCTAATTTTAAAAGCCATACAACTTCCTTAACTATGGTATATTCAAAAATAATATCTTCTTGAAAATGAGGCAGCTTGTTTACTTATCCGTAAAGTATAGAACAGGATAAAGACAAAACTATACTGATGTGTAGACGATAAAAGTTGAAACCAACCTGATTATATTTGGCTAACCGCTCTCCTCGGCAAGGTGCACCTGCTTTTATCTGACCAGTGGTAAGACCTACTGATAGATCAGCTAGAAAAGAATCATCAGTTTCCCCGCTTCTTTGTGATATTACCACTCCCCATTTAGCATCCTTTGCCATCTTCACTACTTCAATGGCTTCTGTCACAGTTCCAAGTTGGTTCACCTGCATTTTCATATAACATTTTCATATAACAGGACACTAAGACATGGCCCTTCACAAAAAAATAAAATATTTCCTCTTTTGGTAAAGTTTGAAATAATTACTTTCAGTGATCAAATGCAAAATATTAACATTTTTTGGTCCCAAAATTCCTTACTTTTGACCTTATCGATAGGCAATAGATGTCGAACACTCTTATTGAACATAGTAGCAAACCAAATGTTACATTTGTTTTGGGACAGATAGAGTATCACACTCACATCTTAAAGACATGTTCACTAATATAGGGGAATGTTTCTACAAGTCACAAAGAATCAAACTCATAAATGATAAATACCCGTGTACCTTGAGAAGAAGTGCATTGCAAGCATGTTCCTGGATGGCTCTTTCAATACGCTTTGGATTTGACATCAACAGACCATCTCCAACAACCTGCATATATAATCGTCACAACAGAGGCCTTAGTCCTAGAGGTTTATGGAGTAACATCGTATAAATTATAAGAAATGTCACATCAATATCTCAAATAACGTATAGAGCTACTTCTATATAAGCTTGCCCTTAATTTCTTTTAAAACAATGAAACCATCTTCGATTCTTAATCACATGTATATTTATAATTACTTATAATTATTACCAAAAAACATGTACACAAGATTTACTATCAAACCTGGCAAATTCCAAGCCCGGAAAATAACTTGACTTGCTCCCAATCTTCCTTGTCAAAAGGATCCTCAATCGACACAATAGGATAGTCTAAGACCCCAGAATTAAAAAAGAATTAAAAAATAGGAAGCATTGTCAATTCAATATATATACAGATTACAAATAGCACCCTCAAGAAAAAAAAAGATACATAAATCCTGAGAGCATGTTCATATACCTCTACATAGTTCTTTGTAGAGCTCAATCATGTCTTCTGCTGACTTAAAGTTTTGTCCCGACTTATTTGGAGATTTAAAATCTAAATCATACTTTGAACCTAGAGCAAAAAGTAAGATGTCAACTTTTTTTGCAAACAAAAACATTATGCAGAGATAACATACTGATCAAATTGATAGTTAAACACGTATTACAATGGACATAAGCTATAACAACCTAGAATGGCAGAAAAAAATACTTTCATATCCTTTCAATAGTCAATTTACACATACTGCAAACCTATAGAAGAAGAAATATACAGATTACCTATGCAGAAATCAGTAGCAGCAACGTCAATAGCAATTTTCAGTTTATCGGCATACCCGGTTCTGCTAATTGCCAGCATTATAAGATCTAGTCCTTCTCTAAAGCTGCAACAAGTAGACCAACAAAACCAATTGACTAATTGAGCATTCAGAATATCACAGCTGACACAGCATATTGATAGAAGACATGCCTGCTGATATCAGGAGCAAAGCCGCCACCCTCACCAACATTGCATCCATGTGTACCAAATTTCTCTGCAATTACAGCCTGCATTTGAACAGAAAGTGAATTTGCAAAACATTCTCACCAACAGCCGAATATACCTTTTGCAAACCTCAATTAAGTTGATTGAATGCCCTCCAACATATTTCATGTTGCACCAATTATAATTCCCACGGAATAAATATCATGAAATTGGGTATTAAACATTCAGTTATAATTTATATATGTAAAGTAAAACTTAAGTATTGATAAGAAGACGGCACATTAAAATACATGGCAACTTCCATGAAAAAAATGATAATGTTACGTCATCCGAACTGTTACAAGGACAGTAAAAGGGCAGAATATAATGAAACACAAACATCTGAAATTGGTAGAAGGAAGTCACCTTCAAATGATGATATGCCTCAGATCCCATTTGCAGCGCTTCCTCAAATCGTTGTGCCCCAACCGGAAGAATCATTATCTCCTGATACGTATATTAATTATTTCACATATTTAGATAAATATTCACATAGGACTGAACAACTGGGAGTAGTTATTACTAATGCTACCAAACTGAAGAGCTATGTATCATGAAACATATGTTTGGAAAAAAGGAATAGTAATAGAATACAAGTGAAATTATAAGAAAGAAAATATGTGGTTCACGGCATCGGGTATTCAATAAAAGAGAACCCAACACATAAATGAATGCAATGGAGCTAAACACCAACTTACTCGTAAAGCCAAATTGTTCCCAGCAAGCTTTCCACCACTAATTAATGAGAAGGCAGGAACGGGAAGAACGTGGTTTCCTCTGCCAGAAAGATCAGCAATGTGTTTGTAAAGTGGAACCTACACCAAACAGTTCGATGCAAATGTCACTTCTATTTGCTTTTGAAATATTATTTGAATGATTCTTTTATAATGACTGAATATCAAGTAAAATTATAAAAATGTTCCTGCCTCCTTCTCAGCAGCTCCAGCTCTGCAAGCAGCAATTGACACGGCTAATATTGCATTTGCTCCAAGTTCACCCTAGATAAAATAGAAAACATAAATGACCCCATAAAAATGCTATACTTTCAACAATTAAGAAAGAATACAGTGTATCACTACATAAAAATGTAAACAACCCTCTTCATCTTGCATTTTCAACACGTTATATTATTTTTTTCGTTTAAAAAACACTAAAACTAGCACATCCACTGCTGATTGTTTATATAGATAGATATATTGCACAAATTACCATATAGTTACATAGAAATAGCTACCTTTTTCTCAGTCTTGTCCAAGTCTATCATTGCCTGATCAATTTGGTTCTGAAGGATTGGATCCATGCCAACTATAGCTTGAGATATCTTCTCATTAATATTCCTAACCGCTTTGCTCACACCATTTCCAAGATATGTAGCCTTATCTCCATCACGTAACTCAATAGCCCCATACCTGTGTTTATGTAAGAATTAAATAAAGAACCCGAAAAAGAAGGAAAAAAGCAACTGTATTTTCACTAAAATGAAGAAAAACATACATAACTCCTTAACTCCTGGTAAATATTTAAAGCATCATCATCTGACATTTCAACAGAAGTTGCTAACATGTATAAATTAAATCAACACCGCAACAAATTGGAGACATAGCCTATCTTTTACTAGCTAATGTCTAAATGAAACTTAAGTCTTCCCTAACACTAGATAATAGAGTGCAAAACGCAATTAATAAACTCATTAAGCTCCTAACGCAAGACATACCCGAAGCTTTCTTATAGCCAACTAGCTAGCAAGTAGCAAGTCCTACTTGGTATACATAGATTTCAGCTACGACAAATCAATAAAAATAATGAATCAAAGAATTTTGAAGGCACATGCTACAAACATTTTCCATAAGTCCTAGAAAACAAGTTCGTTCTACGCTACATTTCCTTAATACAGCCAAGTTTACCTACTATGCATATAAGAATAAAGGATTACATATGAGTTACAAGCAAACAAATCTGTCCTCAATGCCAAACAATTGGTTATGAAAAGTAAGCTTCATGTTTGGTTTATCACTAGAAAAATAATCAATGATATTCTATACCTATTGAATTCGGAATGCATCCAAAATAAACAAAAAAACAAATAAGGTCAAGTGTTGAGAAATGTATTCAACTTTAAATGAGTTAATCGTATGTATCTAACATTCACATATCACTATTGTACGTGTCATCCATATAACCTGTCACGTCACATGTTTGAAAGTTTATAATATGTCAGATACAACGTTAGAGACATGCTATAGATTTCAGAGTAAAGTTTGATACATTTCAAAACAATAGCTTATATCAAAAGTAAAAATTAAAAAATTACATTCCAGAAGAAGCACCACTTGGAGCAGAAGCTCGAAACATTCCTTTATTCGTAAACAAATCAACTTCAACAGTAGGAATTCCTCTACTATCAAGTATTTGTCTCGCTTTAACTTTCGTAATCACTGATGTAACAGCTTTCCTCATATGATTAGACTGTACATTACATAAACAATCAATTTCATCATGTTTAATTTTATTGATAGAATTTGAAATTGGAGAAACTTACAATGAATAAAACAGGATCTGGAGTTTTTGCCCTAACTGCAGCATTCACGGCATCTTCGATTTTCCGAGAGAGTAAGTGTTTATCTAGATACTCTTCAACTGACATTTTCACCGGAGATTGCATAGATCGCCGGAGATAATGCTTTTCCGGTTTGCTGAAATTTGGGATCGTTTAGACACTTGTTACTGATAAACGAATTAATAAAGTATTTAATACATGTTAAATGTTTTTGTAAGAAGTTAGGATGTGCTGTAAAACTATTGTTTAGTAGAATGGGAATATAATGTTGGAAATAATATTTTGAATAAATTTGCCAAATTTTATAATTACTTCCTTTTATTCATATAACTAAAATATCTAAAAAGCTGTATTGATTTAGTATAAATTTATAAACAAGAAATTTAAAATATAACCTAGGAGATGTAGAACTTTTAAAGTTAAAATATATATCATTTTTTGTTTATATTTGAAGATGAGTATTAAAAATGGTTCTATTAAAAATGATTAGAGAACACAATTAAAAAATTTATAGTTTACCGAAAATAATAGAAGAAAAAAATTGATACATTAATTGTATGCATTGTCTTTTTGAGCGGGGTTGTTTCATTGATTTTGGTAAACTATAAAAATTTTAAAAGAGAACATTTTTATCGCAAAATAGTATATATAAATTAGTAAATTCATTAGTATTACTATTTAGCGTAAGATTATATGTTGCAGTGTTGTAGAAACAATAAAATAACATAGATTTTTAATTGAGAATATTAGGTTGTAATTCGAATACTTACGAAGACGTGTATTTGTAGAGGAAGAGCTAAGGTTATTAGTCTCTCTGAGAACCACACGAGAAGATCTTAGTGGTTGAAATATATCCAAAGTCAATATCTATGGAAGTTACAAATCTTGGTGGCATATTAACGCCCTTTCCTTCTGCAAGGAATGCAACGCTCAAGGGCGTCATCCTGTCACTATATATGATCTGAAAGTAGGGATGGAGCAAGAAATATTTTCACGTGAGGGCAAAGTAAAAAGTATTTATTAAGTAGATAACTTTGCATTGTTCACGTGGGACAAAGTAAAGATTTTTTTTATTTGTATGGGAGCAAAATTTCAAAAACTAATTATTTTTTCTATTGCGAAAAATTATAATGAAGGCAACTGCATGAACCACCACATCCAGCTCCCCTCTGAAAGTCGATGAGAAGATTATTGAGGTAGGAAAGTCATGTTCCTAAAAGAAAATCGAGTATAAAGTATTTGTTTGTGTGGTATATCACTAATCCAATTTGTAGCTTAAACAGGTTTATATCTCATTTATATTTCTGACATTTTAGTTTGTTCTTCGAATAACTGAATAATAATAGCTTTCTCATATATAGTTGATATCAAATTAAGTGGCCACCTTTTCTATATATCTAAATTAAGCTGTTGTGTAAACACATAAATTACATAATACTAATCTCTTATACAATGAATTTATGCAGTAACAAGGGTAATGCCAAACTAGTTCAAGCAAAGCTAGAATCTATTTGACGACAAAAGCATTCGATGAGCCAGTAAAATGGCTAATCGATCCAAACAGATTCTTGGATGCACCAAAATGGCTCACTCTATAAACCCCAGGTGCAGTTGACTCTGGGATTCGCCATTCAATAGTAGCATGACTTTGAGCACTGAGTTTTGAAGGCCTTGACCACTTAAAACGAAGGCAAATATCATCGTCATCATAGGCTGGGACCCACGTGTCTTGCCCTTGGAGTAATTCCACTAGCGCGAAAGTGCCTTCAGTCATGAGATCGTTTCTGGGACAAGCTGACCAGAAAACAACGGTCACTGTGTCACCTTTTTTGAAGGTGGAGCTTTCCGGGATGTCAGTTTTGACGTCCCCAAACTTGACTCCGAGTGGGGTGGAGTCCACCACCACACCTGGTAGCAAGCTTATCTGCTTGCTTAGTAGATCTGGTGGTTGTGGGCCCGCATCAACAGGTTTACCAGCTACAATGGCTGTTGCGAGCTTTGTGAATTCCTGAATGTAGGCACTGAGAGTATGTGGACCGTATAGAGTTGAAGCTCCCTGAATAAAAAAAAAAACGTTCAAGTAGCATGAGCGTCTAACAAGACTCATTTTTTAAAACAAGTAGATGTGGCAAAATGGGTGAATTTGACAACATATCATAATGGGTAATTTTTGGTACATGTCAAAATGGGTTGGATGGTTTGACCCACAAACATTTTTCGGTCTCTGTGTTTACATCTTTTACAAATCAGTAATGTGTTAAATAAAAGTGACTTACACGATGTTTGGGATTGTGTATTTGAAAGTGTTTTTAAAATAAGCACCAAGCTAGATGCTTAAAAAATTAAGTGATTATTTCCTTATAAAATAAGCCAAAACGCAATTTTACCCAAACACTTCAAACTGCGTTTTGAGTTTGTTATATGCAATAACCACTTAAAATATGCAATCCAAAACACACCCTTATTACAAATAATCTAATTTCTTTAAAAAATTGATTTAGGGGGTTGCATGTTTTTGACATACATATTTGGTCACTTTCGACATGTTTGACCCATTCGATTCATTTCATTTTTAGCTAACTTCATTGATTTGACCTGTTTAGGATAAAAGATAACCCAAATCAACCTATTTAGTTATGGCATAAGAAGTACTAATTAACTTGCCTCGTATCTTTGCATCTCGTACTCCTCAACGGTAGTAATATATTGAGAGTAGGTATTAGTTAGACCGGCTATCACGACATAAACTTTTTCTTTAAAAACAGCAGTAACAGCATCACGCAGACGTCTCCCAGCCATAGTTGTGAATTCTGTCATTATAAACCATGTTATTTTACCAATAGACATAATATAAGTTACGAGAAATTAGAATTGACTAAGTTATTAACACGAAGAATGTGGATTAAGATGGAGTGAAAGCATATACAAGAGTTTACGTTCCATTTATTAATATCAATCTAATCAGTCATATGCGGGACTCATTTACATTTTTCATTACATCAGGTAAATGAAACCCAGTGGCACTACTAAAATGAGACACGAAAATAAACTTTTGATAATTATATATAAATTTCCCTATCTATCATTCGTTCTTAAGATCAAAGAGGAAAATGGAAATATCAAAAAACATACCTCCAGGTACGCTGAGAATCACCATCTGCCCTATCTTTAGTATTTGAACTGGGAGAATTGATGGCTGCAAAGCAAAATAAAGAGGAAACTTGTTATTCGACCGATATATGTTATGACGTACTCCACGATATAAGAATCTGGCTTTAATAACTCGTAAGAGGTAATAACTGCAGCTAGCTAAATTTAGCAGCAAAAAAAGGGTAAGGAACATGGTAATTTCTTGATGTAAATTAATAGTTACTTGTTATCTGTTTAAGAGAATGATCTCAATTCCAATCGAGTATTATCAACGAAAAGAAATTCAAGAAAAATATTCCACTCACCGCCCAGTCATATGGCCGTTTCATTTCTCCGGTATCAAGCAGTATAGGCTTTGGTTGTTGACAATCTTGTTGCTCCTTAGTTGGGGTTTTGAGCACGTTCCGTACCAGCTTCCAAAATGGATTCCCCTGATGAAGAAATATAAAAGGCAGTGTCACAATAATACCATCAAATGAATCAGGATTAAGTTCCACTCAAGTTCAGGTGACGACCCGTTTACTAATGAATGTATCTATTCAGGTCATGTATTATCTGAAACGGGTCGGGTCAAAAGTTTCCTAGGATATATATTTAAAGCACAAAACCTCCTAAATTATTTTATTCATAGTATCATTTATTACTTGAGTTGATAAAAATTTTGTATATTATTTGACACACTAATTAAGTGTTTCGGTCAACCCGGGCCATTTTGACCCGTTCATTTTCCCATCTCTATATAAAAATATCCCCACCATGATTTTACTTACAGTGTTGTCTCCTTGTTTGAAGTCGAAAGCCCCAGGCCCATCAGTTGTACCAGCTGCAAATCCAAAGCCCATTGCAGCAGGACATGTTTTAACAGTCTCGCTTCCTCCTCCTTGTTTAGGAAGTGTCACTTCAAGCTGTGAGAAATCCAAATAAGTATGACGAAAATCAATCTTTCCGTTCAACTTCTCAGAAGCACTGTTAAAGAGCTCAGAAGCTTTTTTAAATTGTCTCTCTCCAATAATACGAGTGCTTTCAAATTCATCAGGGTAGCTGTTTAGTAATTACACATGAGTCAATATTTAGCCCAACTTTACAAAATACATTTATATAAAACTAAAACAAATGAATGATACGAACCCTGGACCTCGGCCATAACATAACTCATTTTTCCCACCGCAAGTACTATGATTAAAGTCGCAGGGTAGCCCAGTATCCGTGCAGAATGCCCCAAGCACATTTGGACTTACATCCCCGCAGTTGGATTGGCAAATGCAGATACAAATATAGGCTTATCTGCAGACCTAAGAGAACTCCTAACCCGTCTTGCTATGCTTAAGTATTTGGTTACTGGTTTACCTGTCACAGACAGGAAAGAAGCTGCAAGTTCCAGCAATTCATGGTCTGCAAAAAAAAAACCGAAGACATTAATAAGGTTTGTAATTTCGACCCATTTACTTATGAATGGGTCAATTGAGGTTATTTTTATCTCTAACGGAGGCTCAAACTCGTAGAATCAAATAATTAGCTTAAATAAGAAATTGTAGACAAAAAGTGTTACGGGTCAACCTAAACCAACCTACTCCCTAGCAAGCTCATGATATCACTAGAGATTCATCAACTCACTGGAAATACTTCTTGGAGGATTTAAATTGACTTACGGTTTCCAGCGGTACCCTGAACAATGTTGGAGACTCTACGTCGGTTTTCATCAACAATTCTTGCAGAACTTTTCTGATTAAACCAATCTTCCATGAGGCGTGCAGCCATTCCTTTGTTGTCACCACTGATCAACTCATTTGTACGACTCATTGAAGTTCCATGAGTAGCAAACCAGTTAAAGCTACCCACTGGACCCCACTGATCATCTACAAATTTCAAAAGGGTCATTCCTTTATCCACGTCATACTTGTACTTTGCCCGTTCTGCTGCAGGATTATTGAGATAAGCGCTAGGACTGCGATTAACACCCGCGTCTAAGATCTCTCCTGCAAAATGTAAGCCGATATTATTAAAAAAAATTGCCTGGAAATTTATTAAATAAAACTGTAAAAAAAAGTTGCATTACCTTTGTTTACGTATACTGATCCAGGATTAAGGTTTTCATGAGCACGGATAATACTTTGCTCAATGCCATCAACTAATGCATCAAATGATTGGCGCACAAAACCCAAAGATGTAACAATATACACTACATATTGCAGGTATCCCGCAGGACCCGCATGGGTATGTATACCACTAATCGCAACATTGTTTTCTGTATATAAATTTCCATACCTATAGAGTAAACAAGAGGATGTTTTAGCTTCAATTCTAAAGACCATAACTCATTAAGAAATAACGTAAGGGGAGAAAAGGAATTATGATGTTGACAGTTTATACGAAGTGCGTTTTTAAAGTGATTATGTGATATCGAATAATCATAGTCGGATAATAAGTCTGTAATGAAACGGACCATGATGCATTAAAAGTTAACGAACAATTAGTCCAAGGCTATTGATTAGTTAACCTTTAACATTCAAGTGCTCGGCTTTTATGTGTTTTTTTAAAACAATAATAGAACGATAAAGATAATAAACAATAGTCTTGTCCATTATAGTAGTAATTAAACGAGAAAAGTACCTTGCTTTTAACCTCTCAAGGACTTTAATCGTTACAAGTTGTGCACCCATACAAGCATCAAGATTTACAAAAACAACACGGTTTCCTTGTGGCTCGGCCACAATAAAAGCACGAGATCTCAAACGAAAATGAATACCAGATGCAGTTTGATCCGAATTAGCATATCCCATCATGTTAACATCAGCTGCAGGCCCAGTGATGTCATAGCTTCCAAGACCAACTAAGTAGTTAGAAGCTGAGATAGTTTGTTTCCCATTATGTACCAAAACTAGTAATAACATCCAAAAACACGCCATTACACGTCGTCGCTGCATAACAGACCGAAAAATCTCCATCATCATATCACCAACTCTCAAAAGTATTTCCCAACTTATTCAATCTATACTAAAAACATCAAAATATCACAATCTCATTTATTTTCGAAACGATAATCATAATTAACACATTAGAGTATTAGACATATCCTTTTATATCAATCATAAGTTGACTAGTAAATTAAATTTGCAAGTTTCAACATTAAATAACATTAAAAAGTACTAAATCTGAAGTATTTTGTGCATCATCAGATTTTATTATCTAGAAATGACAAAATCGAAATAAATGAAAATGAAAAATAAAATAAAATGATAAAATCTAATAATTAGAGTATAATAAATAGAGATGTAAGCATAATTAATACCTGAAATTTGGAGAGATTAAATTGTATATAGAACCTACTACTAAATTAAAATTAAATGTGTGTGTGTGTGTGTGTGTGTGTGTGAAATGAGTGTGGGAATGAGAGGAATTTATAAATATAGAGTGACGGAGAAGTGAAGAGTGGGGAACGTTGGCATTATTATATGAGTGTGGGTGTCGACAAATAAAGAGTCCACACATTATGCATAATTTTTCATTTATAATTTTTGTTTCTTTGCTTTTATACAAGATTAGGATTAGATTAGGAAACCTATTCCTTTTATATATGGTTCATATAAATCTATAACTAGATTTAGTAAGTTTTGGTTTAGGATTGATTTAAACTAGTTTTTTTTGGGTTTAAATATATATTAAAAAATTAGACATATTAACCGATCTAAGTTATGGATAATAGGCCCTAAATGCATATAATGTTTGTATGTTGTCTATAATATGTTTTCTTTCTTGTCAAACATAATGCATAATGAAAACTATACGATTAGGTTAGTATAGAAATGAAGATGTTGACTACGGTTGCACCACTTACAACTCCACCAACTCACTAGCTACTCTACACTCCTACTTTGCACCCTACCACTACTCCTACTCTACACTCTACCACTACTACTCGGTTACTTGCACTACTCTACTAGCGTACCCGGTCCGATATCGTAATCCAAACATATATTGTGGCGTCTGACACGTCTGCACGGGGCAACCGA
The DNA here is from genome assembly GCA_910822075.1 of Senecio squalidus. Classification (NCBI taxonomy): domain Eukaryota; kingdom Viridiplantae; phylum Streptophyta; class Magnoliopsida; order Asterales; family Asteraceae; genus Senecio; species Senecio squalidus. Next base: position 14,206,404 of record CAJVGC010000591.1, read on the forward strand.
GTAGCCCTCGGCTGTTGATCGCAACTCGGACAAGCCATTTGTGGCGTCGGACTGCCACCCTCACTACTAGGTCAAATAAAGCTAGGTGTTGGGCTCGTAAATCGGACACAAAGACTTCTCACCCCCGGGGCATAAATTGTATTATTCAGGTATTACATAGAAAACTAACTTGGACAGGACTTTGCGCTACTCGGACAAGGATTTCGCTACCTCGCACGAGGGATCATTGCTACTCGGTCACGAACACTTGGTGTCGCACAAAGAACGTTGCTCGGGACAATTCTGTCACACCCCGCCAGTGGCGGAAACGCAGGGTGCAGCTGATTGGCGATCGTCATAACACATTAGTAAATAAAGAAATAATATATATGAAATAAATAAAAGTTGTATGTCATGACGTCGCCATGTCCAAGGTAAAACCCTTGGTACACAATTACGTCAATCACTACAATGAAATAATATCCAAAATAATCCGAAAATGAAATAATTACTTAGGCATGCAAGCCCAATAAATCAGTGTAAAGTACGAATACAAGCCACCATGCAAAATAACTCTAAGTCTCTAGGAGTCCAGTCCAGCTAGATCCTATGTCTGATCATTATCTGAAAGTAAAACTAAAAAGTCGACACAAAGGTTGAGCGAGTTCATCGAGTATGTAATAAAACAGTTTAAATAACATTTGAAGATAAGTTTCTAAATATAGTAAGTTTCCGAAAATATAAACATCTATTTATAGTAAGTTTCCCGAAATAGTAAGTTCTTTCAAAATCAGTACTTACGTAAGTAAACATTCATATATCATTTCATCAGTAATAAATGCAAGTAAAGGAATACATGAAATCAAATGCATGTAAGTAAGAATATAAGTACAATCCCACAAGCATAAGTAGTAGTAGCCACGCTACAATATGAAGACACCATTAGTACTAATGTCACGTTTTAGAAGACTCCGTTAGTAGATCATCTTTACTAACGAGCACGTTTAGAAGACTCCACTAGTAAAACGCATCTACTAGTGAGTACGCTTAGAAAACTCCATTAGTAGAACATATCTACTAATGATGACGTTTTTTGAAAAAATAAGTATTGTACAAGTTTTTGGTTTTGACTGCATACTAGTTTCCTTTACAAAATACCTTTTAGTTTCTCTATCCTCGGGAAAAAATCAAAAAGGTAACACGAAAGGTAACAAAATTATTCTTCCCTTCCTTTTTTTTTTTAATTAAATTCCTTCTATTCTCTGATATATTATTTCTGTTTTGACTTCTACTTATTGTTTTCGTAAAAATTGCATTTTCAACCTCTGAAAATTTGTTTGCAATTAATTTGATTTTGGACCTAATAGTGATCACATATGAGCATTAAGCACCAGATAGACCATTGCTTAGTGATCACATATTGCTGGTCCTTGATGCAGTTGGATTATGTTTAAAGCAGATCATCTATGTGGACTATGATTTTGAGGTTTGGGTTATACCGAGCGTTATGCAACTAAATAATGGTCAACCAAAAAAAAATTAGTTTTAACTTCCATCTTTTTTTATTTATAGAAAAGCATATACAACAACCACAAAAATCATAGTTCACACTTTTGTACCTTAAGGGACTTGAACCCACAACTTGGGGGATAGTGGGTCAACTCACATATGGTTAGGCTAGAATCCCTTTGGTTCTATAGTTTTTACTTGTCGCTATGAAATTGAAATTACATTTCCTTATGATTTAATGGTTAATAGAACATATAACTGGATATTGTGATCATTTGTGCTCTTTACGCCGAAACATGATGTATTGAGGATTCATTTTGTTTCTGGATCTTTAAAAACAAGGCACGCTGTCCTCTTACTTTTGTGGTCTTCATGTATGTCACTTTTCTTAGAGCCTCCTTTTAAGATAATTTGAGTATAAAAAGTTTCGAATGTATTCCTAATTCTTTTTCTAATGGACACTTGCAAAATTTTGTATGATGAACACTTTTGTAGGTGCATGGTTTATTGTCAAGCGTGGGTAGGAAGATGATTAAGAACACAAATATGAGCATTTATCATTTGTTTTCGTGAAATACAATTGCTACATGCTTAATGTGGAACGTAATATATCCCCCTAATAGTGGAAAAAATAGATGACAAATAAATGTCAACAATATTTTGCACAGATTACCAGTGAGAAATAAGTAAATGTTGCTTTTATTTTGAACATTCCAGAAAGTGGCTTGAATCTTTGACACTCTTTGAATCTTTTGTCTAATATTCAGAGTCATGAAGACGTGATGTATTCGATAAGCTTATATAATTGGAGTTCCTTCATATGCTAGGTGGAATTAAGAATTCGTTGTAAGTTTATCCATAATATGTTAGGTTATTGTTCGCATTTGCCTATATCTGATTAGCACAAAAAGATATAACAAGATGTGTTACAACTGGTTGAGCAATTGATCATGACTGCAATGCAAAGGACCAGCTTACTTTAGAAGAATATTAAGTCGAAAAATATCTGATTAGCACAACAAAAGAATATAACAAGATGTGTTTTCGAAAAGTTGTTACTATAAGTAATTATTAATAGACTAATAAAGAAACAAAGTAACCCAAATTAATAACAGAAGACTATCTTATTAACAGGGTACTAGTTTTTGGTCAATTGGTGTACGGGTAAACGGAGAGGTTTATCCCTGGTCAATTGGTGTACAAAAACATTATATTCTTTGTTTAATTGTTTATTGTATATGTGGAGGACTGACATCTTGTTGCTTTTACAGGTTACTCGGTGTGATCTATGCATAATAGAATTTTTTTGTTGCAGTTATTAGATTTATGCTTGTTTGCATAAGCATTTACAGGATCCTAGCCGGTTATGTTATATAATGGCTTCCGTTACTTGTGGGAGTACCTGTTGCAATTTGCTCTCAATTGCACTGTTTTGGACCCCAGTTTGAAACAAGTTAGGGTTGAAACTCATAATTTGTAGTATGGATTGTATTGGATTGTGTAAATCAAGAACATTGTTTATTCGAGCATTTTACCTTTGACTTCTTATTGTATTTAACTCTATCGAGGATATCAGTGATGAACAGTTATAGGATTTTCTATACCATTCGGCCAACAAATGATATGATATAAGTGCGATTATTGAAGGGATGGTTCAACACTTCAACCCATTTGTGGATTTGGGTTGTGTTTTAATATCATATCTATATCTATATCTATTTACTTATAATGGAGGATCGTCGGATGGCTAATATTCGCGAATTTTTCAAATAGTGGAATCGTATGCATATGAAACCTCTCGACTCTTTGTTTACCCTATGTTTTAATTACCATAATGGGATTAATGGCATCCTTATGCATTTGAAACTCCTGACTCTTGGTTTGCCCCTATTTTTTAATTACCATAATACATTTGAAACTCCTGACTCTTTGGTTGCCCTAGGTTTTAATTACCATAATATGATTAATGGCATACTTATGCATTTGAAACTCCTGACTCTTTGGTTGCCCATTTTTAAATTTCCATAAATGGCATACTTATGCATTTGAAACTCCTGACTATTTGGTTGCCCTTATGTTTTAATTACCCTAATGTGATTAATGGCATAACAATTATTGAGGTATTCCAAAGGTTGGTGGTTTTTGTTTTTCTATATAAGTTAGTTCGAAAGTTACATTTGCATCAACAAGCCCCGTAACTACGTACAATCATGTCTCTTTCGAAAAACATGTCTCACTCCAAGATTGGCGCCCATGACCCAACAAGAGAAGATTGGGTTGTTCATGTACGACTTTGTAGAATGTGGGAGGCAATAAATACGAAACTTGGTGATGTCTTACTTTTCCAAATAGTGGAATTGTATGCATTTGAAACTCTTGACTCTTTAGTTGCCCTCGTGTTTTAATTACCATAATGAGAGGTTATAATGTAACGTAAATTGTTCAGTACCCTAACTTAATAACACATTTGAAACTTCTGACTCTTTAGTTGCCCTGTGTTTTAATTACCATAAGTGAGGGTATAATGGACTCTTTGGTTACCCTGTGTTTTAATTACCATAATGTGAGATATAATGATTTTTTAGACTGTTAGTTACCCTACGTTAATAACACGAAACTCCGGACTCTTTGGGTTTCCCCTGTGTTTTAATTACCATAATGTGAGGTATAATTACTTATAATAGAGAGTCGTCGGATAGCTAATGTTTGAGATATTCCAAATAGTGGAATGGTATGCATTTGAAACTCCTGACTCTTTAGTTGTCCTGTGTTTTATTACCATAATGAGAGGTATAATGATACGTAAACTGTTCAGTTATCCCTAGTTCATAACACATTTGAAACTTCTAACTCTTTAGTTGCCCCTGTGTTTTTACATTACCATAATGTGAGGTATAATGATATTCCTGACTCTTTGGTTGCCCTGTGTTTTAATTACCATAATGTGAGATATAATGATTTTTTAGACTGTTTAGTTACCTAAGTTAATAACACGAAACTCCTGACTCTTTGGTTGCCCTGTGTTTATAATGTGAGGTATAATGATATTTAAACTGTTCAGTTACCCCTAAGTTAATAACACATTTGAAACGTCTGACTCGTTGGTTGCCCTGTGTTATTAATTATCATAATGTAAGGTATAATGGTGGTTTTGTGTTTTTCTATATAAGTTCTTTTGAATCAACAAACCACATACCACGTACAATTATGTCTCTTTCGAAAAACATGTCTCACTCCAAGATTGGCGCCCTTGACCCAACTAGAGAAGATTGGGTTGTTCATGTAAGTATTTTGTAGAATGTGGGTGAGGTGCAGTAAATACGAAATTCGGTGATGTCTTACTTGGGTTGGAGATGGTTATAACTGATGATGAGGTAATTTCTAATTTGTTTGAAAATTTGAAAAGCCGGAAAAAGGGTACGCACGAAAACAGTTAATATACAATAATTTCTACCATGTTTTTTATGTACAACGATGGAAACCTTTTATATATTATTATAAATGTGTAACTGACCATGTTTTCACTAGTCCGTCATGTTTTCACTGTTTTGGCAACAGTTGATCTTCTATATACTCAATCTTGGTTGGTGCTACAAGAGTTGTGGAGAGTGCAACAAAGAGTTAGTTGTAAACGATGGTTTGTTTTTTTTGTGATCTTTTCAATGACTTTTGCAAGTACCCTATGATAAGGTTGGTTTTTTGAGTTGTTTTATGTAGGGACTATGTATTAACCTACCCAATTATTTGCCTTTTGTAATGTCTGTTTTTCGTTGTTGCAGGTATATGGTCCCATGTGCATGTTGTTGATTAGACAAGTGATACAACATGTTATATTCTTTCTATACCTTACTTGAAAATATGCAGCAGTTTGCTGAATTATATATGTATCTAATCTAATATCTAATACTGTACGTAGGAATGTCTTTTTATTTTTACATATGTATTTGAAAAGTTTGACTTTTGTAGTCAATCCCTTAGCTATTTGAGTGGTCACATCAATATTGTTCTAATTCAGTTTCAGATTCATATTGTTCGAACTCCCGATTCTGATCATTGTTCGTGACAAATCTCTTTAGAAATTGTCACCGCGCAACGCGCGGGAATACGCCTAGTTATAGATAATGCTTGGCTCATAAGCATATAAGAAAATATAAAACTTACTTCTCATAAGACTTTTGTATCCTGCTGTGTTCATCTTGTGCAACCAAAAGTTGAACAATTTCGAGAAAAATAATCACAACTACCAAAAAATCACCTTGATTTAAATAAACATCAGCCCATAATAATAAATAAATAAAAAAAAAAAAATTAACCAATTTTATTGCAAAACATTGCAAGATAAAAGCAAGTGACTATTAAATATCTAGACAAATAATTGATAAACGTAAATTGAACTGTTTCTTTTATTCAAATCTAAAATCAATCCAAAAAATGATTTTTCTATCTTCAATATTAATTTGACATTTTTTATCAATAAAACACCAATGTATTTTCTTATTATTTACTGCAAATTAAGAAAAATAAAGATGTAAGTAAGAATTAGATTTACAGCTTTGAGCAGCATAAAAAATAGAAAATACTTTTCATGAGGGTTTTTTATTTTGTCAAGCTTCCTTACATGTTCTTCAAATTTTGACCGCAGTAAAATCGAAATCGAGTATAACATAGTACCAGTTTGTAGAATAAATGTTTTTTATATTAATATTTGATGAATAAAAAATAGAAAGAATCAATGAAAAATAAAAAGAAATCAATGAAAAAGTTGGGAATGTTTTATTATCCAAAAGTGATTAATCATTCATTCCATTATATCTAACCAACCTTAATTAATCATTTCATTACCCATCATCTACTATCATCAACCAAGCGTCCCCTTAATACTATGATTTCTAGTATTTTCTGTTGCTTGTTTTATTTTAAAGTCGTAGTTCAAATAACAAGCAAACCAGTACATTGGTTTTAAGACTAACGCCTACAATTATAGATCGGTTTATGCCATTGGATCATAGATATAAAAATATGAAACTGAAAAATTGAATTGAAACCGAACCAAAACAAAAGCTGACAGTTTGGTTTTTAATTAATGAAAAATCAAAATATTTGGTTCAATTTTGGTTTTACTCTAAAAATATAACCTAACTATTTAATATATACCATTCAAATATTAATAATTTATATGTAATTATCCTAGTTGTTTATATTTGTTTTCTTTAAGTCAAAATCATAATACATGGTATGAAAAAATATGTTTAGCTTAATAACTGTAAATTATTAAGTCAAAAACTAATAAAATGTTGTGTATTGTATCGAATTAGACAGAGCAAATAAAAATTATTAAATATCAAAACAAACTGAATTTGACTTTACAAATCGAAGTGATGTAAAAATAAAATGTAAGGATCCTAAATCTTATAACCATTTTTAATTTCGATTTTATAAAAAACCAAGTTGAACCAAGCCACATTCATTTAATTGGTATAAATCAATTAATAATTAATGTGGGGTACTAATTTTAGTTAACTAGGCGTATTCCCGCGCGTTGCGCGGTGACAATTTCTAAAGAGATTTGTCACGAACAATGATCAGAATCGGGAGTTCGAACAATAAGAATCTGAAGCTGAATTAGAACAATATTGATGTGACCACTCAAATAGCTAAGAGATTGACTACAAAAGTCAAACTTTTCAAATACATATGTAAAAATAAAAAGACATTCCTACGTACAGTATTAGATATTAGATTAGATACATATATAATTCAGCAAACTCCTGCATATTTTCAAGTAAGGTATAGAAAGAATATAACATGTTGTATCACTTGTCTAATCAACAACATGCACATGGACCCTATATCTGCAACAACGAAAACAGACATTACAAAAGGCAATAATTGGGTAGGTTAATACCATAGTCCCTACATAAAACAACTCAAAAAACCAACCTTATCATAGGGTACTTGCAAAAGTCATTGAAAAGATCACAAAAAAACAAACCATCGTTTACTAACTCTTTGTTGCACTCTCCACAAATCTTGTAGCACCAACCGGATTGAGTATATAGACGATCAATTGTTGCCAAAACAGTGAAAACATGACGACCAACTGTTGCCAAAATAGTGAAAACATGGTCAGTTACACATTTATAATAATATATAAAAGGTTTCCATCGTTGTACATAAAAAATGGTAGAAATTATTGTATATTAACTGTTTTCGTGGCGTACCCTTTTTTCGGCTTTTCAAATTTTCAAACAAATTAGAAATTACCTCATCATCAGTTATAACCATCTCCAACCCAAGTAAGACATCACCGAATTTCGTATTTACTGCCTCCCACATTCTACAAATACTTACATGAACAACCCAATCTTCTCTAGTTGGGTCAAAGGCGCCAATCTTGGAGTGAGACATGTTTTTCGAAAAAGACATAATTGTACGTGGTTATGTGGTTTGTTGATGCAAAAGAACTTATATAGAAAACACACAAAACCACCATTATACCTTACATTATGATAATTAAAACACTGAGCAACCAAAGAGTCAGACGTTTCAAATGTGTTATTAACTTAGGGTAACTGAACAGTTTAAATATCAGTATACCTCACATTATGGTAATTAAAACACATGGAAACCAAAGAGTCAGGAGTTTCGTGTTATTAACTTAGGGTAACTAAACAGTCTAAAAAATCATTATATCTCACATTATGTTAATTAAAACACATGGCAACCAAAGAGTCAGGAATATCATTATACCTTACATTATGGTAATTAAAACACAGGGCAACTAAAGAGTCAGAAGTTTCAAATGTGTTATTAACTTAGGGTAACTGAACAGTTTACGTATCATTATATGGTAATTAAAAGACAGGGCAACTAAAGAGTCAGGAGTTTCAAATGTGTTATTAACTTAGGGTAACTGAACAGTTTACGTATCATTATATTGTAATTAAAAGACAGGGCAACTAAAGAGTCAGGAGTTTCAAATGTGTTATTAACTTAGGGTAACTGAACAGTTTACGTATCATTATACCTCTCATTATGGTAATTAAAAGACAGGGCAACTAAAGAGTCAGGAGTCTCAAACATTAGCTATCTGACGACTCTCTATAATAAGTAATTATACCTCACATTATGGTAATTAAAACACATGGCAACCAAAGAGTCAGGAGTTTCGTGTTATTAACTTAGGGTAACTAAACAGTCTAAAAAATCATTATATCTCACATTATGGTAATTAAAACACAGGGCAACTAAAGAGTCAGGAATATCATTATACCTCACATTATGGTAATTAAAACACAGGGCAACTAAAGAGTCAGAAGTTTCAAATGTGTTATTAACTTAGGGTAACTGAACAGTTTACGTATCATTATACCTCTCATTATGGTAATTAAAACACAGGGCAACTAAAGAGTCAGGAGTTTCAAATGCATACCATTCCACTATTTGGAATATCTCAAACATTAGCTATCCGACGACTCTCTATTATAAGTAAATATAGATATAGATATAGATATAGATATAGATATAGATTGTGTACTTGTAATTTGTTTAAAGGAAGGTTTGGTGAGCAAATTTAGGGGGTGCTTGGTTAGGGGTAATGGGCGTTAATCAATGGTAATGATAATCATTAATAGTGGTTGGTTTGTTATTAGGTAATCAATCATTGTCCACTATATCCATTAATAGACAATAAACCATTAATCAACAAAACGAGGGTAATGAAAGTGGGTAATGATTAACCCCTCTTTCATTGCTTTTCCCATTCCCTTTCCCATTCCTCACTTTGAACCAACCGCCCCCTTAGTGAAAATCTTTCTATCTAATAAATGGGGGATATGGATGATGTCATACGGCTGATGTGGCGATATTTTAGACTGTACACATAGGACTGGTGTTAGTAATGGTGATGTCATAATTTAATCTATAGTTATTGCTATTTAATTAAATTTAATAACTTACTTTGAAGAATTTAAGGGGCCATTTGGACAACCAATTTTAAATAAATTTCTAAACCATAGGGTGGAAATATCTAGGAAAATGTGTTTTGCAGAGGGTGAAAGTAAATCTGCTTTTTTCTTTTTTAAAACGTGTTCCTTCCTTGATACGCTTTTGGAAAACACTAAATTTGAAATCTCCTTTCACTTTTCCATAGCCTTTCAATTTCAGAGTTTTAAAATTGCGGATGAAGATTGTTTGAGGTTTTTATATAGTGTCATATAAATCAGGTTTATTCATCTTCTTTCTAACCTATCTATTTCATTAATCTATTTCGATTTTTCAAAACCCCTGATTATTTTGGTTTGTAAGTTCTGCTGTAAAAATATGACTTTTTTTTTGTTTTAAATTTCTACTGCTGATGTTTTTTTTCCCATCGTTTAATAAGTGTGGGCAGGGTTGTTGATGTGTTTATCATGAGAGATCGAAGGTAAAGTTTTTTTTTTTTTTTTTATGTTATTAGTTTGATTTATTCAATGTTTGTTTGTTTGTTTGTTTATAGGATTGGTGATTCTTGTTGGTTTACATTTGTTAGGTATAATCTATTCCTGAATTATTTCATCCCGTCCTCACCTACAAAATTATATCCAACTTTCTTCTCTGTGATGAAGTAAGTATTATTTTATACTATCTAGATGATTATATTTCATGATAACGAATAATAATTCTTGCCCTATTTCAGTTTTAGTCGAGTCATGTTACATAATATTGGCTTCATTGAGAACAACATATAGCTACTATGTTGATGGCAACAAATATTGGTGTATTGGTAAAAATAAAAAAATAGCATTGATGCCCACCAACTATTTGATAAAATGCCTAATAAAGAGTGTTTATGAAAACTTAATGCATTGGTTTATTTGTTGTAAATATTTCGTGAAAACTTAATGCAATGGTTTATAGTTGGCTTAATGATACAACCAAGAATGTGGAAAGGCTAAGAATGTTAGTTATCACTGTCACCTAATCTATTATGAAATATGAACCGGTTCATCAAAGAAGTATTAACGTTTCATTTTTAAGCACACGAATCTAAGAAAAAAAGAGATGCTTAAAGAGTTTGGTTTTCATCTTTACATAACATAGGTATGAAATATTCAGTCATGATAGGAATCAAATGTGAGTTTATAAATGAAAACCATATTTTGTGGAAACTTAATAAAAACATTTTCTTAAAATTTAGATTATATATTTTATCCCATGGTGTTTCATCTTTAAAAACATTCGTCAAAGATACCCTGGCTTTAGCTGTTTTATTAACATCATTTTTTTTCAATTTTTTGTAGGTTATTACTTTTGATAACTATGGCTGTGATACACATCCCGAAGTCTGGTAAGTGTTGTTGCTTTATTAAACATGTCCGACGAAGTAATTAGTAATTAATTTTCCCCGTCCCACTCTTTTTGGCCTTTAATTTATTTTCTTTGCATTATAAGCCAAACCTTAAGAAAATATTGTATGTGGTGAGTATGCATCTTTGCATAACCTTAGACTTCTTATTTGGACAATTTTGGAGTGTCTATTTGGAGAGTTTTACACTACTTTTTTAGACTCATTATTTAGAGTATATTTTGACTACTTAAATTTCTTATTATAATATCTTTTAGAGTGATTATTTTCATCTTATTTTGGACTGCTTGGACCACATATTTAGAGCTTTAGACATCTGATTTTTAATGTATTTGGACCGTTTTATCATACTTATTTTGGACGACTACTTATTTAGAGTTCATTGGTACTGTTTAACTGAATATTTAGTGATAGTGGGACAACTTAACTGTGCTTCTTTCCAAATTGTTTCGACCAGTTATTTTTTAGAAATAATGCTAAAAAGTGTTTGCGTAGATTACTTTTAAAGCGATTGTGTTCATACATGTATTTAGAGTATCTTAAAAAGTCAACCCTATTATATACGAAATAATGTTGTAGTATAATAATGATTTTTTGGTTATAGATACCGGAATGGATATAAGCGTGTTTGGAAATAATTCAATTTTATAGCAAACCGGCTAATTCAGTTTTTTTGGTTATGATTTTTTTGACCCGTTAACTTATGAATTGGTTGATTTGGGCTGTTTTTTTTAAACAACTAAAAAAAAAGTCGGAAAAAAAATAAATTGGTGGAACAGATAAATTTTTTGGTGGAGTGGTCGAACGGTCATTGTTTAAACATGAGTTGGTTTTGTTATGAGATCTATGGATATGTGTTTGTGGATATGTTTGATCCATCCTTGATTATATAGTTCGCTTGCTTTCTTAGTTTGTTTTCATTTCTTCATTTCAGCTTTATGTAGTTTATCTTCTCGGTCATTTGGGTTAAGTTTCTAAAAGTTGAGGACTACCAAATGATAGCTTCTTTTTTACGGTATGGAATGTTATGGTTATTTCTAAGTGGTTTGAGAAAGTGGGTATAATTGTAATGTTCGACGTTATTTTACACTCGCTCATATGAAATTATTTACTTTTAATTCAACTAAGTGATAAAGAAAGAATACTTCTTTAGCAACCCCTCAGACTAAGAAAAGAAGACTTATGTTATCTCTTCATTAACTCTTATTTGGTATTTGTTTTTTATTTTTAAATTTGTCGAACGTGACTAGACTTTAGAATTTCAAAAGTAAAGACATACTTTCATCAAACTTGAAGAGTTCATAGATAGGTTGCTAAACGAAGTATATTTGTATGTAATCTATCTATAATAAGTCGTTAAGAGAATTCGTGGTCTTAAGGTGCAACCTTCAGAAGGAATGGCTTGGCTAAGACATTATATTCTCGCATGTTCATAAAGAGGTTGCGAGACTAAGTTTATTTGCATGTAATTACCCTTGCAAAACATATAACTTATTTTTTGTTGTCTGTGTAAACATGTTTCCAGGTTGTAACAAGAGGTGTACACGAATAGGAAATCGACGGGAGCTACATAGAGTTCTTCATTTTGTTTTTAATCCATATGATTATTTATTATACGTATGAATTCTTTTAATCCTTGTAATTTAGTTGCAAAATTGGTGTATGGTTGATAATAACAAGTCAAAAAATATCGATTTAAGGTGAAACATCTATTCTAATTATTTATTTTCTACATTTATATTCAAATGAATGGTATCTTTAGACATTATGTAGTGATTGAAATATTCAAGTATAATGAATGATACATATTTATAATAAGAGATTGATGAATGTTAGTATTACTTTTAACAATTTTTTATCAGATAACAGATATAAATATTTTTAGTAAAATTATGACGTAATTTTATAGACACCCCGTGTGTAACACGGGTACTAAGCTAGTAATATTAAGATGTCCCACCTTTTGTTAAGCGTAAAAGTTAAGAAAAGTAAATTGAAATTATCATGTACTTCATGACCATATGTTTAGCTTTTTAAGTCCATTTTCACAAGCATAAAATAATATAACCGATACAATTGGGGATCCCACGTTTGCTTGTTATTCTTTGATGTATCATTATGATAAAATTTGAAGCAATGTTGTCATGGTATAAAGCCCAATGACATGACTGACTATCAACTGGATATAGTAATATCTATTTATCAAAAATATATTATTTGAAAAACAAATTTTAAATTTATCTATTATATGTATTTAATGAGCTTTTATGTCTGCGTGTTATGACGGGCTTAGAAAACTTACATTTCAATTAGGGATGGCGACGGGGTGGGTTCGGGTCGGATATCACTACACCTGATCCGCATCCATTTATAAAACTCATACACATATCCAACCTAATACCCATCGGATACCCATATAGTTTTACCAATCGGTTTTTCAGGTTTTCCCGCTGGTATTGGGTATACGCATTTAATTTATGCTTGACAAAATGTCGAGTTAGGGATAAAAAAATTCTTAACGAATTACCAAAACCAAACAAAATACCTAATTCATTATCGACATTTCAAAAATTTTAAACGATTATTTTAAAAGATATAATTTAAGGTATGTGAAATCAATTAAAGTATATATTATATATAGTAATATGTTATTTTTATAAAAAAAGAAAAGAAAAAAAAGACTCAATATGTGTATGGGTACGGGTATGGGTATGGATACGGATACGAATTATCTGGCGGGTATTTGATAAAACCCAAATCCATACCCGAACCCGCAAAAAAAAAATTTTTGTGTCCATACCCGCCTCCAAACCCGCCAACGCGTCCCCGAACCCGACACAACTGTCTCGGTTTTCGGTTTTCCCTATCGGTTTCGGGTGGTTTTGCCATTCCTAATTTCAATAGATAGTCCAAAAACAAAAGCAAGAACCTAAAATTAAGAAAAGTTATAAAAAGAAAAAACCTAACACAAAAATAAAATTTTAAAATTAAAAATCAACAATAGATAGAAAATCAATACATAATTATTTTATTTAAACCTACAAATAAACAAAAAACCCTAAGAAGAAAAAAACAAAAAGCAAGTAGACTTTGGGAGTAGACTACCTGTTTGCTACACTATTTATTATGTCAAATCAACTTATATGAATGTTAGTATATTAATTACTAAAAATTAATATTATAAATATCGATTAACTAAACGCTTTTAAACAAGTCATTGATAGTTGATACATATTATATATTTTCGAATAAGTCTAATAAGTTTCGAAATTATTGGCCAAAATTAGCAGTGTAGTATATTGTAGGGGCTGTTTGATAAAACATAATGATTTAGCGCTGAATGATTCAATGCTCTGAACAGTTCAAAACATATGCATGATTATGGTTCCGAATGAAAATAAATTGTTTAATAATTGTTCTTAATAACATAATATGACCATTTTACCCTTTCTATCTCATTTAACTATTAACATTAACATAAACATTATATACAAACACCAACACAGTAAGGCTATATAGAAAAACCCAACAATAGCAATATTAACATAAATTATAATGGACTACTTCAATTCAAGAATAGCAACATAAGTAGCAATTTAACATAAGATGAGCATAACAAAATTGCAAGACCATCCTGACCACACGAAACAAAAACAAGAAATCTCAAACTTAAATTGTGGTTATGCCAACTAGGGTAGGGAGAACATAGTTCTGAAGCTTTATCTTCTGCTTCACTCTCGTTGTACCTATACTTAATAGCATAATAAAACGATTTATTCTCGAGCTCTCCCATCCTCTTCACACCCTGTTACATACTTTTAATCATAATCAGGTAACAATCATGTATCCACCTACATTAACTAATTTAACATCTCATAAACCCTAACTTAACCACAATCTACACCAAATCAACCAAAACTAAAATCAGCTAAATAAACTAACAATTACCTCTGAATTAGAGCAACTGGAATCAACACACCATAGGCGAAACTGATCGGCGATGATTAATCGAAAACCTCCGATCAGAATTAGAGATCCGATCATAAGCATCCACGTCAGCGTCGTCCTCATCATCTTCGTGGACATCTAACGCGGTTTTAGTTAGGTTTTCTTTCAAATTAGCCAGAGTCGTGTTCTACATCATCGATTGTTATACACCGATTGGAATAGATATATACATATAGATATATACATATTGAATGAAGAATTTTGAGTCCAAGATTTTAATTAATGGGGAAAGTGTGATTCAATAAAAACCCAAATCATTATATTAAATAAATAGAAATTTAGTTTTTAACCTAAAACAATAAGTTGTCGTGAGCCCAAATGATGCAAATAAACGGTTTTAAGAAGTAGAAGGAAAGTTATATATATTTTATTAGTCGAGTGATTTAATCGGATTTTTTGAAACAGTACAATGATCTTCGGGTGCATTAACCCTAATATAAATTGAATGTGACCTGTTACTAGCCGGTTGCAGGTTGCCCAGATGACCCATTTAGATTTTCTTGAATCATGAATGATCATTTTAAACTTTTTTTGAAAGTAGATTGATAACGACATATTTTGTGTAGTTCAATGATCCAATCGGATTATTTGGAATACTACAGTGACCGTGGAGTGCATTAACCCATTAATTAAAGGGTAAATTACATAAATCGTCCTTGTAGTAGGTCTAAATTGTCGATATATTTAATAAGATGAGGAAACAACACTTTTAGTCCCCATGGTCTAAGGTTTTATCCAAATTTGTCCCTAACAGTTAGATTTAACTACTTTCTGTTAAATATTTTTAAATTTGACATTTTTAGTCCCTAACTTATAATTTATTTTATTAACGATAACAATTTGTAATTCTATTAGGTTTGGTTTATTATTTGAGTCTATTTTTTCACATGTTAATTAATTTACTTCAATTTTGTTAAGTTTTGCTTAAATTTCGTAAAACGTAAAACCTCGATAAAATATTTTTTAAATGATTAAAATATATTTTTTTTGATAATGTTTTTCGAAGTTTTTTTTAACTATCGTCACCACTATAGACGAAAAAAAAAATAAAGTTCAAAAACTTTTTTAATTAAAAAAAAAATCCAAAAATCATTTTAAAAAAACGTGTTAAGGTTTTTAAAAAATGACTTTGAGGTGGTTATCACGTTCTTATTTTAACATAACCATATATTAATATCTCTATATCAATTAAAGTTACTCATTTCTTTTTTTAAATTACTAAACATGAACTACTATCATAAATTCATGTCTAAGTTTTAAACGTATTGAGATATAAGTTTAAAATGTTTTTCAATGTACTTCAAAAAATATGTTGACCGTAGTATGCATGTCTTATAAAGTTGTCTTCATTTCTGCTTGGGATGTGGATGGCAAAACGTGATGCATCTTCTAAATATTGAGTTAATGATATTATCTTCAATATTTCATGATATCACGTCTATAACTATATAATTTTTTATATACTTTATCATATAAAATTAATTTTTTTTTTATTACATAAATTATTAACTTACAATTATCAACGCGAATACGTTATATTTGGTATTCATAAATTAAGATTCTTATTTTTGAGAAATAGACATAGAGAAAATACCAATATATAAACTTTGGGAAATTTAACTTTTAACAAAATAAATTTAGTAGTTCGGGACTAAAAGTATCAAATTTAAAAAATATTTAATAGAAGGTTTATTAAATCTAACTGATAGGGACGAACTTGGGCAAAACCTTAGACCATAGGGACTAAAAGTGTTGTTTCCTCATCTAGGGAATAAATCATAAATTTGGACATACCACATGGACGATTTATGTAGTTTAATGAAGGTGCTGACATTTCTGATTGGACGATTTCTTGAGTTTTCAATCAGAATCTCTTGAAACCTAGGTTCAAGCACAACTATAACTTTTTAACATTATGAAACATGACAAAACCTAAACAATCATCCATGAAATTTCGCCCCATGAAAATGTACACGTCTAAATTTTCAAACGTACACCACAACGCTTTATGGCCCAAGTTATGGATATGGCGACCAACAACGAAAATGGCGAATGGACCTTCTTATAATATTGACCGAACCTTTAATTAGCGGACAACTTCTTTATTTTTCTAAAAGTTTATTACAAAAATCATTTTCTTAAGTCACCCTTTTAGCAAAAAAAAAAAGTATGACAAATATTTCTTTTAAAAATAATTTCTGTCAAAATAACAAAAGCACATCTCTAAATATTATTTACTATTTAAAATGATTCGTTATTTTAAGTCAAATTAAAAAAACATAAACACTAAATTATTAAACAGAGAAAAGTTATCATGACCTCGTCAAAATAAAATACAATAGTAGTATAGAAATAGCAATATTTAAAAAAAAATTCATTTACAAATTTTAAATCACATCACCAAAATAACCAACCATTTCAAAATTCAAATGAATTATTTGTACTACAGTAGTTGATTTCCATTTAAAAAAAAACCTATACGTATATACTCCCATCTCTATATATAAAACCTCCGTATCACCCACTGCAGTCACACACCCAGTCTCTCTCAATCTCAGATCCATTTCAAAACCCTACTCCTTCTTCGCTTCTCCCCAAACCCTACCTAAAAAATGAGAGAAATCCTCCATATCCAGGGCGGCCAATGCGGTAACCAGATCGGAGCTAAGTTCTGGGAGGTAGTATGCGCCGAGCACGGCATCGACGTCACCGGAAAGTACACCGGCGATTCCGAGCTTCAACTTGAGCGTATCAATGTGTATTATAATGAGGCGAGTGGCGGAAGGTTTGTTCCACGCGCCGTGCTTATGGATCTGGAGCCAGGGACTATGGACAGTCTCAGATCTGGCGCGTATGGTCAGATCTTTAGACCGGATAACTTTGTGTTTGGACAGAGTGGCGCTGGTAATAATTGGGCGAAAGGACATTATACTGAAGGTGCTGAGTTGATCGATTCGGTTTTGGATGTTGTTAGGAAGGAAGCTGAGAATTGCGATTGCTTGCAAGGTATAATTACTCACAGATCTGTTTAATTTTATCATATTTTGTTGATGATTTTGGATTTTAGTTGTTTTAGTTCATTATACTGATTGATTTAGTGTTGGAAATGATAGATCTGTGTTATGTTATGATTAGAAATGCTATATCTAAACAGTTGATTTGAATGTTGTGTTAGAAGTGGTAGATCTACCGGATTGATTGTTGTTTTGTATCGGAATCGTATTGCGTTGTTGTAGTTGTTATATTTGAAAAGTTCTGGATCCTCATGTTTAATTGTGATAATATGATGTATATATATCTATAGTTGTTTGTTATCTTATTGGTATTCGGATTGTATATGAATCATATACGATTAGTTTTAAAAGGAATTTTGTTAATTTGGAATCGTGTTGTTTAGCTGTATTGTTGTTTGTATATTTGAATAGTTTTGGATTTCGTGTCTAATTGTGATAATATGATATATGTACAGTTATTTGCTATCTCATTGTTATACAGATTGCATATGAATGTTATACTTTTATATTTAACAGGATTTTTATAATTCAGTGTACTTGTGAGTCGTTTGTGAGTTGAGACTCGAATGAATGTTAATTACTTATTAATTGTATTTGTTGTGTAGGTTTTCAGGTGTGCCATTCTCTTGGAGGTGGTACCGGTTCTGGTATGGGTACTCTTTTGATCTCGAAGATCAGGGAGGAATATCCCGATAGAATGATGATGACGTTCTCTGTATTTCCTTCTCCTAAGGTTTCAGATACTGTTGTTGAACCTTACAACGCTACATTGTCTGTTCATCAGCTTGTTGAAAATGCCGATGAGTGTATGGTTCTTGATAACGAGGCCTTGTATGATATTTGTTTCAGGACGCTTAAGTTGACAACTCCAAGCTGTAAGTTTCTAAACTAACGTGTTCTGTTATAAACAATAGTTGTAAGTTTTATTTTAACTAATGAGTAATTTTTTCATGACAGTTGGTGATCTTAACCATTTGATTTCTGCAACTATGTCTGGAGTTACATGCTGCCTAAGGTTTCCAGGACAGCTCAATTCCGATCTTCGGAAACTTGCTGTGAATCTGATCCCATTCCCGCGTCTTCACTTTTTCATGGTTGGTTTTGCCCCTCTTACCTCACGTGGCTCTCAGCAATACCGTGCTCTCACTGTCCCAGAGCTCACACAACAAATGTGGGATGCCAAGAATATGATGTGTGCTGCTGATCCAAGACATGGACGATACTTGACTGCATCTGCTATCTACCGTGGAAAGATGAGCACCAAGGAAGTTGATGAACAAATGCTAAATGTGCAAAACAAGAACTCATCGTACTTTGTTGAATGGATCCCCAACAATGTGAAGTCGACCGTTTGTGATATTCCACCAACTGGTCTAAAGATGGCGTCTACCTTCATTGGTAACTCGACTTCCATCCAAGAAATGTTCAGGCGTGTTAGTGAGCAGTTTACTGCTATGTTCAGGAGGAAGGCCTTTTTGCATTGGTACACTGGTGAGGGTATGGACGAGATGGAGTTCACTGAGGCAGAAAGCAACATGAACGATTTGGTATCTGAATATCAGCAATATCAAGACGCCACTGCTGACGAGGAGGGTGAGTACGAGGAGGAAGAGGAAGAGGGTGAGTATGAGGGTTAAGAAGTGAAGTTGGATTTGTGAAAAGAAGTGGGTTGGAGTTTATTATGGTTATTGTAGTTTTATGTGTGTTTGTCGGTGGTTGTAATCTCAACTGCCATTCTATCGAATACAGTAGTAGGGGGATGAAAGTGGTTTAGTTTGTGAAAATTTTACAAGAAAGCAAAGGTTTTTGCTAAAAGGGTATTGAGTGTAATTCTGTTTCTGGATTATAACTATTACTTGTTTTTGTGCTTGTGCCTTTTACTGTGTAAATTTTTGTTTCTCTAAGTTGGTTATTTGTTTAGAAATTTGTCAAATGGCACATGTTATTTCGGTGCATCTGGGATTAACCTGTTTTTGTTTCAACATACAGTCGGTTTTTTAAAGCATCAAAAGTCATTTCTGATTGATGTTGAGACTGGACATAGAAACGTTACGAATTATTTGATGGTTGGAAGTTGAAGAAATACCCTTGTTTATCTTTTGGAGATGCTTATGCATTTTAAAAAATGTGTAGAGTTGTATGAAAACAGAATGTGAACAACAGCGATGAACGCCAACAATGCCGGCTACTGCCAAAGACGATGATGATTTCGTAGTACCCAAGGATTTGGTACTTTTAACTTTATAATATTGAGTTTTATAGAAATTCTACTTAATGTGTTACGGTTCAACTTATTCCCGATGTTTCATAATTACCATAATTCAGCTTTAAACCAAACACCAACTCGGTTTTGTATCATAATTCTCATCTTCCCTGTTGATATTTTAAAAAATTATTTACGATAGTTTTAAAGTTAATGGAGTATGTATGAGGGAACATCGATTTTGAATCTAAAAACATATTAGTTTGGAGAGAATAATTATGCTTATTACGTTGTATTTATTTGCGATTTCAGATCTTTGTATATGCAGAAAGGGAGATTGAGTACAGGGTTCAAATGTATAACAAGTAAGTAACGTCTCTCTCTCCATATTCCTACGTTTTATAAAAACGACGCCTAGGAAATTACTAGCTTTGATGTTGTTGGTTAAAGGATCGGAAAGCTAGAAAACGATTTACTAATCATTATAATTGCAATTAAGATGGAAGGTTACTCTGGTGGTTGTTATAGTGTCTATCATTACTCCAGACTCGGGACCCCTAACGAAAATCTCTTTGCCTTTACTAAATTGTGCTCTACGAAACGAATTTAAGTTTCTAGAAGATGGACCCGTGGACAAATATTGCTTTAAGCAAAGTTTTAAACGATAGGATTAAGGATAACTTGTTTGCTTTACCCATTTATTAACACAATTATCAAACAGAAACAAAATGCTTATAGTACTAGTTTAAATTACTAACAAGCATCAAACCATTGCGAAAACTTATTATTTCAACCGTGATTTTATGGTTAAATATGTACTAGTTCTAAATTTAACGTTCTATGCATATTTACCGTTCTTATAAATTTCAGTAGTTTTTTTAAACAAAAATGTGTATTTTGTTGCAGGCTAACCTACTCATGTTTATCCAAGTGTTTTGAGCAAAGGTATCATCTTCTTGTCATGTAAAATTAGATTAGTACCTTCCACTTCAGATTTCCGTTCTTATAGAAACTTGAATATCCTAAAAGTTGAATATCTTCTTTCGGGTCTGAGTATAAATTACTGAAAAAACGAAGCTTTTGGTACCATAGATGATTATTAATACCTTAGAAGATTATTGCAGTAATTATATCATTATGATGTTCGAGCTTAAATGTCACGCTTTTTTTTTGTTGCGTAAAATATTGATGTATGTTGAGAAACCCATCAACCCATCGTAGTTGGGGTCATACAAGCATAAAGCTCGCCGAGCTTGACTGGCATCAAGCTTGCCAATAGGCCGTAATATATTATTCTATGCTGATAATCATACATATTTGAAAGCGATTTACCAACGCAAAAGACGCACTTACAATTTAATAAAAACACCTCGTTACATATAATATAAATATAAATTTATAAGCATGTGGGAAACACACAATATGATATAACACATCCATATTCTTTTTGTGCATAAAACCAATCATAAAAACAGATCAAATCAAGACTTAGGAGTATATTTACGGGCATTTTCTAGATGATGAAAATGAGAGCACCCAAAAGTTTCAGATTTTCATTTTGGCCTCCAACATCGAGCCTTCTTTAAGCATTTCACGAGCATCGTTCTCCATTCCTAAGCTAAACAGAGCAGCAGCTTGGAGGTAAAGTGCGGTCGGCCAATCTGGTGATGACACTTGGGCTTGCATTGCATCTCCTAAAGCTTCTTGTGCTTTGTTGTTCATCAAGTAGCACATACAGCGTCTTGCATACACAGTTGCTGAAACCATGGTTCCGTTCTCAATGAACTGACCATAATCGTTGACAGAATCCACTTTATATTAATTTTTTGCTAGTTTTTAGAGTAACTAATTAAATTGATTTAAATAAACCGAATAGAAAAAGATAAGTACTTACCTTAGTGTATGATTCTATAGCAGCGCTGAAGTCCTTGGCTCGGAAAGCAGTGTCTCCGCGCTTCCTACCATTTAAAGCATCCTGTAATTGACTTGTCCACAGTTGGAAAGAGAGCTGTAACAAAATAAACACAAAGTCTCTATAGCGATTAAAAAAATTATTCATAAATGAAAACAATTTTGTAACGACTCTGACCATATCTAATATTGCATACCTCATTTGAAGCTCCTTCATCATCCTTGTATCCAACCTTTTCCAGCATCTCATGTATAGCAGTTAGATCCATTCTCGAGCAAGCTTCCCCAAATGGTGATAACAAGTCCGTTTGTTCTGTATTTTCAGTCGGGTGTATAGGAGTAATTTCCATCAAGACAACCGAGGACACCTATTTCAATGCAACTAAATCAGAACAGAGAAAACTTCAACGGTAAAATATAACACGGAGAACTAACTAGTGTTTACCTCTGTTTGTTTCTGAAGAGCAAAGAGGGACGTTACAACACTTTTTGCATTGGGCCTATCACGAGGCTCGTATTGCAAACAACGTGAAGCTATTTTTACTAACTCGGCACCGTCATCATTAGAGAAATGACCCTCTAAACATGAATCTGTTAGCATTTGAAAATTCTTTTCACGTATCAAATCAAGTGCCTGCAAGTACAAAGAAATAAAATTTATGTGTTTAGTCATCTTTTGTTGCTGTCAAATGACAAGTTAAGAACTTTTAAAACTCACATGGCTCGGAGGAATGTGCTTTCCACTAAGCAGATCAAGAAGTATGGTACCGAAGCTATAAATTACGCTTTCTGCTATTACTCGACCTGCCAAGTGATAAAAATCATTCGAGTTTATTTATTTTCTTATATATTTATATTAGAATGTATATGTTTTATGTGGCAGTTCGTTGTTACCTGTTTTCATATATTCTGGAGGGGTGAACGCCAAGTTTGTACTATAGCTTTTTCCATCTCGACTATTCTTCATTAGTCCAAAACATGACAGCCTCGGATTGCAATCCTGCCATATTAACAACTCTCATTAAGAACAAAAGTTAAAAACCATAACTAAAACATTTTTGTAAAATGAAATAAATGGCGACTCATCATATACATTGTTACCTGATCAAACAATATTCTATATGCATTAAGATCATGATATAGAGATCGCCCTTTGCTGCTGCAGTACTCTAATGCTTGTGCCAAATACAACGCCACACGTAAACGCATTGGCCATTTCAGTGGCTGGCTTTCCCCTAAATTTTTTAAAAAATTATAAGTTTACACATATTTTTATAATCGCCATATTACTGTATATCTGTATGTGTACATTTGTATAACCAATTGTAGGGGGTACAATTGTGATTTGGGAGGGAGGGATAGACTCACAATGAAACAGATGCTTGGATAAAGTTTCGTTAGGCATAAACTCTGCGACGAGCAATCTCTCATCTCCTTCACAGCAACATCCCAATAAATTTGCTAAACTTTGGCTCCTAAGTTGGCCAACCGCTTTTGCTTCATCCTAGAATCACCAAAAATCAGTTTATAATCTTTTTAGTAAAGTAACACGCAGAGAATGTTGCATAAAAACATACAAGGAATTGACGAGTATCAGGCCAAGCCGACTTGTTAAACCGCTTAATGGCTATATAACGGTCACCATCACCATCACCTAAGTTTCCTTTATACACAACATTGGGTGCCTTCTCACCATGCTCAGACACAACATTTTCGACAGAAAACCCATCGGTTGCATCTTTAAGTTCGTCTAATTTGAACTCTTTAAAACATGGCCACTTTAGCTTATTGTTTTCCTCACCGCGGTTTTCTAACACATTTTATCAAAACACATTTAACATAAACAAACATACACTAAAAAAGTAAACATTAAAGATTAGATTTTGGCACATACTACCATTACTAGACGAACGCGTAACCTTGCATTTAAAACGACAACACCCACATAAGGAACACGAAGAACACGAGTAACAAGCTCCCATTGGGAAATAACGAAAATAAACTTGGTTTTCTTTGAGAATGAAAAAGGTTTTTGTAATTTGCACACAAATGAATGATTAATGTAAGGAGAAAAAAAATCAAAAGAGTGATGATTATTATTATGATGATGATGATAAGGGTTAAAACAATAGTGATATGTCTCACTCACACCAGCTCATCTCCTCGTATGAAATGTGTGTTTACAAACCTGTTTTTTTTCATGTCGATTTTGTGTTAACCACGGTTATTAAGGTTGTGGTTAACATACATACAATGCATAAGTTGTTATCGTTTAGACATAAAACATAACTAAAAGTATATCTATGTCCAAATCTATTAACCACAACCCGAAGTGTGGCTATCTAATTTAGTTTTGTATTATCAATATCTTGTATTTTGTAAACCGCTAATACAAACTATTTACATATGTAACAAAGAGATTCAAACTCTCGACCTTAAAACGAAGAGACCTACTTCTAACCACATATAACGCCAGACAAAGACCATAGGATTTGTAAAATTTTCATTCTTGTTTTACTATGAATTATTTGGAAATGCCTAATAAAACATGGTTTTTAGGTCTTATGAAAATATAAATAAATAATAGTACTCATACCTACAACCCTATCAAGTATGACTTATAAGGACATATTAAATTATAGTTCTAACAATTATATCGTAAATATATGGGATGATTTTGATAATTTATAACTTGATACTGTTCGTTTAGTTTTTTAACGAACGTTATGTTGTTGTCAAAACTGATTAAATAAATAACTAATGGGTTTGTGAGATATTAATTACTAACATATAACAATATGATATGAGAAAAGGTAATAATCTTTTAAGGCGATGAACCGCAAATAATGGAAAAAAGAAAATTGAAAGTGTGATAAAGAGGGTCCTTTTGGCATTATCTAATTTGTGAAGGCCCCCTTTGACAGTTTTACAAATAATGAGTTTTTTTCTACTGGCATAGCATGCATTTTCTCTTCTTTTTCAGACAATCATACCCACTATGTCTCTACAATCATTAGTTACAATTGGGTCCCTCATAACTTTAATTTTAACTTAATGGTACCTTCTAGTGTGATGTAAATCCTTTTAGTTTTTACTAACTTAAAACTTTATATTTTTTAGTTTCTTATCGTTCTTTTAACCTTGACTTTAAATATTATAATTATAATCGATTATTAACTTTGATTGAAGTTATAAAACTTTATGTGTATCTTAAATAATCATTTTTTTTACAACTACTCATATATTGTTTTTTATTTTTCAAATATGAGATTTCAACATTAGACATTAGATAACTAAAAATAATGTAATAGAAATCAAATTTGTTCAAACATTTCATTATAACTTCAAATAAACTTATTTTGTTATTATATTTTTTTTTTATATTTCACTAAAAGGAGGTTTATTATTAAGATAGCGCACAAGGAATGGCATGAACGAGTTGCATAGCGTCGTGATGTTGGGTCACGTTACGGTACCCACACCGAGGGCGGAAACCAGTGTCATTTTCTCTTTATCAAGGGTCGACGTGTTTAATAAACGATATAATTAATAAAAATCTAAGTATATTATTTGTATGTTGGGCATTGTTGGCCCATTTAAAAGCTAAATGACTTTAAGAAAGAAAATATTTAACTATTTATATGTCTTAATTATTTAAAAACTTTCAATTAATTTTTTTGTTTCCAACCTAATTGCTCTTTTAATGTTGGATATATATATATATATATTTTTTTTTATCAATATGTTTTTATTCAATGTATCTGAGTTAGTTATTTTACATACTACCAGTACTAGTTTTCCACTTAACGCCGTTAAAGTTAACGGTAGAGTGAGGAAAGGAGAAGGAGCAATGAGGTAATATTCCTTTACAAAAAGGAAACGGTGTAAAAGCCATGTGATGGTCAATGATTGCAATTTCTTTTGTACCCTCTTTCATGTTGGTCAACCTACGGGCCGAATACTTTCCTTATTAATTCTTTATTTTATTTAAATAGAGTTTGGTTTGTGAGTTAAAGTTGGTTTTAGAGCACCCGGAGTGGGAGTGGCCCGCTCGTTACTACTCCGTGCTCCATCGTTGTGAGGGTCGTTGTGGGCGACCGTTGTCACCACAACGGCTCGTTTTCAAATTTAATTTTTTTTCTTTTAATTCCAAACGGTAATATAACCGTTATTTAATATATTTAAATTTTTTTTTCCCCAACCCAAATTTCACTTATAAATACAACCATATTTTAACCAAAAAAATCACAACTTCTTTCAATCTTATTCTCAATCTCATACCATAATCTCATACCAATAATCCCAATCTTAACCAAAATGTCTTCATCTTCTTCAAACGCAAACGCTCCGCCAAACAAACACAAACAATCCTTCGACGCCACAATCACAAACACCATCCGATTTCGCTAACTACCACAATACAACAAACGCCATATTTTCACCCCAAATACCAAACTTTAACCCACAACAACAACAACAAATTCTAAACACATTTTTAGCGCAACAACCTCAACAAATGATCAACTCCCGAACAATTTGCAATGCATCAACAACTTATGATGCAACACCAATCTTCTTTTTCCCCCCAACAGCAATCACAGTTTTTTACCCAACAATCCCAATCTTTTTATCCCCAACAAACACAAATTTCAACCGATCAATCACAAAGCCGAGTTCAAGAAACTCAAGAAATCGTCCAAGAAACCGACAATGTGGTAGAAGAAACGCGAGGACCGTCCACGTCTAATCCAAAAAAGAATAAGACGTGCAAAAAAGTTTTATGGGCGGAAAAAGATGAGGTCCTTTTGGCAAAGATGTGGTGCCACGTTTCCGAAGATTCCGACAAAGGAAACGCCCAACCCGACGCAACATTTTGGAAACGGATCGTTTCGGGTTACAACGAGCAAGCGAGGTTTGCTACAGTTGGGGAAGAGAAACAAATAGTCTCTCAACAGCAAGTTTACGGCGATGAGTGCCTTAGTTAAGAATTTTATCGGCCACCATGCAGAGGTTTTAAGAATTCGGCAAAGCGGGACCGACGACTCGAAGGTTATAGAGGGGGCTCGTCAAATTACTATGAGACAGAGGGTGCGCAATTTAGGCATATGGGGGCGTGGGAAGTCTGGAGAGATCATAGCAAATGGCGTTCATTTATCAAATTAGATACTCCAGTCGACACCTTCAACTTAGACGACGTTGACATATCGGATGATATATCTGCGGATGATCAACAAGAACGACCTCTAGGAAAAAAAGAGGTAGTAAAAGAAAAGAATCATTCGACGCCTCCGATAAGGCACAAACATCTTCGTCGTCGACGCTTTGTGGGCTCATCGCGACACACTTAAATAAAATTACAAAGACCAAAAAAGAAATCGCTCAAAAAAAGGCACAAACACTCCTAGCACAAGAACAAGCGGCTTATTCAAGTGCAAGAAGAGACGATATGTTGTTTCTTCAACAGAGCACGGAGGGTTGCCGCGAGCACAAGCGGAGTGGATCGAAGCGAAAAAAATAAAAATCCAACAAAAATATGGGATGATTTAGCTTAGTATTTATTTTAGTTTTAATAATTTGAATTGTTTTAATTATTTTTATTGTTTTTTATTTATCTTATTTACATGTTTTAATTATTAGTTTTAATAATTTATATTGTATTAATTATTTATTTATCTTATATTTAAATGTTTTAAAAGAAAAAAAAAAAAAAACTGGGTCCCACAACTCCACAATCACTACAATCCTCATTATCATACCATCCAAAATCTCAGAATCATGATTCTCACAGCCACGTCAGCAAAAGTAATCCTAGAATCGTGATTATCACTCCGGATGCTCTTATTGTCTGTCGTATTTAGACGGGATACAAATTTATCTGATATGTAAAAAGTAATGAAGACGTAACTATTTTACTTATTGGCGTAATCTAAAAAAAAAAAAAAAAAACAAAAAGTTTGAAAGAAAAAAAGACGTTACCCAAAATAAAAAATCTTAAATTTAAAATTAGCAAATAATAGAAATAAAAAAATAGTCATTCTGTTTAATAGCGAAGTATAGATAAAATTTAAAGTTCTCAAAAAAAAAGTAGAGCAAAACCAAAAATCTGAAAAAAGTTGGAAAAAATGAAGCATGCAACTAACCTACTTAATATACATCAAAGCCAATATTGTTATTTTATAATGTTCCCATATGTTCCCTTTGGTGTAATACTTAAATGATATTATTATCGATAATTACAAAAAATAAAATGTGTACAAGTTTTTCTTCAACTCCAATTGATTAAGTTGGTATTGAAGTAGTCGTAAGGGCCAACGTCTAAAAGATATTATCGTCAGGACCAATACCTAAAAGGCACTTCCGTCAGGTTCATCATCTAAAAAAACACCAACGTGACGTCAGGGCCAATACCTAAAAGGCGCTGGCGTGACGTCATGACCAACACCTAAGAGGCGCTGGCGGGACATCATGCAAAAACCTAAAAGGCACTGCCGTCAGGGCCAACACCTAAAAGACACTTAGCTACTCCGACGAGCTAGCTCAGCTGCTCGAACACTTCCACCGACACAAAGGCTTAGCCAACCGGCTGCTTGCTTGGCCTGCTAATGGGCTTGTTGCTTGGCTTGTTGTTGGGCTCGTTACTTGTCTTGTTACTTGTCTAAGACGACACTAGGAATATGATATCCGACTAGCCGACAAGATACATTCACTCACGACCGTCATATATCGTAAGGCTTACGTATTTTCTTATTTGGGCCATGAAATGATGGCCCACGATTACACAATCATGGCTCATGGCCCATAAATGAAAACCTAATCCATCTCTTATAAATACCTGACCATTTGTTAGATATAGGGAGATTCACACATTCAATTCTCTTATACACGTATTGGAGTTTTCCTACTCTCTTACGTCACATACCCTAATCAATACGCACCTTAGGCTCGCCAAGAGTTTGGTAGGTTTGCACTGCACCAGCAGGAGACCGTATTGGTTAGCCATCACACCCAAACTGATTGAGCACGTCATTCGTTGCTCAAACATTGGCGCCATCCGTGGGACCGTTTTAGAATAAATTTACCCCAACAATCCCAATTTTTACCCCAACAATCAAAATTTCTACCAATCCAACCCCAATTTCCACCTACACAATCACAAAGCAAAGTTCAAGAAACCCAAGAAATTGTTCAACAAACTGAAGACGTGGTCAAAGAAACGCGACGAACCTCCACATCTAATCCAAAAAAGAAAAAGGTGTGCAAAAAGGTGGCATGGTCGACGCCCGAGGAGGTACTTTTGGCAAAGATGTGGTGTCACGTTTCTGAAAATTCCGACATCTGCAACAACCAAACCGACGCAACATTTTGGAGACGAATTGTGTCGGGTTACACGAACAAGCTAAGGGGGCACGAATCTGTGGAGAGAAACAAGGAGTCCATGAAAAGCAAGTTCACGGCAATGAGTGTCGCGGTAAAGAATTTTATGGGCCACCATTCGGAGGCTTTACGACTTCGGGCTAGCGGGACCGACGATTCAAAGGTTCTAGAGGCGGCTCGTGAAATGTACTTTGACACGGACGATGGGCCTTTTAGGTATACGGCGGTGTGGAAGTTTGGAGAGAACATAGCAGATTACGTGTTTTTACCAAAATAGAAACTCCAATTACCACCGTCAACCTTGAAGACGTGGATATTTCGGATGATATTTTCGTGGATGATCATCAAGAACGACCTCGCGGAAAACAAAGAGGAAGTAAAAGAAAAGAATCATCCGACGCACCCGAAAAGGCGCAATAATCTTCGTCGTCGGCGTTTTGTGAAGTAATTGCTGCACAGTTAAAGAAAATTACAAAAACAAAAAAAAATATCGCCAAAACAAAAAAAGAAACACTCCTAGTCCAAAAAGAGACGGCTTATACAAGTGCAAGAAGAGACGATATGTTGTTTCTTCAACAAAGCACGAAGGGGTTGCACACAAGCACAAGCGAAGTGGATCGAAGCCGAAAAAAATAAAATCTAACAAAAATATGGGATGATTTAGCTGTTAGTATTTTTTTTACTTTTAATAATTTGTATTGTTTTTTATTTTAATAAAATCCTATATTTATCTTATTTAAATGTTAAAAAAAAAAAACTGGAGGTCCCACATCACCAACAATCACCCACAATCCTCATTATCACACCACAAAAAAACTCAAAATCATGATTCTCAATCCCATATCAACAAAAGTAATCGCAAAATCACGATTATCATACCATGTGCTATAATAATGCATGATATATATTTTTGTATGCTCCAAAAACATATGTAACTTTACTCTAAAATGTTAATTAATATATATTTAATTTCAAATAAATTTATTATATTTTTTTCTTTTCAAATAGCGTTATTGTCAACCAATTAATTAAAAACTTAAAAGTATGTGATATGAAACCTTATGTGACAATGTTATATGTGTCCCGTATATATAGATTAGATAAATATAATAATGATATTTAAAAATTAAATACATATAATGAATATATTTAAAATTAGATAAATATAATAAGTTCAATAATAAAGTTAAAAATATAATGACTAAACACTTTTCCCTATATTTTGTGGACGACAAAGATACAAATAGGTAAACACACCAAACTCAAACTTACTTTTTTGCTAGATACATAATTTTAGGGGTGACATTTGTGTCGTATTTGGGTTATTGTATCGTGCGTTGGCGTGTTGACGGTTTTATACAACTACACCCAACCTATTTAGTTAATAGTGTCGAGAAGTTGAACCCATACCAACCTGATTAATAAACGAGTTTGTCGTGTACGTCAACCCGTTTACAACTCATATTAAATTAAAACTTACGTGATAAAAAAAAATTAGCTGATATTTTCAATAATTTTAATACACATGATATATAAATATATACTATTTTAAAGATTCAAACTAAATATTAATAGAGAATTATAAGAAAATAATAGGCTATTATAATTTTAGTAAGTGAAAAAATAACTTTTTAACATTTAATTTTATTATTGTTGGTATTAAATGAGTTGACGGGTTTTAAATAGATTTGAAAGACAAACCCAAACTCAACTTATTTATTAAACATTTTATTCGTTTCGACCTAGCTATTTATGACCCAAACTTATTAAATCCCAACTCAACCCCATTTTTTCGTCTCGTGTTTGTATTTGTGTCACGTATCATATCTAAAATTGCCACCCTTACATGATTTATGAGGGCACTTAGTTAACAATAGATATCACCGAACCAAAGACCTATTGTTTACATAATGATGGAATATAAATTAATCATATAATTAATAAATGAACAAGTCATAGAGGCTAGGTGTGTCACAAAAGCGAATAAACACAATTGTAACTTATATCAAGAAAACACAATAATCACAAGCTGTTTTGTACAAACACGTATGACGGTATGAGTATTAAAGTTCAGGTTAGGTGTGTCGCAAAAGCGAACAAACCCAATTATGTATATCAAGCTAACAAATCCCATAATCGATCACAAGCTTTTTTATACAAACACTAATGAGTAATGATGAAGTTCAACGATCGTCATCAAATATTACAACTATGACGTATTTAAAAATATATGAACTTTATTTATTTAATATGGTTTAAAGTTACTTAAAACATAAACTATACACACCTCCTAAGATAAGGGAATACATACATGTTCTTAATAAACAACAACAGCAAACGGGTTCCTCTTTCGCATGAGAGGCCGATACAGCTTCAGAGGCGTTTATCCAATAGTCTCCCATGGCATCTTGGGCTTAGCCGACTGTTGCTTCATCGCGGCCACTCCAAATGTTTCTCCAAACTTCCAAAAATATAAAGAAAGTTAAGTTTTGCAAATAATTTATAATACAACATGAAAATTAATCCATCAGTGAATGTAATATATACCTTATGACACAACCCAGCATTAATGTCACAAACAGGGTAATTCCCAGGACAACAATATTGACCTCCCCTGCAACAAATTGCATTGGGGTATGCACAACAACCATTAGGACAACACAACTGAGTATCATCGTTACACAAGAAGCCAGGACATGCTTTAAGTGCCGATGGAAATGTAGACAGTGGCGGCTGTGGACGAGGAACAATTGGGCCTCTTTTAGTTGATAACTTTACGGTTCCTTGACTGCCAAGTTTCGAGAAATCAGCAGGGAGAGTTGATGAAATAGAGTAAGATAACGATGAAATGTAGATGAACAAGAGAAGAAGAGTGAGTATTGACTTTGAGGAACCCATTTTAGTGAGCATATGAGTCGTGGAAAGTTTATTGTAATTGGTTTTTATTTATAGACGTTTGAATTTATCGGCTTGTTTTACATAACCAACACCTTCAAAGTTGAAAGTAGGAAAATGCCATTATATATATATATATATATTCATTTACATACTCAAATATATGCACAAAATTTCTCTTCTCATATACGTCACTGATATGGTCAAATAGTTATTTGTTTAATAACCATCCATTTATATTGCATTTATATAATATTTGATACTGATTTTTATTAATATTTGCATATAGGATTGAAGATGGACATCCAAAAAAAATTGGTCGATGGCGTGGGAAGCTTGCAAGACAACGATTAGAAAGAAAAAAAAAGATTGAACACAGGTCAATAGTTGGGAACAATTTTTTTCATTCTAAAACTACAACTTCCCGGCGGCTAGAAGTTTGTGAGTCGCCGACTAAAAATCGGCAGAATTGTTTTACTTAAGAAACATTAGATTTAGTCGTGATTCACCATTCGAAAACCCTAATTTGACCCAAGGCTACTGAAGAGGAGATTTCTGAAATTTCTTGAGCTTAAGAAGAGCAGAGATTGAAGAGATTCGTTCAAGTTGTGGGTTTTCTTAATTCATACTTTGCATTCACGACATATCTATGTGTTTAAATCTTTTGAATATTTACCTAGACTGTTAAACCTGGCCGATGAACATTTAACATTACGTTTGGTATTATTAAATTTTATTATTATTAATTTATTATTATCAATAGTTAATCGAAGATCCATAATTGTTTAAAGTGTTTGATTGATAGACCTTGACGTGATTAGTGAATCTATATCAAAACTAGGGTTCATATAAATTTATTCGTTATTTATGTGTTTAACTTGTTAAATTACATAGTTTGAGAGTGTAGTAATAGTTTAAGATAACCGCAATTAATAATCTTGAATGAACGGAATAGTTATATTAAAACTAATTTCTTAATATAAATTATAAGTCGTTCGTTAGCACAAGGTTGATAAAATTAAATCAATAATTGTGAGATACTTAAGGCACAACTTGCAACGGTCACACTCAAATAGCTTCTTGTGTGCGGATTACTTTGTATTGATTTTCAATAGTTGTATGTTTAGAAAAACATAGCGGTATTTTACACATTTTATCTGTTATTTTGTTTGAATAAGTATATTTTTATCATTACAGTAGAAACTCGATAAATTAATGCTCGATTAATTAATAAACTCTTTAAAATAATACTTTTTCTCGGTCCCGACTCGGAGAAAGGGTGCTAAATTAATAGTTAGCTAAAATTATAAGATAATAGACTTTTTATAATCTCTATAGACCCCATATAAATATAAATTAATAATTTGCTATAAATTTAATATTACATTAATAATTCATAAGATTTATTAAAAAACGACCCAACTCTCTTTTGTTTTTTGTTGAAATCAACTTCACATCGAATGTGGTCTTTAATTTTGCTTATCGTTGTAAAAATTTGTGGTTTTATTTTCTCATAGCTCAACAAGAAATTATTTAAAATGATTGTCGCTTTCATAGCCTCTTTTCGCGAAGGTTGTTATGTTGTAGAACTTTCATCCAAATTAGGTTGAAGTTTGAAAATTGTTTGTAAATTAATGTATTTATTATACAATTTATAATAATTATGTAGAAATATGAAAGATATTTGTAAATTAATAATTATTAATAATTATTATTTTATCTATTAGTTAATAACTCTTTTAATTGATAAATTTTGATAATCCAAAAAGTATTAATTCATAAAGTTTCTACTATAATTTGTTTAGTTGTCTTTTAGTAATTTAATTGAGTAAATACAAATCAGTCCCCTTTCTTATCTCATGTGTATTGCACCGACCTTTCTATAAAAGAT
The DNA here is from genome assembly GCA_910822075.1 of Senecio squalidus. Taxonomy (NCBI): domain Eukaryota; kingdom Viridiplantae; phylum Streptophyta; class Magnoliopsida; order Asterales; family Asteraceae; genus Senecio; species Senecio squalidus. The sequence continues at coordinate 14,240,534 of CAJVGC010000591.1, forward strand.
AATAATAATATTTAAAAATAACATTATAAATCAATTTATTTATGAAACATAAATATAAGAAATAAAAAGTCTTTTAGACAAAGAAATTTTACTTGATGAAAAACATAATGGGTAACACATTTTTCATGATGTAAATGAGAAGTATTCTTATATAAATGATAAGAAAAACATTATCTTTATGATATAAAATTAAATTAATGTTATCCGCTTCTTGTTATAAGTTTAAACAACGGTGGTAGTAACATATTTAATCTTTATCACATATTAATACCTCTAAGTCCGTTTTTGCTTTTGATAATGTTGTAAAAATAACCCAATCATATATGAAAAAGGCATGAGGGAAAAAAAAAGTCAATTATTAAAAGAAAATTATATTTTATAAAACTACCTAATTGCTTCCGCATAGATTGAAATCATTGTTGAATATAAAACTTATATTACATTACATTTATCTAATATATCAATATGAAAAAGAGTTTTAGGTGCAGGACGTTAGGGGGTGAAATGGAATCCAAAATAAATATAAATAATTAAATGAGTATTAAATGAATAAATTTAATGAACTTGAATTAATATAATTAAATAAAATTAGTATGTTTGCCAGTTATCAATTAAATAGAAATGTAAAATGGTAACAATCTAAAAAGTTTGGACTATTTTATTTGAGTAGAGAGAAGAGATTTCAGGTTAATCAATAATTTTTTTAATTCAGTAGAAATAATGTATTGTTCTTAATCTTATCGTTGAAATATTATGTACCATCACTACAATAAAAACAACCATTTATAATTTTTTAAAAATCCTTAATATTTATCAATTTCTTCGCAATTAATTATAAATATGTACAAATTGAATACATCAATAAGTGCGAATAAATTTAAAAACTTCGCACTAAAAAGTGTAAAAAATGTTCACGTTTTTTAGTGTGTAAAATTCTTATTTTGCATACATTTTTAAATGTGCAGATCAATTCTACGCAAATGATTACTCAAATGATTTGTCCCCATTATCCTAAACTTTCCTTGTTAGGAAAATGCGAAAAAATTACTTGCGTAATGTTGATATCAACATTTAAAAGTGTGTACAAAATATGAATTTTACACATTTTTTAGTGTGAACATTTCTTTCACACTTTTTAATGCGAAATTTATAAATTTATACGCACTTATCGATGTATACAATGAGTACACATTTATAAGTGCGTAGAAATTGATAACTCCTACTTATTTTTTAAATTTACACATAATATAATGCGTACAAAATTGATAAATCCTACCCTATGGTTTTTAACTAGCTTATTGACCCGCGTAATACGCCGAGAAATATATTAGGAAAAATATAATGTTAAACAAAGAATATAATCTATATGAAAGATTTATAGAAACTTATTAGTCATTAAACAAAATGAATTATATTAACTAATGTTACGTTGTTTCGCTTATACATAAGCGAATTTATGTCATTTGTTTTTAAGAAATAATAATTGTGGAGTGGAAGATGAGATTATTATATTACTTCAAAAATATCATATACATATTGACGATTTTTGTAAGACAGTTCGTGCATGTTGTCAAGATGGTCTCGAAGTTAAAGTTGTAAGACCATTTATTATGCGGGGTGTTTGTTTCATGAAATCTAGAAAAAATTGAGTGAATTTGACATGAATTACTTTTCCATAACATGTTTGTTTGAAGTTTATGACGGAATTTAAATCCGTTGGAATCTAAATTTTTCTCTACTTACAAATTTGAGATTCCTTAGGGTAGTGGAGAAAAATTGAGAAAATCGATCGTACGACATAATAATTACTATCGCTGAATGGCCGAACCATAAATTGTTACCACAACATTCTTTTTATATTGCCCGAATGGCTGAACTTTACACTATTACACTCCACATATATGTAACGAGACAAATAATAAGTTACCATAAATCACCCACTGTAAGTTATTGAATATAACTTTTTTCATACGTTGCATCGCGCGGGTACCATACTAGTTATATAATAATCTATAACCTCAATAAAATCTTTTTTATATATGGAAAACCTTGGTTTTATACTTCTCCAATGTAAGACTTATTCAAAGACTTTTACCAGATGGATTGAAAAAGATGGCTTGTTTATAGATCTTCTAAACATATAAATTGTTGAAATAGGTTTAAAAATGACTTTTTTTTTTTTCATTTAGGAAGGTTTGTTCAAAAAGTTTCACTCTAATAAAATTAATAATTTAATAACAAGAAAAAGTCTTAATACTTATATCGAAGATGTCCCATTATTCCTCTAATTAATTTACCAACATGCATATGGCTTTGAGCCAAAAAATAATTTTTTAATCTTTGGCATATTCCATTTTAGTCCCTAGACTTTAAACACTTTAGCGCTTTCCCCCCTAAACTTTAAAGACTTTAGCGGTTTGCCCCCCTCAACTTTAAAAACTTTAACGCTTTTTCACCCTAAATTAAAACACTTTAACGCTTTTCCTCCCCATACTTTAAACAACTTTTAACTTTCTCTGTCTGCACTTTATATGGTTTTGCGTTTTTCCCTCCTCAGCTTTAAATAATACTTTTACGCTTTCTACCCCTCGGGTTTAGATATGTTTTTCTTTTTGTTTTTTTACTTTTTTTCGTAACTTTTTTTTTACTAAATTTATGTTTCGTTTTTTTAGCTTTTTTTTCCGTTTTAAAATTCTGTTTTATTTAGTTTTTCGTCAATACTCAGATTAATAATAAATAACGACATCGTTTTAGCAAATAGCTACACTTATATTTCGATAAAAAAGTAAAAAAACAAAAAGTCGAGTCGTTTTACGAACCCGTGTAACGCACGGGAAATCCTCTAAATTTATGTTTCGTTTTTTTAGCTTTTTATTCTCTTTTAAAATTCTGTTTTATTTAGTTTTTCGTCACTACTCAGATTAATAATAAATAACGACATCGTTTTAGCAAATAGCTACACTTATATTTCGATAAAAAAGTAAAAAAACAAAAAGTCGAGTCGTTTTACGAACCCGTGCAACGCACGGGAAATCCTCTAAATTTATGTTTCGTTTTTTTAGCTTTTTTTTCCCTTTTAAAATTCTGTTTTATTTAGTTTTTTGTCACTACTCAGATTAATAATAAATACCGACATCGTTTTAGCAAATAGCTACACTCATATTTCGATAAAAAAGTAAAAAAACAAAAAGTCGAGTCGTTTTACGAACACGTGCAACGCACGGGAAATCCGCTAGTTAATATTTAAATAAAGACCACATAGTAGTGCGCACTTGAAGATGATACTATGTTTATGATCAAATGCTTTACTTGAGGAAAACCTTAAAAATAAGATCAAGTTGGAGGATACATAGTGGATTATAGTTTATTTAGGTGGGGTGGTTATGATTTGAGTTAATTACACGGATGGTCCTTAACCTTATACCCAAATGGCACTTTCAGTCCTAAATTTTGGATAATTACATGGCTAGGCCTTTATTTGGAATCTTTGCACACGGACAGCCCTTTGGTCCGTTAGGGTTAACTCAATTCCGTTAGTTATATCATAATGACCAATTTACCCTTTTTGTCTTATTCGCAAAGGACCGTTTTTGTAATTTTTTTTTATTTTTATTTGTTTTATAACAATTGTTTATATATATATATATATATATATATATATATATATATATATATATATATATATTCATCACCATATTCAAGAAACGGCGGTCATCGCCGGATCGGAGAATAACCGGAATATGGATTCCGACGACGACGAGCAACAACTCCCACTACACCAACGACCGGAATGGAGCAAGTTCACGAGCTGCATCAAAGCCATCACAAACCTCTAGCTTTCAACCACCTTCACGCTCCTTTCAAAAAACGTCAACAACGGTCAACACAAGTAACCCTGGAGATTCCGCTTCTGATAGCCAAGTAAGTCATCATTTTCTAAAATGTTTCGACTTTTATCAAGTCAACAATCTCGTTCTAAACTTGCTTATGAATTTTTTGGCAGCTTTGTCGGATCTGCATAACTAATCCGAAGGATATGGCATTTGGCTGTGGGCATCAGGTACAATAATGCTTCATATATATGATTTACTTGTTGAAAAATATATTACTTAAATACTTTCGGGAGACTTTCGACCCATTTTACTTGTTAGATCCATTCATAAGTAAATGGGTCACCACCTCCAGTTTGCAAAAATTTGTATCACATTATGGTTTTAAATAATTACTTTTTGTGTTTTTTCAGACATGTTGCGAGTGTGGCAAAGATCTTCAGCTATGTCCTATATGTCGGGGTCAAATAGAAACAAGGATTAAGCTTTACTAAGGAGAAATTCGTCTTATGATAATGATACGATGTTGATTCAAGTCTTGGTGATCGTATATGCTATATAGATGTTTATAGCTTGTACATAATTTATTCTCTTGTACTGAACTCAAAAATCGAAATAAAATTTTGAGCTTCTATTGAATTGCACAATTATGCTCTCTTTCTTGCTTGTATTTGATGTGCATTTTTGTTTTGCCAACCAAAGGTTCTTGGTAGGATTGGGCACCCGCTCATAACCAAAGCGGATCAGACGGTGGTGCAATAATTTGAACCGGTTTGTACCATCATCGATCCGGTTTAATTGTTTTGTATTTAGGACTATATATATATATTCCATGGCCCTAAAAAATGTTAGTTTTGTAAATATGATTATGATATTTTCTGGGAATAGTTAATTGAACATGATAACCCATTAAAACAAGAACAAAATTTCTAAGGATTTATGACATGCATGAAGAGATAATTACCACCAAATAAATCATTCAAGTAAACTTGATGATTGTTTTTCAGTTTCTTCAAAGCTTTCTTCCATGAAACTTTCATATTCCGGTCGTTGATATGATTGCAAGAACTTGCTCCATTCCGGTCGTTGGTGTAGTGGGAGTTGTTGCTCGTCGTCGTCGGAATCCATATTCCGGTTATTCTCCGATCCGGCGATGACTGCCGTTTCTTGAATATAGTGATGAATATATATATATATATATATATATATATATATATATATATATATATATATATATATATATATATATATATATATATATATATAAACAATTGTTATAAAACAAAAAAAAATAAAAAAAAAATTACAAAAACGGTCCTTTGCGAATAAGACAAAAAGGGTAAATTGGTCATTATGATATAACTAACGGAATTGAGTTAACCCTAACGGACCAAAGGACTGTCCGTGTGCAAAGATTCCAAATAAAGGCCCAGCCATGTAATTATCCAAAATTTAGGACTGAAAGTGCCATTTGGGTATAAGGTTAAGGACCATCCGTGTAATTAACTCTTATGATTTGGTCAAGCCACTTAAATTGTTGATACATTATTTAGTTTTTATTTTAAATTTATTATTTTTATGGACAAATGTTAGTAAACATGGAACATTACTATATTAGATTGTGTGTTTGATGATAATTTTTAGTTTTTGGATTAATTTTAACTTTATTTTCGGTATATAAGAAAAAGTTTTGATAACAACAATCTTATATCTTACTTTTAAAACATTAAGACATACATCATTTGTTTGTATTTTCACTAAACCCACCCTGTATTTGGAGGTTTTTATTCCCTACTTACATGACTTACAAGTTTTTTAAGCATTGTCGTTATGTTTTAGCCGCAACCCCAAGAAATGTGTTTATCGGTACTCTATAAGAAAAAACCAAAATCATTGTATTTTAACAGTGTTCAAGTTGTCAATAACCTAAAAGATTGCGGGTTCGAGTATTATAATGAAGAGAAGTGTAATTAATTGTAAGGTATAAAGTAATTGCTGCTTTGTTTTGAAAAACACTATATCGTCTATCATTTCAATTTTATATTTTCCTATTTAATTGTCCGCTTCCAAATTGAAGCTTTTAAATAAAAAAATTTATATAATTTTATTGGTTGGACAGAGTAATATATACACTTTTACTCTACGTCACCGATTTAAATATATCTTGAAATGAAATTGTAAACTGAAAAATAGAAATAACATGTCTTGTACACGCCATGGACAGTATATTCACTTAAACTTATTTTTCCGTTATGATAATTAATCTTTGTTTTTTTTTTTTTTATCTATTTTGTAATTACAGTAGCATTTTTTTACAGAACATAGTTGTTTTTCTTTTTTAACAAATGTGATTTAGTCTAAGGAGACAGCCATAGACTTAGTAAATCGCCCAAGGCACAAAAAACATTTACAAAGGTTACAAAGACTAGTTATATCCTATCCGAATCGACAACTGGAAAACATCAACCACGGACCAGAACGATGGATATCGATTCGGGTTCGATCTGAAAGTCACAGCATAAACATAACCAGACTCCTTAATAAGCTAGGTATGATATACATGCAAGATGTAACTAAAGAGGTCAATGATAGCTTTATTTTTAACCTCAAACTTACACTTCATGTATAAATTACATATTCAAGAAAGGAAGCTATCACAATGTTACATATGTGACTATCACTCTAAAACACGAAATATCCACAATATTCACACAAGCTCCTGGGCTTCATATTATGTCACGAGACTGTTTAAATTCATGAGTCAAACGACCGTCTTTTAAATTACATAAATCCGACATTACCAGTTGTGTTTTTCTTAATTCGGGGAATTCGGGTATAAATCACAGGAGCCTCTTCATGAATGTGTTTTCTGAGTTCTGTATTCTGAGACGTCTTTTGAGATTCCACAACTGATATACATATTGAGAATGCTTGTAGAGGCGACAATGATGAATTGTAATCGACTGAATATATACCTTCCTTTAACGGCGATAGACTGAAAATAGGTCTCTTGTTTTTAACTTCTCCCTGTTAATTATTATAGATATGTAAAAATTACGTTATAAGTGTATAAACAATAGTAAGATTATAACGGTAAATGTCCAATACCTGAAAGAAAAGCTCGTGGCGGATAGTCATGTGAGCTTTGTCTGATGTTTGGTTAGCGAGAGTTTTTAATCTACACCCTACATCCCATCCTCCACAGTCACATACACCACCAGATCTCCATCGATCAATCAATGGTGAAGGTTCACCTTTAATCGGTACACTATGAATTCCACCAGGTAGGATAACCGTCGTTTCAAATCTTTCTTGATTACTAATATTTCCGTTATTCACGTTTTGTGACGATTTCACAACAATGGCTTCGAGCTCTTCTTGTGGCTGGACATTTGAATTCACGGAATATAAAACAGACTCCCGGGTGTCACAATGAGAATTTGATACCTTCATTTGAGCTGTTACGTTAGGAACATAACCGTGATCTTTGCTGCTTTTGGTTGCCTGAGATAACCAATTGCCGTTCTTATTCTTCACCTCATGGACATTGAAGAACGTATATAGCAAGTGATTATTACTATCATCATCTTTTGCTGACGAAGTTACACTTGTCACTGTGGCTGCAAGTATGTCCTTGTTGTTTTCAACTGCAAATGTAAACAAAAGACGGTCGTATTTAACAGTCATCTGAAAAAGAGCTTGCTTCCATGACGACGAGAACGACACATCATCAGTCCTTATTTCTTTGGAGTTTCTGAAATCCAGCTTCACTTTTGCCTTCGTTCTTGAATTTTCATTCCATGTTTCAACAGATGGATGTGTTTTTGATGGAAAGATTGGGTCTAATAACCTCCTTAACGGACTTGAATGACCCCGATTACTATCTCTGGTTGACTTTTGAGAAATTGGTGAGACTAACCTCCTTAAAGGACTTAAATGACCCTGGTTACTATCTCTGGTTGACTTTTGAGAAATTGGAGACTCTGGCTTCAGGCTCGCACTTGTGCTATGGCTAAAACTAAATCGACGAAGTGGAGACATACTTCTCGATTTACTACCTGCAGAACTGCTCGTTATCCTTTCTGGGGTCTTGTTTCTAACGGGACTGCTTTTATTTCTGGGAGAATCGAGTTCTGTTTTGGAGTTTTTACCACTGTTAGCATTTGTTTCTGCGGGGGTTGGTTTAATATCTTGAAAATGAGATTGTAGAGTTACACGATGAACTTTTTGACGAGGAGAGTTGCTTTGATCTCTACTAGACCGAGGAGAAGATCCATCAGTTGAAAATAACGAAGAAGAATTGCTGCTAGACGGTGAACAATTATTATTATTACTTTTAATAAAACCCTGTTTATGATTTCGATGTTGCCATTTCTCTAAGAGGGCCCAGTCCATGACTCCAAAACTCAAAGCTCGGTCTGGAATCGGTTTTCCCTTCTCCAGATAACTTGGTAAATGTTTCATGTGTTTAACAATCTCTTCAATATCTGTAGCTTTTTTCTTCTGGTTACCGCTTGTAGGTGACGCCACCTCGGGTTGACTTTTTACAACTTTGGAACGGAATTTCTCCAATTCAAACTTGTTCCGTAATGCGGCACGGTTTAATGTCGGATCGCTCATTTTACTTATTTTTCAGTTGTTTTTCAACAAAGATTCACATGAAAATTAACAAAAATTCCGCTACATTCTTCAAAGCTCTTCTGAAAACAAGAACTATTTGGAATTAGAAACATTCCTGATTAAAAGCAAATACAACTCTCTGGAGAGTTTACAAGCCAAGAGAAAGCAGTTCAAGGAGCTCTAAACAAACATTCATAGATGTGGTAATTTCGACCCATTTACTTACGAATGGGTCAAAAACTTAAAAACAAAGAACGTATACTATTTATTCAATAATAACAGATAGAAAATGCACAAAACAGATACAGTATCATCTTACTCAATTGAATAACATTATCGTCAAAGCAAAAAGATATTTCACTTCTTTCCATCCCAGCTACAAGATTCAATTCAGAACGTATTATTTACCTTCTATATATAGCAAAAATCTTTGAAGATTATTTGCATCGAACAGCTTTACAGATACATTTTGGGTTTTGTACATGGGACCTTTGAGTACCGAAAGTTGAAAACCATCAAGAAAAAAATTGTTCTAGATTCTCTTTATTGGTCCCCCTTGCCCAATTGCTGTACAGAAACTATTGCTTCAAAAAAACTAAATACACCCTTCTTCTAGTACAAAAATATATATTACAAAAACAGATACATTTAACGATAAAAAAATATGCCCATATTCCCCAGGATTTGGTTTTATCATTATTGAAGGGTATTTACAAAATGCGTCAATAGGTAAACAATCTATACACTAAAGGGCTTGTAGTCCGGCGGTATGTGAGCTGGCCCATCAACCTAGAGGTTGTGAGTTCAAATCTCGTACGGGACAAAAGTGTGAATATTTGTGGTGTGTTATGTAATATTTGCCTTTCTAAAAATAAGGTGAACAATCTATTCAAAATTGAAGAAACAAATATCCAAATAGTTTTTCTACCTGTGTTTCAAAAGTTGCAATTTCTATGAAATGTAGAGTTCAGCGCATTACCATCACGAATATTTGATAATTGAAATACTAAATAAAGAAGCAAAAAACGCGTATATCTAAAAACTATTCTAGATTAATAAAGATGCTGAACCACAACTTGAAGACAATCAACCCAAAGACAAGTACACGAAAACGACCGAATCTAAGAATCTGGTGGTCCTAATAAATCATTAAAATGAGTGAAGAAGATAAGATGATTATATTATTGTGAATCATATGAATAAATTAAATTCCCTGGTGATGAAAAAGAAGGATGCATAACAATGGATAATTTAAAACCTCTGATTGGGACAGAAAAAAAAGAAAAGAAAAAAAGTAAAAGTAATTGAGTGAGAAATAAATGAAGAGGTTTTGAGCACATGGTCACTTTCAGTTCACCTTTTTGGTTCAGTTAACTTATGATTAAATAAATTTTTCTGAATGAATCTACAAGCATATACACTAAAGTAGACCCTGAATCTACAAGCATACATTATAAAGTAGACCCATATTCAAGATGTGATTCAACTTCAAAAGCAATAAATATTAAATACCCATAATTGGTCATTAAAAAAATAAAGGTTAAGTTTACTCATATACTAAACGAAATTAAAAGGTTCAATTTCCATTAGCCGACGACATTTACCGGCTCAAAATTACTCATATACTAAACGAAATCTTGACTCTTTTTATAAAGGGCGTGTTTGGGATTGCATATTTTGCAAGTGATTATGCCTTAAAAAGTGCGTTTAAAATAAGAACCAATCCACCGACTTAAAAAGAAGTTGTTCCCATTTAAATAAAACGAAACAGGTATCCGAGCACTCAAAATTGCGGGGGTGTTTGGTATTGAATATTTAAAAAGTGTGTTTTTAAATAAGTGCGTTTAAAATAAGCACCAAGGTTGGAGCTTACAAATAAGTGCTTTTTTCTTTAGAAAATAAGCCAATACGCACTTTCACCCAAACACTTAAAACTGCGTTCTGCGTTCCAAAATATGCAATACGCACCTAAAATATGCAATCCCAAGCACCCCCTGCTTATTGCGAACAAGAAACCGTAAAAGCCATAAGCACTTTAAATACCCAATCACAAACCTAGTATCTTTAACTAGAACTGTTTTTAGCAATCAAAAGTTCAAAACTTGGTGTCAATTTTGGCAAATAACAGAAAAAATTAAAAAATTTTTCTTCATCTTTCATAACCTGCTCACTTTAAAAACTACCAAAAAACATAAGAACAGAAGGATCACACAAAAATCACATATATAAAATTAAGAAATTACTCATTGAGGCATTTCGTCGAACAGTTACCTTGCAAGAATGTCCAAACATTAACCCTTGTTCTCCAGATTAAATTACAATGTGTCGGTGGAAGGTGGGCACACCCACAAAACAAACTCAAACCAAAACAAATATTTTAGAAAAAAAAAACAATTATTTTTCCAAGAAAAACCCAGAAAAAAAGGTTTGACTTCCTCTTCTTCTTCACAAAACCCAAAGAAAATTTCACAGTAAAAGTATGTGTGTGTGAAAATAGTTATAGATATAGATACAGAGAGTGTGTATGTATATATTTTATTATATGGGTTGGGCTGTAAGTCACTTGAGATGTCAGAGAGAGGGGTCGTTTTCAATCGGACGGCTGGAAAAAAAGAAAAGATATTCGCGGGTGGTGAGATCAGGAGATTAGATGGGTGAATCATGTGGAACCCACCTTGTTTGTTTAGTGTCTATACTTTTATTATCGGATGCTTAAAAGGTTATGCTTTTATATTCCTTTTTTTAAACATAAAGTTTTCATAATATAAAAAATGTTTCCACTTATAAATAATGAATTAAAAGACTATATATCCTATGATTTATTGAAACATTATGTCGTTTGTAAATTCAATTTCACATAAAAAAAAAATCCGTAAAAGTTATCGTCATATATATTATGATAACTAATTATGCTATTACGATTTTAGGAAGTAGTATCGGAGCTAAACATTAACCAATTGTGATGTTGATTTAACAAGTGAGGATAGTGGATAGTGAATCGTGGTATGTCCCTTATATTCAACGAGTAGATGTACTAGAGAAAGATGATATAAAGCCTGTGGTAGATCATATGGATCTTGTGGAGTAGAACTTGATTTCGCTTTAGTGGGTTGAATATGTATTCATCTTTGTCTAAAACTCGATATCTTCATGGTTGTCTATATGGCCGAGTCTAAGAATATGAAGGCTATGTTCGGAAAGTGAATTTTTACCCCCTAAATACATTATGATTCATTTGATTCATATATTTTTCAAAAACAAGTTGCAAATCTGTCACACTCCGCCAGTGGCGGAAACGCAGGGTGTAGTCGATTGACGATCATCATAACACAATAGTAAATAAAGACATAATCTATATGATAAAAGAAATAATGTATGTTATGACGTCGCCATACTCAAGGTAAAATTCTTGGTACACGAATCCGTCAAACACTACAAGCAATATGTTCAACAAAACAACCAACGTATAGTATCAATTACAAAGGCATGCAAGCCCGAAATAAATACCCAAAATAAAAGTATAGTTATGATAGAATGCCACAATGCAAATGCAATCCTGAAGTCTGCTAGAGTCCAACTCCTAAGCCAAGTCCTACGCCTGCTCATTACCTGAAAGTAAAGCTTAAAAAGTCAACATAAAGTTGAGCGATTCATTGAGTAAGTATAAAATATAAAAGTAAGAAAATCATATCTCAACACCAGATTAGCAAAGAGGATGTGTAACTAATGCATGTAAGTAATAAGAAAATCATCATCCATAATCATCCATCGTAAGCATATATCACTAGCAGGCAAAGTATATTAGTAATCAAGTTATGTCAGTAGGAAAGGTATAATCAGATTTCGGATCAATCTATATTGATTGACTGCCTCCATTATGTTGTTGCTAGCAAATACCACTATTTTTGGTTTTGGCTCTTCCAAAGCATTCCCGCAGGAGATCCGGACCCCTTTTTTTCTGATCCTTCGATAAAAAGATTCATTCTCTTCATAAAAAATAGGAAGTAGAACCTCTAGACTAGCAACATCCGCAGTAGACACGCTACCGTAAGTACACCTCATTAGTAGAAAATGTATACTAATGAGCTTGTAGGTATCAGTGGGAAAGGTATATTGATACGTCAGTAGGAAAGATATACTGATACATCAGTAGGAAATGTATACTGACCAGGGTTTTACCAGTAGAAAAGTTATACTGGTAACAACTCTCACAAGCAATGTCTCGTTTAAGTTTTGAAAATATGCATTAGGTTTACGTTACACATTTTATGATTCCCAAAGTAGTAAGTTTCCATAAATAGAAATATCTATTTATGGTAAGTTTTCCAAAATTACTAAGTTTCCAACAATAGAAAGATTTCCATATATAGTAAGTAATGAAAATGAAATTCGTTTATCAAAATCCGTTTTTTCTCAAAAGTGGTCTTTGGTTGAGCTTTACTTTCCCCCGATTTGTAAAACATATACAATAGTAAAAGTGGGCCAATGAAATCAGCTTATCGCAAGTACACGACACTACTCAAGTAGTGTGAATATGTGTGTATACAAGTAAGTAGGTCACAAGCTAAGTCCCGACTAGATATAGAGCTCCCTTAGATAAATATAGTAATGAATCGTAAGAATAAGTTTAATGTGTTTCGAACTTGATTAATTATCGTATTTAAGTTTCCTAATTAAGAAATCTAATTAGGTTAACTATAGAATTTATTTCTTTAAGTTTTAGATATAACGATAAATTTTTTAGCGAGTACCTATGTTCGTTCAAACCGTTATAACTAGAGTTTTAGGAAGCGTTAAACGATGAATCTTATATATCTGAAAACTAGACTCAGAGGGATACATTTTAGACTATAGTATTGATCCATTTGAGTTAATTATGAAAGAGATATGATTGAAACAAAATTGGTTTAATAATCTTTCCAAAACCGTTTGTTTTTATAAGTCGAGTTATAAAACGTTTCTAAGTCGTCAATTGTAAATTTAAAAGAGTTAACCATTCCTAAGATGTTTAGGACATGTTACTAAACAATAATAACCAATTCAAAATATGTTTAAGGTTTGCTAAGTGGTTACACATATTCAAATTACCAAAACCTAATCAAAACATTCAAAAACTCATATTCGACCTTCTGTTAGTATTTTACACTTTTAGGAAGTTCTACGATGAATTAGGAAACGAGCCTTACGTTTCTCAAAACTAGATTTGAAGGGCTACAACATTAGTTTAGATCACAGTTACTAATTCAATTCCAGTTCAAAGGTATAAACTGAGATAGACAGACCAATATATTATTTCAGAAATATGCCAAATAGTTACATATATATATATATATATATATATATATATATATATATATATATATATACACACACACATTGTCTTAGGGTTTTCTACCGTCTATGATTACAAACTTGTAGACACAACTTATGTGACGATCAAAAAGATTAGGCACGAGTTATAAACAGGCTTATACCAACTCAACGATTCACAAAATGATTGTACGATAATGAATAAGAATGAACATGAAATTAGGGTTTTATACCAACTAGGTTGCAAAAAGTTTGGTTCCAAGATGTCAAGTGCCGTTTCAAGCTAAACCAGTCACGATGATGACACTAGGAGGCTTCCAAATAACGACCGGCCAATGTATACACACATACCACAAGGGATTTGATGATTCGAGAATGGCTCTGACTAGATCAGAGACCGAATAACAAGCTGCAAATGAACCATACACGAGTCAAGATCAGATTCAAACAACAAATACACAAAAAATAAACACCATTACACAAGAAAGAAAAGGATCGGCCAAGGTGAAGAAATGAACACAATGATATCACCGTACTTAGATGAATTTATTGTTGATGTGTTTGATTCGGAATAGAAGATTGATTATGATGATTAGACAAGACTCCAAAAGCAAATCGGTTTGTGGATGTAGCAAGAGAATCACCAAACGAAAATCAAGAGTTTGATTAGTGTTTCGGTTTTTAGATTAAACAAGAATCAATAGCACAAATACCTTTGATGAAAGAAGAAGTTTCAAGGATGATTCGAAGGCTGCAAATGGTGGAATGAGCGACGGCTGTAAGAGGAAGAAAGGTTTCGGCAGTAGTGGAGAGAAAGAGGTGAGTGACGGTTGTGTGAAATGAGGACTAGGGTTTGTGTTAGGGTTAAACAAATGAGTGAGTGTATAATTGGTTTAGACACAAAAGTTAAGGTGTTTGGCTAAGGTCCAGTCAAGTGTGACCTATGGCTCGTTTACTGTACCATAGAGTTAGTCTAAATTGACTTAGACGGTGGTACACATTCAAACAACTCAGACATAATCTGAACCAAGCAATGTAGTGTGGCGCAGTCCGCCTAACAAAATGTGATTTTTTCATATGAACGTAACGAACGATAAGCAATGGTAAAGTTATCTAATAGACGTAGTTTTGAACAGTTTTTTAGATATAATATAGACATAATCTGAAACCGGAAGTTCTTAAATGTTTAACGATATTTATCGGATACAACATGACAAGTTCACGAAACACGGAAATTTCTCGTTATATTATCTAGGAGCTCGTCTAGTGGGTACTAACTACTTGTGCACCTAACTAACACGACATTAATCACATAAAGGATATACATACATGTCAAAAGTAATAATCACACATAAGTAAAGTATAAGAAACTTTTAAATTAAAAGTTTTTTGTAAATTCGGTGTCGGAAGAGTGACGGTTGTCACAAAATTGATGTTTTATTTTTATATAAACGACATTTATGTAGTACTACGATAATTATATGTATGAAAACCGAGCTTTAACATATACATATACATATGTAATACGGAAATTGGGTCCCCTAGAATTTTTGACTCATGTACATTCGCCCTTATTGCATGCCCTATGATTCGATCCTTAATGTCTAGCTAGAAGAATTGTTAGAAGTAAGTGGGCCTTGATGACATGCGTCGAGTTTTACAGATAATTTAACTTGTTCTAACTATCATGTTGAGACCTTATTTTATCATGCTATATGGGTTCTACGAATACGCTTCATCGATCTAATTTGGTTTAGTAGTTAGAATTAGGGGTGTTCATAAAACTGATTTAACCGATAATTAACCGAAATAACAGATTTAACCGAACCAAATTAACCGACCCATTCATATAAATGATGGTTCGATTATAAAATTTTAATTAACCGAATATTATGGTTCGATTATGGAAATACATAATAACCGAACCATATTAACCGAACCGACTCAATGCTATAATAATAAATATTTAATATATATTAAGTGTTTGTATATATTTAGCATTAGTAAATGTAGTATAGTTGGAACCTATTATTGACTTTCGAGGAAAAGATCGTATGTTAGAGCCTTCTTCATTTCCTATTTGTGTTACTTTTTCGTTTCAATTTGGTATTTATAGTGCTTCTACATCATTTGTTATTTGAAATGATTAACCGTTGGTTAAACGATAACCGATCTACAATATACCCACTAATCGATTAGCCAAAACCGATTTAACCATAACCGAGCAGTTAAGATTTCAATTAACTGAAAATTCGGTTACCGAACCAAACGACCCATAAACACCCCTAGTTAGAAGTATTCTCATCAAATCTAAAAGACTCTCACATTGTACGAAATTGAATTGTTATAGTAAATTACTTAACCAAATATTACTTAGTAGGTTAGACCTTGGGGAGTTCAAAAAACCCACCAAACCGAAAAACCGAGCCAATCCTCTTGAACCAAACCCGAGAACCCGATACATGAAAAACTCGAAATCCGAAAAACCTGGTTTATGGGCGTTGACGCCACAATTCTTGACTCGAAGAAAAAAATGTCAAATGCGAAGAAGTGACGGGATAGAGGTCGTCAGTGCTAACACATCTAAGAAGAGTTATTCGGGTTCGTCGGTCCTTCACAGAAAAACCAAATGGGTCAAATTTAATAGAGCTATTATTATCTTTGGTAAATTTGCGAACATAAATTAAGTCATTGTCGTAGAATATTCGTGTGATATTTTCTGAGATTTTGCGCGTGTGATACATGTTCCTTCGATTTCTCCAAGTTAATTTGAGTCAAGAATGAAATCGGATTGGATCATGAGATCTTTAAGACTATATGGTCGAAATCATAGTTCTATGTAAATCCATGTGCTTGTGGTGATCATTAAATCGCATTATCTAATAAAGTTAACATCATAACAACTTTAAAAAAATTAGTTACATTTCCATTTTTACGTTAATTAGTTATTATTGACATATACCAAATACAAATCATTGTGGAGGATGTTTGCCTAATCCTAAATACATAACCCTAAATACCTTGTGAATTTTATCAATTATCTTTAAATTTTCTTAATGCAAGTACATGACTACTCTTATGAAACATAAGACCTTCGATGCCCCATTGATAAATCAGTCTACCATTTTTAAGTGACCGGTCATTATTCTAAAACGTTGTGTCACAATCCGAAATGATCACAACCATCTTCCGAAAGGAAGGAAAATTGTGCAACTTTTATTGAAAGGTAATTTACAATAACATTCATGAATGAAAATGTATAAGTAAATATGCTAAAAAGGTAGCTAACAAAAAAGGCAATGGATAAAAAGCAAAAGGAGAAGGCATGTTACTAGAGTTCGTTCATGGCGCGTTTTCAATTTGTTTTTTTCCTGTGTCTACGTTTGTTTACTTTTTATTCACACTAAATTACAAAAGTAGTCACTAAACTATGTCTATTTGGTCTTTTAATAAACACATATTTTGCATTTTTTTTCCATTATTTAAAGATCAATTAGTCAGAGAAAACCAACATTACTGAAAATGACATAAGGTTTAAAAGTATTGAATAAAACTAATCACAATAATCTTAATTTTAATAAAGCTTTTATATTTATAGACTTAGATCTATAAGAAAATGATTGTAGGATGTGTTTGACATAAGTAGTTGGAGCTGGAACTTAAACTTTAGCTAAGCTGGAGTTTAAGCTTATAGTCGGGGTCGAAGCTTAAATATAAAAATGAAAAACATATTTGGTAAACTAGTTGGACTTTGAGATTATAGGTGTAAAAAAACATAAAAGAGTACGTAAATATATACGTTATAATTAAAATGAAAGATATATATGTCATTTTGTGAACCTTTTTTCATAAGCCACGTCAAGTGACTTACGTTTTAAAGCTTATCGGAGCTCATACTTTTTAGGAGCCCGTCAAACCAAACGAGGCTCTCTTTCCTCGCGGAACACTCACTTAAAGGGGCTATTTGAATTGGAAGACAACGACAAAAGTGAAAGAAGGTGGTTTATTTCACAAGGGGCTTATAGAAAACGTCAAGCTTAAGTCCCTATAAGCCCACATAATCTCGTCTGCCAAACACACCCGTAAAGAAATGACAAAACATAGCTAGCCAAATCACGATTAGCGGAAGAGTTTAGTTAATCTTTTAATACATAATAACAAATATTCATTTTTCTGATGACCATAACAATTTGACCTAGCGGTAAAAAATTTGAATTTTTTAGGTAAAACATTTTGGAGGAATATGGAAAAGAATCTGGATTTTTTTACGGCTTGACCTTCGTCAGGCAACATACATATGAGTTAAAGACTCGACTTTCTAGTATAACCCAAACATGGAAAAACTTTCTTTTACCTGTTTCATATCCATCTTTTTAACGGATATAATTAAATGTTTTACTTAGCCATCTGGGTTCTGCTCGGGTAGTAAGGGGTTTTCCTGATGAAAGAGAGGTCTCGGGATTCGAGCCTTGCCTGAAGGTTTCCTTTTGTGAGATAAGTAAGATTCCTTCCTATAAGGATGTGTGAGTTCGTGAGTTACATACTATCCAATTATATGTGCTTATCTAAGGTTTGAAGAAGCTGAACAAATCTATGCCAAATCTTTCAACATTTAAACATAGGTCCACTACCCTTTTTTGCAAGATTCACATATGAACTTTCATTGATTAAGGTCTTTTAGACCCATGAAAGTTATTAAGGATCATTTGGGTGGGGAGTTTTGTTCATAAGTGATAAAGTTAGTGACAAAGGAGTACCTATGACATATGCAACTTTTTGCCCATTCTACAGCCTTGTAGTGAGGGATTAGGCAGAGTCGTCTAATGTGAGACCCTAGGCAAAATTTGTTTAAATACAAAAGTGAAGTCCTAAAACAAAGTTTTGTGAGGCGACATGACAAGTATCAATTACTTTCAATGCAATATTTTACTACCATTCTCGATGCAAGCTCCTCAATGAAGTATTTTTATTCACTTTTTTTTTCTTTTTGTGTAGATATTTTCAGTTGATACATACTACTTTATCCATTAAAAAATATATATATATATATATTAAAAATCCGTGGCTCCAGAAAAATTGGAGGTCCTTGACGGTCGCTCTCCTCGCCCACCTTCGAAGACAACCTGGGATTAGGGGGAGATGTTTCTTTGCAAACTTTGGAATTAAAAGTCAAAATCCACCATCCTTTTAACTTCATTTGTTAGTATTCTAAGTGTTGCGATTAAAAATCCATCTTTGATTTCATATGTCCATCCTCACCCGACGGCACCGTAACTATACATCAATGCATTTTAGATGGGATTGTATTTTTAAAATATACGAATTTACTAAAGAAAGATATAGTGTTTTAGATTTCTTTTCAAACAGATATACAAAACAACGTTTTAAAACGATGTCCCTTTTTCATTATTCTGACTGATTTTGCAAACACTACAATCTTCTTTAAAATCCAATTCTAAACACCCTTAAAATAATTGCTGGGTTTACTATGCCTATTCTATAAATTAATATATTGGGCTCACTTTTCTAATAAAAAATTGGTTTGGGCCTTTGATCACTTGATAAAATCTCTTACTCCTCTTTTTAACATACTTTTCTATTATTAAAAACTAGATTATTGTTCTGTGATAGCGCCGATAAAAATAAAGCGGATAAAAATAAAAAGATAAAGTTGACTTATATAGTTATATTAAATATAGTCTTAAAGTTTATTTGAGAAAATGAAACATGTTACATAGAAAGACACTTACCTATCAAATCTTATTATTACACAAGCAATCAACATCATTACATCAAAACAAAACAAAACCATAGAACAATACTAAGGTAGCACAAACTTTTAACCAGAAATTTGAATAGACTTGACATCAGGCTTCTTGACCTCCTCTTTTGGTACAGTAATCGTAAGCACTCCGTTCTCCATAGAAGCCTTCACCTGATCCAATTTCGCGTTCTCGGGCAATCTAAACCTTCTAGTAAACTTACCACTACTACGTTCAACTCTATGCCACGTATCATTCTTTTCTTCTTTCTCGACATTCCTTTCACCGCTGATTTGTAATATCCTGTCGTCCTCAACTTCCACCTTCACTTCTTCCTTTTTGATCCCAGGGAGATCGGCTTTGAACACGTGCGATTCCGGGGTTTCCTTCCAGTCCACGCGTGTGTTCACCAATGCAGATGTTTCCCTTGAAGCATCGGATAGATTTGGGAATGGGAAGTCTTTGAAAGGGTCCCAGATGTCTTGAGAAAACGGGTCGAAAATGCTGCTTCGTCGACTACCGAAGATGCTTGGAACGATCGACATTTTCGATTGAATTTGTTCGAGCTATGAGTTTTGTTTTTGATCTTGAAACTTGGGGTGAGAATTGTGATGCGATCCTGATGGGTATATATAGTTTCATGGACCACATTTCGCGGGCATTCGAGAATGATCTAGGGATCACTTTATTGCCATTACATGCTTTCATTTTCAGGACCCTTCTCGTTCTTTCTTGAAATAAATATTTTAGACATGTTTTATTCTATTTTAAAAAATAAAACTTTTTCTTAGTTAATAAAAACCATTTCGTAACTCTAATACAATAAAAAATGTTTTGTTAATAATAGTCTCTCTCATGTTAATAAACAATAACATTAACATATTGTAAAACTTTCTTAAATAATTTGTTCTCATTAGTTGAAAATCCGAGGAAGAGTTAATTTAACTTAAAAACTTTTCTTAAATAATTAATTTTTATTAGTTTTGAAATACAGTGTCGGATAATATTAATGTAAAAAAATAATATTTTATTAAAACAAAATCAAAAGACGTGAAAGATTACCAAAACCCTAGTTAAAAATCTTACGTTTATTTTCTTACATTAATATTATATGTTGTCGCATAAGATGTTTATTCTTTTGGATTTGATATATATAATAACTTTTAGCGTCATGTTAAATAGAGGTGACAAACGGTCGAGTTAGGCAACTCGTGAAAACGGGTTTGGGACAGGGCCAAACTTGAAAACAACTACAAACTCAAAATCAACCGTCAACAAACTCATAATCCATAACTGTGATAACCAAGTCAATCCCCGTTCCGTGTTAACTGATTACTAAATTCAAAAGTCAACAAACTTATTTTTTAGTTTAATTAGTTGAATTGGCAGAATGTTTTTTGGTAAAATTCTCGTGACATGATACTCCTAGAGCGTAATTTAGTTTTAACATTATTACATTTTCTTGTATTATGTTACGAAGATCAAATTGGCAGTTTTTAATGCTGCTCAACTCGTTTGAAGAATAACTGAACCCTTCAATCTTTGTTATTATTATCGATGGAACATTTATATAGTGTACAATACAAACCTTAATTAAAAATCTTAGTGGACCAAAGTTTACGGGTTTGGGTCAACTAATATTATCATCTAATACTGATCTCCTGCAGTAAACGGTGAAATCCCGAAAGTTCTAACTGGATACAAAACTATAAATATGAAAACGAACATAAGATGAAAACATAGATAATTTCAACGACGTTGTTGCTTTTGACGGTGCTTGACAACGTTTAAGGACCAAATACTTTGCAATTCTGGTTTCATTGTCTTCGGAATTCGATTACTAATCCATAGTCTCTACCGTCGTTAGCTAATTCCAAGCGGTTTGAGAGTTATAAGCAAAACACCGAGTTGTTTTTGTTTTTTTAGATCCGAACTGAGGCTTGTTATGGAGCGTGAGGGTGCGTGATATCGCTCATTTACATGAATATTTACTCGCGATATTTGTTATGTTTTTAGTCCAATACGTAATGGATATGCCATTTTGTACTTATGTTTCGTGTAAAAGTATGTATTTAGGTATGTGATCGTGTTTGAAGTAAAACGAGGCATTTTGGACAAAAGAACGTTAGGAAGGAACAAAAAGTAAAATACGACAAATCTGGTAAGCGAATGCACCGTAATGACCTTGACTGCGACACGGTCATGGGATTTTGAGTTGTTACGATTTTTAATTAAATACCATCAAATGTTGCTAATGAAGGGTTTTTGGATGATCATTATTTCGGGAGAGGCAGTAAATTTGGAAATTATCATTCATACAAGATTCTCATCATTGGCAAGAAGAACAACATCTTTTGGACAACTTGTGGAGTAATTCTTGAAGCTAGTATCATCATTTTATTACCAAGTGTTAATCAAATACAATTGCAAGTGTTGTTTGTTTCATTTTTACATTTCAATTGAGCCGTCAAACTCAATCATCACAATCTTATTTTGGTACAATCATGACTTTTCAATCTATTATATGTTTTACGTTTAATATGAGTAGCTAATTTCAATATATGTTTGCTTGGATATACGATCGTTTGTGTAGTTGATTTTAAGTATGAAATCGTTTGATAAGTGTGTGTTTGGTTAATGGGGAATCCATTTGGGTTTAAACTTTAATTGTATTATTAGATTGCCTATGTTCTTATTTGGTAAACATAATCGGGTATTTGAAAAGAACTCGGGAATTTACTAAAATTGGAAGGAATTATTCAACCGGTCTATAGTTGATAAAAGTTATCGGTATTCGAAAGGAATCGATAATAGTAATCGAAATAATTAAGTTTAAACACGAGTGCTAGTTTATAAAATAAGAGAAATCGGTTTATTAACTAGTAAACTATTCGAAAGGAAACAATTTATTAACTAGTAAACTATTCGAAAGGAAGCAATTTATTAACTAGTAAACTATTCGAACGGAAGTTTAAAGATTGATTCTCACATATCAGCTTGATTCTTTATGCATAATTATTTGGCATGTTAACCATATTCGAAAAAAGATGTTGCACGGTTGGGTAATTAGAGAAATCTAGTATATGAAAGGAACTTGGTTTTACATAAGAAGTAAATCAACATTTCGTACTTAGAAAACATATTACATTCGTAAATGGTCCAAGCAAGTGTCTTTCTTAATCTTTAATTACAAACAATAATCAAATCATTACTTTTAGTGAATTTATAAATACCCCGCTTTGTTCCTTGTCATTCGCAAATCTAATTACTCAATTTACTATAGTCCCTGTGTTCGAACTTGAATTTGTCAATACTATACTACGATCGATAAGGGTACATTGTCCGGTGTCGTAGTCTAGAGTAGGCGTGTTTTGGAAAACTAGATTTTGCACATTAGTGCGTTCCTTGGTCTTCTACTTCGATTCCGATATGATTTTCTTCTTAATTTGATTACGAAACTAATGGCGGTGAACTCATCTTTTAACTCCAAGCGGTGTAGGAGTTATGGCCAAAACAATGATCGATAAAGTTAAAATCATTTTTTTAATCAAGTTAGGCGGCTCATCTTTGGGCCGATTAGGGTTTGAAGACAAATAGAGACGGAATCAAACTCGATATAATATCATGAAGAATGATATAACCCCTTTAATCTTTATTATTATTGATTAAAAATTTATATAGGTGTACAATAAAAACCGCAATGGACCAAGTCAACGCGTTTGGGCCAACTAATACTTTGATATAATACTCGTGCGGTTATATCTCTAAACAAGGTTGAACGTGATATGAACCATCGAAAACCACCTTGTTTCAGGTACCTACAATTTGGGTACTTGTTACAGAACACATATTAAGATTTCCCGGCTACATCAACCGAATCAAAGTACCATTAACACCACCGTTGTTCAAAACAACTGGTCTTTTCTTTTCTATTAAGAAATGCAAACATTAGTTATATGGTTATATGATTTAACTTTAACCTGATTTCTTCTTTAATTATGTATCACTTGTTGGATGTGAGAATTGGTGATAAGCTAGTTAATTACATCTATCGAATTTGTATGATTGAATAGTTTGAAACATGAGAATAAACAATACAACAATTAAATTTAAATAAGCACTCAAGGAAAACATTGTAACTTGTTGCATAGTTCATAACCAAATAAAAAAAAATCCAAATTGATTAAAACAAATTAAGTAATACAAAAGAAATTAAATGTTTAAAGCTTGAGAGTTAAATCAAGGGTATCAGCAGATCCATCTTGATCATTCTCGCGACGAACTATCTCACCAATGCGAGTCAAAAGATTATTGGCATTATTTTCTCCTTCAATTCCACTGGTATGTACAGCATTCGAATTTCCATTTATAACAGAAGGAACTTCAAAAAAATCACGAGTAGTTGGTGTACCCCCTTCAAACTTAGAAGAGGAAGATGCAACTAAAGGTGAACCAAAACTGCCACCATTGTTTATGATGTTTCCTTTGAAACTCTCCAATATATTTGGCCTATCGAAATATGGTAATCTAGCGGTGAACTGGTCTTGATGTCCAATTGGGTTAAACCGATAATTAGGCGCTGAAGTTAGCCATGAAGGTCTTTGGATAAATGATTCGTTTCTAATCCCAAGTAATGATCTATTGGTGCTAAGTGAGGCATTAGTCACACTGGAGTAAGAATTATAATAGGGATAATTACCATAATATGGCAATGGTGGTGGCACCATATATTGGCCATAAGGCGAAACCCCCATCCTCCTCCTTTTAGCGATTTGTCGCTCCTGCCTATGAGCGTTTTGGTGACCTCCAAGGGCTTGTGAAGTTGAGAAATTTTTCTTGCAAAAGTTGCAAGTATAAACCCTAGATGTTTCTTGAACCTCCTCTTTAAAAGACTCATTGGCTAAAGATGAAGTTGCCCCGTCTAGATTCGCTGCGAACCTTGAGTGATTAACGACTATCTTATTGTCATCTATACTTGAACGTTTGAGATCCAGAGTGTTACTCTTCAAGTTTTCGCCTTCGGCAGATATGCTAGAAGCTTCAGACCGACAAGTCTCCGATTTATGGGTTTCTTCCATAAGTCGAACAACTCGAAAAATAGGAATATCGATAGAGAGACAAAGAGAGAGAGATCGAACTGGGATTGTGAATGAGAGATGAAGATGATTTGTAAACCATGTTTGTTTAAATAAGAGAGTTAAATGCATGATATCTGATATATAGGGAAACAATGAATAATGCAATCATTGCATGGAGTAAAACTCGCATATAATTAAGTAAATATATAATGGGTGATTAATTAATTATCTGTCTAGTTTTGAAGAAAATACATTAATGTTAATCTTTGGCTCCAACTCATCTTTCATTGTAAGGAGTCAGAAAAGACTTATGTCTAATTACTTTCCTACCTTAATGCAATAGGTATGTATTAAATTAATTTTTTACTAAACGCGATTGTTTATATTAGTAAACTTTATAATTAACAGTCAACTTCCTTTCTTTCATCCATTCATACATTTATTTTTAATCAAAAATTAATTTATTACATATTATAATTATAATATCTCCATTTGGCTCTGATTTGAATCCTCAAACATAATAAATAAAGCTATAGAAGATACACTTTACACTTTAGTTCAAAGATTCTTAGATAATTAATATTAATATTCATATATATAATATATGCTAAAATAGATATATCAAAAGCTATATGACTTAGTCTAGATTATATATGTTTTAAAATTAAATTTAGGCCAATAGATTAAAATTAAATAACGGAGTCATATAATATTATTATTAGTTATTTTCATTTTATCCCTTTTAATTCACTTTTAATTCTTTAACTTTTCAAATACAATTTGTTTGACAACATTATTATAAATCTAAAATATATTTATAATATTAAACTTTTCTTAAAAACTTATTCATTAAAATCGTGTCTTTATACTTTTTAATATGATAATAGATTTTACAAAAAAATAAAAAAAATATAAGCCAATTTTATTTTCTGGTTTTTTCTTTGTAATAAAATAAAGCTAAATAAAAACATATAACTGCGAAAAAATAAAACATATAAATTTCAATTTTATTACAAAAATAATGTTATATAATATATTTTCGATTTCTATTCTACGTTCTACGTTTTCTTATATATTTACATATACAAATAACAAAATAACCTTTATTTATAAGTCATAGTTTACACACATAAAATATGTATTATTTGTTAACTCGCATCTATAAGAATTTGTAGGTGAAGTTAAAATCAACCATATGGATATAAACGAAACTTCATAATATTTGACAATATATTTAATGTTGTCTTATAGGGTTAATGATTTTCTTTATATACAACGTTCTCTTTATTTTATTTTTGCTATAATTATATAATATTCGATAGAGTTATTTACATTTACGAATTTAAAAGTGAACCTGTAAAAGACGTATATATGAACGAAAAGATAGGCATTATAACTAATGTTGTCTTACATTTTTAATGATATACAAAAATTTAATATTGTAATCTATGTATACGCAGAAAATAAACTAGTGTTTTATAAAAGAATTAATCCATTATGAGTGATGAGTATAAGTATATAGCATTATGATAAATTTATGGGTTTCTTTTGCTAACCGATAAAAAGATATTTATAAATATATTGTACATACGAAATAATGGTCTATATGTATTTAAGGTAATGTCTCTTAAAGCAAAGCCTTACAATTTTTTTAAAACATATCTGAACATATTAAACATTGCTTTTAGACTAGTTATGGTTATCAAAACTCTAAATTTTTTATTAAAAGTAAAAATATGTTTATGTACCCACTACAAGAAAAAAGGCTTTTAGAGACAAAACACGTTTGGTCACTAACAGTTGAAAAATTTCGTCACTAAGGAGTTTAGTGACCAAAATAAAAGTCGTCACTTTTGGTCACTAAAGGTTCGTGGCTAATTTTATTAGTGACCAAAAACATAACTTGTCTCTAATTAGTGACGAAAACAAAGTGGTCACTATTATGCTCCATTAACGGAGTTAACGGCTCCGTTAACTCTAATTTGTGACCAAATATGTTGGTGTCTAATATTAGATACCAAAAAATGTGGTCACTCATCAATTTTTAGTGACCATAAAAGTTGTCACTGTGTATTGACTTTTAGAGTCCAAAAATAGTCACTATGTAAATGTTGTAATTTAATCAAAAAAATAATAATAATAGTAACTACAAACAACTAATATCTATAATCACTGTCATTGCAATAAAACTGAAATGCAAATGTAAGAATGTCATTGCAATAAAGCTGGTAATTATTCAAATCATCCAGACATACTATTTCTTAACAAAAAACACACCAAAATAAAAGTAAGAATGTCACTACTAAACAAATTCGGATGATAAAAAACACGACATTATCCAAATAATAAAAAACACGACACCATGTTCTAACGGAATACCATTTTGTACGTAGCATATTCCCCATAAACGCAAAGATCACTGAAAAATCAAAAATAATAATCAAGACGTTAAATTGGTAAAAAATTCACTAATGTTAATATAAGATGCAAACTTACTTTTATTTGAGATTTAGATTGCAATTTAGATAAACGTAATATCTCTTTCATCATGAATCACGTTTTCTTTTCTTCGTCCTCTTGAAATTTGGTTTGTTTCGTTTTCATTTCATGTACTTCTCTCTGCAATGCTTTGGATTTTTCCTTTTCTAACTCCAATTCCCTTCTCAAATTTTGCGTTTCCAGAATCTGTTTTGTCGAAACTGAACGACCTTTTAAGTGTCCTGGAATGCGGCCCAGCTTTTTCAAACAAACTTCTACCGATGAAAGGGATGAAACAGCCTCCTCACTTAGTAATTCATTCTGAAAATCAAACACACACTTATCCGGTCACTTAGCAGAACATGTCACTTATCAGAACAGGTCATTCCTAGCTATTATGCAGTAAATAAGCACTTTTAAGTAGATGTTTTTTTAGACCAAAAACAAAAGCAAACAGAATGAATTGGGGTTATGACAAAAAACGTGACAATACTTTAAGAATTATAGTTAAAAGTTACCAAAATATCAGCAGCTTTATCGTTGACCATTTTATTTTGTTTTTTTGAGAAATGACCAATCTTGTATTGATCAATTGCCGACACAACTTCTCCTTCTTTTCTTTTCTGTTTCAAATAAAAATCAGAATACACTTCAGATTAACACACGATAAGAAGCCAAAAATATTTCAAGTTCAGAAACTATTCACCTTCGCAACTAGTCGTGCAATCGATACTGTGCCAACAGCTGGTGGAACTTCACTGCATGCTTTGTTTTTCACATTTCTTTCGCTTACTTTCTGTAAATATAATTAGGAGTTAAAGTTTAGAATCTGAATCAACAATATAATAAAATTGTAGAATACTAAGTGAGGTTAAAACCTGAAAGTCCTCGCAAGCAAATCTTTCACATAAACATACCCAATCACTAAGGACTTTAATACCCTTTGGTGGATTTTTGATTGCCTCCTCTTTAGTGGAAAACTTCTTGTAATGAATGTGATATTTGTATTGTCTATTCTTATGTTGACTCGCCAACTGAGTTTGTATAGCACGCATCATCACTCCACTATTTGGATCAAAAGTTGAATTTTCCTGGACACAATCAAAATTGCATAAATAAACGTCTATCATCCAAAATTTCTTTTCCAGATTTAAGTGTGACCGGTTCTCGTGTTAACAACATGTTGTTCGGCGATCGTACAATCAATATCATCCAAAATTTCTTTTCCAGATTTAAGTGTGACCGGTTCCCGAATATCCACTTTCCCATCAAAATTCTTCTTATCCTTTCGAAACTGGTGTGAGGATGGCAAAAATCTTCGATGTCCCATATAACATACCTTTCTACTATGATTCAAATAAAGGGATGAGGTTTCATTCATACATGTTGGACAAGCATTGTAGCCCTTGACACTCCAACCTGAAAGCATACCGTATGCTGGAAAATCATTTATTGTCCACAAGAGGGCTGCACGTAGCATAAAATTTTCATTTCTATATGCATCATAAGCATTTACGCCAACCCACAACTCATTTAGCTCATCAACTAGAGGTTGTAGGTAAACATCAATATTACCAGGTGATTTTGGGCCGGGAATCAACATCGACATGAACAAGAACGGATCTTTCATACACTTCCATGGTGGCAAGTTGTACGGGACAATAAAAACAGGCCATATGCTATAAGAACTACTAAGATTACCAAATGGATTGAATCCATCGGTTGACAAACCTAATCGTATATTGCGTGGATCGTTAGCGAATGAAGGAAACTCTCTATCGAGGTGTTTCCATGCCTCACTATCAGCGGGATGTCTAATTATGTTGTCATCATTAACTCGCTTCTCCATATGCCACCTCATGTCACTTGCAATTTGTTTATCCACAAATAATCTTTGAAATCTAGGTTTAAGAGGAAAGTATCGAAGCACTTTTCGTGGCACGTTCAAATTATGCCCGCTAAAGCGTGGCTCTTTGCATTTATCATTCGGACATTTAGTAAGGAGTTTATACTCTTTTCGATACAGAACACAATCATTAACACATGCATGAATTATGTTTCCTTGAAACCCCAGTTTACGTATGTATTTTTTTGCTTGATAAAAGTTCTTCGGAACCGATGCTGGAGTTGGCAAGGCTTTTCTGAATATATCAAGTAATGCATCAAATGATTTGATAGACCAACCGCTCATCGTCTTTAAATGCAAAAGAGTAACAACGAATGAAAACTTTGTATAACTTTGGCATCCTGTATAGAGATCTTCTTTGGATTCATCATATAATGTACGAAGGTTTTCTAAATCTTTGTCTATGCTAAACGAAGATTCCCCACTAGATTGCCAATTATCACCCCACTTACTTTGGCCTATGTTATTTAACATATCATCAAGGTCATCGTTATTATCATCATCGTCTCCATTAAATGATATATCATCATCATCGCCATCAACTTGTTTAGAAGACTCTCCATGATATATCCATATATCATAATTCAGAGAAATACCCGTTTGCATCAAATGTGAAAATATAGTGATTTTATTATGGCAACGAAAATTGTTGCACGTTTTGCAAGGACACGGAACTTCCATCGAGTCTTCTTTCTCACAATATGCAAAACTAAGAAATTCATTAACACCTATTTCATATCTTTGATCCTTTGTCCTTTGAACTATGTTCATCCACGACTTATCCATGTCTATTCTGGTAAAGGAAATAAATTTAAACTCAATTTTATACCACTATTGCAAAAAACCTGGATATCACCGAGAAGAAACGCCCAAATTGATGGACTTTACCCAAATCAGAATTGTCAACCTAAATTAGAATTTATCTTAAGTATCAATTGACATATCATCACTGGGGTACCAATTAAGAAAAAAATGATACAATATATCAATTAAACAGCTAAGTTAATTAGAGTGGTGATAAATGACGGTTACCTGAAAAGCTTGAACCAAATAGTCACGAACTTAAATGAAAATAGTTCCGAAATTGATTTGGCTTTCTTTTGTGTGTCTGTGTTCGCCCCAATTTAACTGTCTTCGCCCCAATTTTCTTCAAACTGTTAGCTTCATAATTACACCTCACAGTAGTTAACGTTTTAACAAAATAATAAAATAAAAAAAAGAAAATAACATTTTTTATTTTATATTTAGGCTTTTTTTTCTAATATGAAGATAAGGTTGTAATATAATCACCACTTTCAGGTAATAACATCTTGTTGATTTTTATCAAACTTAAGTTATTGATTTAAGCCCCTCGACTTTATAACATTGACAATAGTCTCACATAATATATTTTTTATAAAACTTTACTAATATATTAGTGACCACTATTATTTTGTGTCTAATTATAAATTATAAAGAGTGACCAACATTATTTGGTATCTAATACTAAAATAGTAACCACCATTATTTGGTGTTTAAATTTTAAGTTAACAAACTCGTTGATAGTGTTAGTAGGGAATGGCTCATACACATAGCCCATTAACCCCCTAAAAACATAACCTGACTTACAAAAGGTTGCCTGCTATCTCCTAGCTCCGGCCCTTAGGCTCCGGCGTCCGGACACTTGGCCCCAGCATCCGGACATTTCGTCCCGGCCGTCCGGACACTTGGTTCCTGCATCCGGACATTTCGTCCCGGCGTCCGGACACAAGGCTCCGCGTCCGGACACTTGGCCCTTGACCCCGTGTTCGGGTAAAATGGCCCCGGCACCAGGCCCCGTGTCCAGGTAAAATGATCCCGCCACCCGGCCCCGTGTCCGGGTAAAATAGGCCCCGGCACCCGGCCCCGTGTCCGGGTAAAATGGCCCCGGCACCAGGCCCCGTGTCCGGGTAAAACAGCCCCGTGTCCGGGAACCAGGCCCCGTGTCCCGGGAACCAAGCCCCGTGTCCGGGAACCAGGCCCCGTGTCCGGGTAAAACAGCCCCGTGTCCCGGGAACCAGGCCCCGTGTCCGGGAACCAGGCCCCGTGTCCCGGGAACCAGGCCCCGTGTCCGGGAACCAGGCCCCGTGTCCCGGGAACCAGGCCCCGTGTCCCGGGAACCAGGCCCCGTGTCCGGGAACCAGGCCCCGTGTCCGGGAACCAGGCCCCGTGTCCCGGGAACCACGCCCCGTGTCCGGGAACCAGGTCCCGTGTCCCGGCACAATGGCCCCGTGTCCGAGACCAGGCCCCATGTCCGGGCAAAATGGCCCCGTGTCCGGGAACCCAACCCCGTGTCCGGGAATTTAGCCCCGGCACCCGAGACCAAGCCCCGTGTCCGGGCAAAATGGTACCATGTCCGGGAACCCATCCCCGTGTCCGGGAATTTGGCCCCGGCACCCGAGCCTCGGCCCCGCGTCCGGGAATCCGGCCCCGTGTCCGGGAGTTTAGTCCCGACACCATGACCCGGCGTCCGGCACTCATAGCCCGGCGTCCGGCAGTCGTGGTCCGATGTTCGGCACTTGGTAGCACTTACGCCTAGGCTGTCACTAATGCTTTTGGCCCGGCATTCCAGAGCCAATACTTATACCTTGTATCTAATAAGTACCGTATTCCTCCAAACCAACACTCATGCCTTGGGATTCATCTCATAGTATCATACTCCTGACATCCTACCAGTCAGACACTCAAGCCTAATCCTTGAGTGTAACCGTCAGAGCATTAATAAAGTTATATAATGATATAGACGTTAATATCCGTTGGAATCCTATTGATGAGTCATAAATGGTCATCATTGCCATACGTTGTTGATACCTGGTAGTGTTGGGTATAAATACTCCACACTTCAGGTTTTGGAGGCCAGCTTCATCATCTTCTCCACTCTCATACTTGCACACAGTATCTCTTGACCGGAATACATATACACTTCCCGCAGTAAACATATTCCGATCATCTTTCTCCAACCAGCCACTTGACCACCTTAGGCTCGCCAAGAGCTTGATAGGTTTGCACTGCTAAGCAGGAGGTCAAAGGGTTGAATCCCAAACACCCAAGTTACTGAGCCTGCTACTATTTGCTCAAACATTGGCGCCATCCGTGGGACACGTTTTAGCAACGGTGTCTCATTTCATTTCTTAGTTTCACCACCATTTTTTCTTCTCCATGGAAGGAAATTCCTCATCACAAATCGGTTCACTTAAGCCAAAGACAACCACCAATACCCCATCCACCACCCCACCTAATTACATATACATGGCGCAGGAAGAAACTACATCTCGCAAAAGGAAGGCATCAGTCCTTCAGGATTGGGTGATGGAGCCTATTTGCTTCCCACCAATTGAAACTCCTTCCTTCAACCCTGTAGTAATACAAATCCGGTTAGCCAACTATGAAGTGAGCAAGGCATATGTTGATACAGGGAGCTCAATGGACATTATTTATGCCCACTGTTTTAGGCAGCTCCCTGAAAAAGTTCAAAATTCAAAGCGTCCAACACAATTCCCTCTAGTGGGGTTTTCAGGGGAGACGCATTGGCCAATCGGAGAGGTAGCAATAAACATGATGTTAGGAGAATATCCACACTATAGGTTAGAAATGATTAATTTTGCAATCATTGAGGCACCATCGGCCTACAATGTCCTACTGGGCAGGCCTGCATTACCAAAATTTGGAGCAATCCCATCAACCATTCATGGCATGATAAAGTTCCCTACCCCAGCTGGCATAGCCACAGTCAGGGCTAGAACGTCATGGCCTAAAGAGTGCAAACAGGCAGAGAAACCAAAACTGGTAGAGGGTCCCAAAAGTGATCCGGCAATGGAAATCATTGATGGTCCGGAACAAAAAGTTATTATTAATAAACATTTCCCTGAACAACCAGTGACCATTGGTTCACAACTCCCAACACATACAAAGACTAAACTCATAGCGTTACTAGAATCAAACCTTGATGTCTTTGCATGGTAGACATCAGACATGACTGGTGTCCCAAGGGAACTAGCAGAGCATTCCCTAAACGCGAATCCCAATATTGTGCCAATCCGACAGAAAATACGAGGCATGGCCCCGGATCGTAGTAAATCTGCATGTGACCAAGTAAACAAAATGGTCGAAGCAGGGATTGTCAGAGAGGTAAAATACCAAACTTGGATTGCTAATCCAGTTATGGTAAAGAAGGGAGATGGTTCTTGGAGATTATGCGTTGATTTCAAAGACATTAACAAAGCTTGTCCAAAGGACAACTATCCTTTACCAGAAATCGATTGGAAAGTGGAATCCTTAGATAGATTTAGACTCAAATGCTTTTTAGATGCATATAAAGGTTATCACCAAATTTGTATGAAAAAAGGTGATGAAGACAAAACAGCTTTTCACACAGAGGCATATTTTGTTTCCAAAAAATGCCATTTGGCTTGAAAAACGCTGGAGCAACCTATCAACGTCTAATAGATGAAACTTTCAAAAATCAAGTGGGAAGGAACATAGAAGCCTATGTAGATGACATAGTTATCAAAAGCAATACGGAAGACATCATGTTGGCTGATATCCTGGAAACTTTCCACACATTACGTAATATTAACATGAAGCTTAATCCATCCAAGTGTAGTTTTGGCATGGAGGAAGGAAAATTCTTGGGACATATTGTTACACCTAATGGCATCAAAGTCAATCCTAAGAAGGTTCAGGCAGTCATTGACATGCCATCTCCTTCCACCAAAAAGCAAGTCCAAAGCCTAAATGGCAAGCTAGCAGCACTTAGCCGTTTCTTGTCCAAAGCCGCAGATCGATCCCTCCTTTTCTTTAATACCTTAAAGGGATGCATTCGGAAAAAAAAAACTTCTCATGGTCTGAAGAAGCAGAAGTGGCATTTCAAGAAATGAAGAAATTCATGGCCAATCTCCCAACACTCACGGCTCCAATAGCTGGGGAGACACTAACTATATACTTGGCTGCTTCCAAGGAGTGTGTAAGCGCAGTTTTAGTAGCCCAACGGGGCGACTCACAAATGCCGATCTATTTCATCAGTAGGGCACTGAAAGGCCCAGAGGTTAATTATCCATGTTTGGAAAAATTGGCACTCTCTTTGGTTCATGCGTCTAGACGTTTGAGGAGATATTTTCAAGGACATCCCATCCAAGTGCTAACAGACAAACCAATCAAACAAATATTGGGTAAACCAGAAGTGTCGGGACGATTAGCAAAATGGGCAATTGAACTGGGAGAACATGAAATTTCTTTCCAACCTCGAAACTCGATAAAAGGACAAATCTTGGCAGATTTCCTGGCTGAAATCGAAGGAATGGAAGAACCAAAGGATCCATTAGTGACAGACAGCCCTCCTTTGACCCTCTTCACAGATGGCGCATCCAGCCTAGAAGGGTCAGGAGCTGGTCTCATACTCACAGATCCAGATAAAAACGAGTATACCTACGCCCTTAAGTTTGACTTCCCGGCAACCAACAATGAAGCCGAATATGAAGCTCTCTTATCAGGGCTACGAATAGCTAGAAAGATGGGAGTTCAAAATATAGAAGCTTTTGTGGACTCCCAGTTGGTAGCTAATCATATCAATGGTAGCTATGAAGCAAATCAAACTTCCATGCAACAATACTTGGAAGAAACCAGAAAAATCATTTCGGACTTCTCAAAATTTACCATAGAGCAAGTGCCAAGAAACCGTAACAAAATAGCAGATGCATTGAGCAAACTTGCAGCATCCTCCTTCGCCCACCTCAAGAAAGAATTGTTGGTGGAAGTCCTAACTGAGAAATCCATAGTGCCAACAAAGGAAGTGGCCGCAATAACGGAGGAAGACTGTTGGATGACTCCAATAAAAAACTTCCTTCAGAATGGACAACTCCCGGAAGACAAACAACTAGCAAGGAAAATCAGAATGAAGGCACCAATGTATCTCCTCATAGACAACTACCTGTTTAGGAAGTCTTTTTTGGGTCCACATCTAAGACTGTGTCGGCCCAACACAAGCAAAGGATCTAATTCAGGATGTACATGGTGGAAGTTGTGGCATGCATGCAGGCCCTCGTTCGGTAACCACTAAGGTCATGAGACTTGGATACTTCTGGCCATCCATGCACAGAGATGCAAAGGAAGAAATTGAAAAATGTGAATCATGCCAAAAACATGCGTCAGTCTCAAAAATGCCAAAGCAGGACCTCATTCCAGTGACTAGCGCATGGCCATTTTACAAATGGGGAATCGACATTGTCGGACCATTCCCCCCTGGGGTAGGCAATGTTAAATACCTTTTAGTGGCTGTGGACTATTTCACAAAATGGATTGAAGCTAAGCCCTTGGCAACTATCACCGGGCCTCGAATGATAAGCTTCGTTTGGGAACATATAGTATGTCGCTTTGGAGTTCCACACGTCCTAGTCAGTGATAATGGAAAACAATTTGCAGATAATCCATTTAAGACTTGGTGTCAGGATATGGATATCCAACAACGATTCACCTCTGTGGCACACCCACAAGCTAATGGTCAGGTGGAAGTCATGAACAAAGCAATCGTCAAGGGAATTAAGGCCAGATTGGGAAAATATGCAAAGGCATGGGTAGACGAAATCCCAGGCATTCTTTGGGCACATAGAACTTCCCCCGGCAGAACAACATCTGAAACCCCTTTCAGCCTAGTCTATGGCACTGAGGCAGTTATCCCACCAGAACTTACAATCCCTACTCACCGGACCCTTCATTTCAATCCGGAGCTAAACGAGAAGCCCTAAGAGAGAACTTGAATATCATCGAGGAGCGAAGAGAAATATCTCTCATCCGACAAGCAGAAAGCCATAGACAGATGGCTAAGTATTATAACCAAAGAGTCCGACACACATCTTTCAAAGTGGGAGATCTCGTATGGCGGAAGAATGAAGCTAGCAGGACCGAAAACTTGGGCAAGTTGGGACCCACATGGGAAGGCCCATATAGTGTCCTTGAAGCACATGGAACTGGCTCCTACACCCTGTCTAGCTTAGATGGACAACCATTACCCAGGACATGGAATGCAATGAATCTAAAGAGGTGCTACATTTAATATTTACATACTATCGCTGATTGTCAGCACTTGCAACCACAACACCCGTCAGGATGTGCCTAGCCAACAGTTGTATCAATGCTGAAAGTTAAAAAAAAAAAAAAAAAAAAAAAAAAAAAAAAAAAAAAACAGTCGCCCAGTCTGGATGTCTTTGCAACATGTACACCTTGATCATCAACAACTAGCCAAGTCTGGATATCTGGGAAATCTGGCAAACTTTCGTATTTGGCCAACTCACTCATCAGGGATTTGGCCAACCATAAGAAAACGCTCTTCAAAGAGTCATTCACAGCAATGCACCTCAAAATACAAAGTGGTCTGATCTATGTATCCCATAAGGCAACAAACCTGATGCACCACCCCAAACTACGTTTGGAGGGAAATTTAGCAAAAGGCACATATAGACATCTTAAATCTACGCCAAACATGCAATCACATATTCGTCTTTTTACCTACCGGGAAAAGGCAAGCACTTCTCATTGGGAAGCGACATCACTCGCGAGTAAAACAAATTGAAGGTTAACCAACAAAAGTGCCATCGGCACGATATGAAATATACATGAGATGCCAACATCTAGCTATGTCAAAGGCATACAAAAGAACCATAGGTACTCAAATGATTGTCATAGACACAACTCAGTATAATTACTCTTACGCACACCCAAGATGGTGTGACATAACATCCAAGATAACAGGTTAAAAATGTGTTATTGGCTTGATCCCCCAATAAAACATTATTTTTGAAAGACACATTGGAAATGGCCTCGGTCAGAACTACTCAAGGCAACCTCAAGCGGCCAAGAAAGGCATGGCCAAAGAATAGGCGGAAGAGATAATAAGAACAAAAAAAAGTTAGGCTTCAAAAAACCATTTTAAAACCTAACTGGGGGCATGATAGTGTTAGTAGGGAATGGCTCATACACATAGCCCATTAACCCCCTAAACACATAACCTGACTTACAAAAGGTTGCCTGCTATCTCCTAGCTCCAGCCCTTAGGCTCCGGCGTCCGGACACTTGGCCCCAGCATCCGGACATTTCGTCCCGGCCGTCCGGACACTTGGTTCCTGCATCCGGACATTTCGTCCCGGCGTCCGGACACAAGGCTCCGGCGTCCGGACACTTGGCCCCAGCATCCGGACATTTCGTCCCGGCCGTCCGGACACTTGGTTCCAGCATCCGGACATTTCGTCCCGGCGTCCGGACACAAGGCTCCGCGTCCGGACACTTGGCCCTTGACCCCGTGTCCGGGTAAAATGGCCCCGGCACCAGGCCCCGTGTCCGGGTAAAACCGTGTCCGGGTAAAATAGCCCCCCGGCACCCGGCCCCCGTGTCCGGGTAACATGGCCCCGGCACCAGGCCCCGTGTCCGGGTAAAACAGCCCCGTGTCCGGGAACCAGGCCCCGTGTCCCGGGAACCAAGCCCCGTGTCCGGGAACCAGGCCCCGTGTCCGGGTAAAACAGCCCCGTGTCCGGGTAAAACAGCCCCGTGTCCCGGGAACCAGGCCCCGTGTCCGGGAACCAGGCCCCGTGTCCCGGGAACCAGGCCCCGTGTCCGGGAACCAGGCCCCCGTGTCCGGGAACCAGGCCCCGTGTCCCGGGAACCAGGCCCCGTGTCCGGGAACCAGGCCCCGTGTCCCGGGAACCAGGCCCCGTGTTCGGGAACCAGGCCCCGTGTCCGGGAACCAGGCCCCGTGTCCCGGGAACCAGGCCCCGTGTCCGGGAACCAAGCCCCGTGTCTGGGAACCAGGTCCCGTGTCCCGGCACAATGGCCCCGTGTCCGAGACCAGGCGTCCGGGCAAAATGGCCCCGTGTCCGGGAACCCAACCCCGTGTCCGGGAATTTAGCCCCGGCACCCGAGACCAAGCCCCGTGTCCGGGCAAAATGGTCCCATGTCCGGGAACCCAGCCCCGTGTCCGGGAATTTGGCCCCGGCACCCGAGCCTCGGCCCCGCGTCCGGGAATCTGGCCCCGTGTCCGGGAGTTTAGTCCCGACACCATGACCCGGCGTCCGGCACTCATAGCCCGGCGTCCGGCAGTCGTGGTCCGATGTTCGGCACTTGGTAGCACTTACGCCTTGGCTGTCACTAATGCTTTTGGCCCGGCATTCCAGAGCCAATACTTATACCTTGTATCTAATAAGTACCGTATTCCTCCAAACCAACACTCATGCCTTGGGATTCATCTCATAGTATCATACTCCTGACATCCTACCAGTCAGACACTCAAGCCTAATCCTTGAGTGTAACCGTCAGAGCATTAATAAAGTTATATAATGATATAGACGTTAATATCCGTTGGAATCCTATTGATGAGCCATAAATGGTCATCATTGCCATACGTTGTTGATACCTGGTAGTGTTGGGTATAAATACTCCACACTTCAGGCTTTGGAGGCCAGCTTCATCATCTTCTCCACTCTCATACTTGCACACAGTATCTCTTGACCGGAATACATATACACTTCCCGCAGTAAACATATTCCGATCATCTTTCTCCAACCAGCCACTTGACCACCTTAGGCTCGCCAAGAGCTTGATAGGTTTGCACTGCTAAGCAGGAGGTCAAAGGGTTGAATCCCAAACACCCAAGTTACTGAGCCTGCTACTATTTGCTCAAACATTGGCGCCATCCGTGGGACACGTTTTAGCAACGGTGTCTCATTTCATTTCTTAGTTTCACCACCATTTTTTCTTCTCCATGGAAGGAAATTCCTCATCACAAATCGGTTCACTTAAGCCAAAGAACACCACCAATACCCCATCCACCACCCCACCTAATTACATATACATGGCGCAGGAAGAAACTACATCTCGCAAAAGGAAGGCATCAGTCCTTCAGGATTGGGTGATGGAGCCTATTTGCTTCCCACCAATTGAAACTCCTTCCATCAACCCTGTAGTAATACAAATCCGGTTAGCCAACTATGAAGTGAGCAAGGCATATGTTGATACAGGGAGCTCAATGGACATTATTTATGCCCACTGTTTTAGGCAGCTCCCTGAAAAAGTACAAAATTCAAAGCGTCATACACAATTCCCACTAGTGGGGTTTTCAAGGGAGACGCATTGGCCAATCGGAGAGGTAGCAATAAACATGATGTTAGGAGAATATCCACACTATAGGTTAGAAATGATTAATTTTGCAATCATTGATGCACCATCGGCCTACAATGTCCTACTGGGCAGGCCTGCATTACAAAAATTTGGAGCAATTCCATCAACCATTCATGGCATGATAAAGTTCCCTACCCCAGCTGGCATAGCCACAGTCAGGGCTAGAACGTCATGGCCTAAAGAGTGCAAACAGGCAGAGAAACCAAAACTGGTAGAGGGTCCCAAAAGTGATCCGGCAATGGAAATCATTGATGGTCCGGAACAAAAAGTTATTATTAATAAACATTTCCCTGAACAACCAGTGACCATTGGTTCACAACTCCCAACACAGACAAAGACTAAACTCATAGCGTTACTAGAATCAAACCTTGATGTCTTTGCATGGCAGACATCAGACATGACTGGTGTCCCAAGGGAACTAGCAGAGCATTCCCTAAACGCGAATCCCAATATTGTGCCAATCCGACAGAAAAAACGAGGCATGGCCCCGGATCGTAGTAAATCTGCATGTGACCAAGTAAACAAAATGGTCGAAGCAGGGATTGTCAGAGAGGTAAAATACCAAACTTGGATTGCTAATCCAGTTATGGTAAAGAAGGGAGATGGTTCTTGGAGATTATGCGTTGATTTCAAAGACATTAACAAAGCTTGTCCAAAGGACAACTATCCTTTACCAGAAATCGATTGGAAAGTGGAATCCTTAGATAGATTTAGACTCAAATGCTTTTTAGATGCATATAAAGGTTATCACCAAATTTGTATGAAAAAAGGTGATGAAGACAAAACAGCTTTTCACACAGACCAAGGCATATTTTGTTTCCAAAAAATGCCATTTGGCTTTAAAAACGCTGGAGCAACCTATCAACGTCTAATAGATGAAACTTTCAAAAATCAAGTGGGAAGGAACATAGAAGCCTATGTAGATGACATAGTTATCAAAAGCAATACGGAAGACATCATGTTGGCTGATATCCTGGAAACTTTCCACACATTACGTAATATTAACATGAAGCTTAATCCATCCAAGTGTAGTTTTGGCATGGAGGAAGGAAAATTCTTGGGACATATTGTTACACCTAATGGCATCAAAGTCAATCCTAAGAAGGTTCAGGCAGTCATTGACATGCCATCTCCTTCCACCAAAAAGCAAGTCCAAAGCCTAAATGGCAAGCTAGCAGCACTTAGCCGTTTCTTGTCCAAAGCCGCAGATCGATCCCTCCCTTTCTTTAATACCTTAAAGGGATGCATTCGGAAAAAAAGACTTCTCATGGTCTGAAGAAGCAGAAGTGGCATTTCAAGAAATGAAGAAATTCATGGCCAATCTCCCAACACTCACGGCTCCAATAGCTGGGGAGACACTAACTATATACTTGGCTGCTTCCAAGGAGTGTGTAAGCGCAGTTTTAGTAGCCCAACGGGGCGACTCACAAATGCCGATCTATTTCATCAGTAGGGCACTGAAAGGCCCAGAGGTTAATTATCCATGTTTGGAAAAATTGGCACTCTCTTTGGTTCATGCGTCTAGACGTTTGAGGAGATATTTTCAAGGACATCCCATCCAAGTGCTAACAGACAAACCAATCAAACAAATATTGGGTAAACCAGAAGTGTCGGGACGATTGGCAAAATGGGCAATTGAACTGGGAGAACATGAAATTTCTTTCCAACCTCGAAACTCGATGAAAGGACAAATCTTGGCAGATTTCCTGGCTGAAATCGAAGGAATGGAAGAACCAAAGGATCCATTAGTGACAGACAGCCCTCCTTGGACCCTCTTCACAGATGGCGCATCCAGCCTAGAAGGGTCAGGAGCTGGTCTCATACTCACAGATCCAGATAAAAACGAGTATACCTACGCCCTTAAGTTTGACTTCCCG
Organism: Senecio squalidus; assembly: GCA_910822075.1. Taxonomy (NCBI): domain Eukaryota; kingdom Viridiplantae; phylum Streptophyta; class Magnoliopsida; order Asterales; family Asteraceae; genus Senecio; species Senecio squalidus. Next base: position 14,281,574 of record CAJVGC010000591.1, read on the forward strand.
GCAACCAACAATGAAGCCGAATATGAAGCTCTCTTATCAGGGCTACGAATAGCTAGAAAGATGGGAGTTCAAAATATAGAAGCTTTTGTGGACTCCCAGTTGGTAGCTAATCATATCAATGGTAGCTATGAAGCAAATCAAACTTCCATGCAACAATACTTGGAAGAAACCAGAAAAATCATTTCGGACTTCTCAAAATTTACCATAGAGCAAGTGCCAAGAAACCGTAACAAAATAGCAGATGCATTGAGCAAACTTGCAGCATCCTCCTTCGCCCACCTCAAGAAAGAATTGTTGGTGGAAGTCCTAACTGAGAAATCCATAGTGCCAACAAAGGAAGTGGCCGCAATAACGGAGGAAGACTGTTGGATGACTCCAATAAAAAACTTCCTTCAGAATGGCCAACTCCCGGAAGACAAACAACTAGCAAGGAAAATCAGAATGAAGGCACCAATGTATCTCCTCATAGACAACTACCTGTTTAGGAAGTCTTTTTTGGGTCCACATCTAAGATGTGTCGGCCCAACACAAGCAAAGGATCTAATTCAGGATGTACATGGTGGAAGTTGTGGCATGCATGCAGGCCCTCGTTCGGTAACCACTAAGGTCATGAGACTTGGATACTTCTGGCCATCCATGCACAGAGATGCAAAGGAAGAAATTGAAAAATGTGAATCATGCCAAAAACATGCGTCAGTCTCAAAAATGCCAAAGTAGGACCTCATTCCAGTGACTAGCGCATGGCCATTTTACAAATGGGGAATCGACATTGTCGGACCATTCCCCCCTGGGGTAGGCAATGTTAAATACCTTTTAGTGGCTGTGGACTATTTCACAAAATGGATTGAAGCTAAGCCCTTGGCAACTATCACCGGGCCTCGAATGATAAGCTTCGTTTGGGAACAAATAGTATGTCGCTTTGGAGTTCCACACGTCCTAGTCAGCGATAATGGAAAACAATTTGCAGATAATCCATTTAAGACTTGGTGTCAGGATATGGATATCCAACAACGATTCACCTCTGTGGCACACCCACAAGCTAATGGTCAGGTTGAAGTCATGAACAAAGCAATCGTCAAGGGAATTAAGGCCAGATTGGGAAAATATGCAAAGGCATGGGTAGACGAAATCCCAGGCATTCTTTGGGCACATAGAACTTCCCCCGGCAGAACTACATCTGAAACCCCTTTCAGCCTAGTCTATGGCACTGAGGCAGTTATCCCACCAGAACTTACAATCCCTACTCACCGGACTCTTCATTTCAATCCGGAGCTAAATGAAGAAGCCCTAAGAGAGAACTTGAATATCATCGAGGAGCGAAGAGAAATATCTCTCATCCGACAAGCAGAAAGCCATAGACAGATGGCTAAGTATTATAACCAAAGAGTCCGACACACATCTTTCAAAGTGGGAGATCTCGTATGGCGGAAGAATGAAGCTAGCAGGACCGAAAACTTGGGCAAGTTGGGACCCACATGGGAAGGCCCATATAGTGTCCTTGAAGCACATGGAACTGGCTCCTACACCCTGTCTGGCTTAGATGGACAACCATTACCCAGGACATGGAATGCAATGAATCTAAAGAGGTGCTACATTTAATATTTACATACTATCGCTGATTGTCAGCACTTGCAACCACAACACCCGTCAGGATGTGCCTAGCCAACAGTTGTTTCAATGCTGAAAGTTAAAAAAAAAAAAAAAAAAAAAAAAAAAAAAAAAAAAAAAAAAGTCGCCCAGTCTGGATGTCTCTGCAACATGTACACCTTGACCATCAACAACTAGCCAAGTCTGGATATCTGGGAAATCTGGCAAACTTTCGTATTTGGCCAACTCACTCATCAGGGATTTGGCCAACCATAAGAAAACGCTCTTCAAAGAGTCATTCACAGCAATGCACCTCAAAATATAAAGTGGTCTGATCTATGTATCCCATAAGGCAACAAACCTAATGCACCACCCCAAACTACGTTTGGAGGGAAATTTAGCAAAAGGCACATATAGACATCTTAAATCTACGCCAAACATGCAATCACATATTCGTCTTTTTACCTACCGGGAAAAGGCAAGCACTTCTCATTGGGAAGCGACATCACTCGCGAGTAAAACAAATTGAAGGTTAACCAACAAAAGTGCCATCGGCACGATATGAAATATACATGAGATGCCAACATCTAGCTATGTCATCGGCATACAAAAGAACCATAGGAACTCAAATGATTGTCATAGACACAGCTCAGTATAATTACTCTTACGCACACCCAAGATGGTGTGACATGACATCCAAGATAACAGGTTAAAAATGTGTTATTGGCTTGATCCCCCAATAAAACATTATTTTTGAAAGACACATTGGAAATGGCCTCGGTCGGAACTACTCAAGGCAACCTCAAGCGGCCAAGAAAGGCATGGCCAAAGAATAGGCGGAAGAGATAATAAGAACAAAAAAAAGTTAGGCTTCAAAAAACCATTTTAAAACCTAAATGGGGGGCATGATAGTGTTAGTAGGGAATGGCTCATACACATAGCCCATTAACCCCCTATACACATAACCTGACTTACAAAAGGTTGCCTGCTATCTCCTAGCTCCGGCCCTTAGGCTCCGGCGTCCGGACACTTGGCCCCAGCATCCGGACATTTCGTCCCGGCCGTCCGGACACTTGGTTCCTGCATCCGGACATTTCGTCCCGGCGTCCGGACACAAGGCTCCGGCGTCCGGACACTTGGCCCCAGCATCCGGACATTTTCGTCCCGGCCGTCCGGACACTTGGTTCCTGCATCCGAACATTTCGTCCCGGCGTCCGGACACAAGGCTCCGCGTCCGGACACTTGGCCCTTGACCCCGTGTCCGGGTAAAATGGCCCCGGCACCAGGCCCCGTGTCCGGGTAAAATGATCCCCGGGCCGAACCCGGCCCAGTGTCCTGGGAAAATAGGGCCCCGGTCCGGAACCAGGCCCCGTGTTCCGGGTAACCAGGCCCCGTGTCACGGAACGAGGCCCCGTGTCCGGGTAAACCAGCCCCGGTGTCCCGGGAACCAGGCCCCGTGTCCGGGAACCAAGCCCCGTGTCCGGGAACCAGGCCCCGTGTCCCGGGAACCAAGCCCCGTGTCCGGGAACCAAGCCCCATGTCCCGGCACAATGGCCCCGTGTCCGAGACCAGGCCCCATGTCCGGGCAAAATGGCCCCGTGTCCGGGAACCCAACCCCGTGTCCGGGAATTTATCCCTGGCACCCGAGACCAAGCCCCGTGTCCGGGCAAAATGGTCCCATGTCCGGGAACCCAGCCCCGTGTCCGGGAATTTGGCCCCGGCACCCGAGCCTCGGCCCCGCGTCCGGAAATTCGGCCCCGTGTCCGGGAGTTTAGTCCCGACACCATGACCCGGCGTCCGGCACTCGTGGTCCGATGTTCGGCACTTGGTAGCACTTACGCCTAGGCTGTCACTAATGCTTTTGGCCCGGCATTCCAGAGCCAATACTTATACCTTGTATCTAATAAGTACCGTATTCCTCCAAACCAACACTCATGCCTTGGGATTCATCTCATAGTATCATACTCCTGACATCCTACCAGTCAGACACTCAAGCCTAATCCTTGAGTGTAACCGTCAGAGCATTAATAAAGTTATATAATGATATAGACGTTAATATCCGTTGGAATCCTATTGATGAGCCATAAATGGTCATCATTGCCATACGTTGTTGATACCTGGTAGTGTTGGGTATAAATACTCCACACTTCAGGTTTTGGAGGCCAGCTTCATCATCTTCTCCACTCTCATACTTGCACACAGTATCTCTTGACCGGAATACATATACACTTCCCGCAGTAAACATATTCCGATCATCTTTCTCCAACCAGCCACTTGACCACCTTAGGCTCGCCAAGAGCTTGATAGGTTTACACTGCTAAGCAGGAGGTCAAAGGGTTGAATCCCAAACACCCAAGTTACTGAGCCTGCTACTATTTGCGCAAACACTCGTTAAATACTTTTTAGTGACAACTTTTTTTATCACTAACTAATCAAATTAATGACCACCAATTTGTCGTCACTAATATCTATCATTAGTGACCATGTAGTGACAACTATTTACTATTGGTCACTAATTGAACATCGTTGGCCAAATTTCAATGACGACTTTTTTTTTCGTGACAAAAAGATGCTATTAGTGACTAAAATTGTGGTGGTCACTAAAAAAGTCGTCACTATAGGTGTTTTTTCTTGTAGTGACCATTTAACTATTTTAATTATAAAAAGAATAAAGAAAACATTTAAGTTGATTTTTTCAAACATATTATGGTCGTGTTTAGTTCACGGACTTTCGAAGTAAATACATAAAAGCAAAAAAGAGGTGAATTTAAGATGAGTAGAGTGACGGAAAACATTTGGTCGAAAATGTGTCGCAACTTTACGAATTTGCAATGTGAGTTTATCGGTAACAAATCCTTGACCACACTATTACATATTTATGATGACAAAATTTAACTTTTTAATTAAAACCTTCTTTCATGCCTTTAAAAAAGGGAAAGAAAAAAACTTTCGAAAACTCATTCTATTTTTTAATTTTAAGTTTTAGACAAAGATTTTAAATTTTTTGACTTGTTGTGTGGACTTTGGTTTAAGAAGGAGATGCCCAGACGCGCCTGGGTGATGACCCTATCATCTTTTGCTTCTTCGACGACGCCTTTAGTTGAGGTGATGATATTCGGTGTTTAATTTACGGCTAAGTGTGAATGGCAACCTTAAATTGAGACGATATACAGTTTTAATTGTCGGCTAACAAATGCAAGTCCCCATATATATTTTTCCTTTCTTTGCTCGTTGTCGAATTGAACCTAGGCCCAACAACCTTCTCTTGTCGTCGTTTTCTTCCACCACTAGTCCTCCGTATGACAGTATGTTGTCTCTCCTCGTTAAACAAAAATATGTAAAGGATCTTCTCGCCTTGTTGGAAATCAGAAATAAAAACACACTCAAGGCCTTTTGGGAATTTTCTTCTATATTAGAAAATGAAAAAACCGAGTTACATTACTAGACATAAAGTAGCCTTTAAAAGCAAAATAGTAACCACTTCCTAAGTACGTGGGTAGACTACCACTAACATACAAGCCCACGTTCTCTTAATACTTTGCTGACCAAATGAACCGATCAAAGCTAAAAGACCACTTCTAATTAATAAACTATTAACTAAAACCATAAAGACATAATATACATATTAAAACCAAACTCCTGCTCATGCATATATCATTATATCAAGTGAACAATGACAAGCAAATCGATTAACCCAACAATCACCCCCTTAATCGGTTTGTTTATACAACTCGTTCTGAGTATGTTTAATCACCTTCTTTTGAACCATCTCGATTCTCAACCTTCTTGGACACTTGACCTCCTCCTTGGTCACATCCAAAGTCTTGTCTAGCTTAACCCTTTAGATTTTTCACAACACATATAACATATAACATGGCATCCTGTTGGACACGTTCATTACCATCTCGACTTCTCCCGGACCAACGACCTCCTCCTCGGCCACGTCCTAAGCCACCCGATTTGAACTTCCACCGCCATAATGTTCACACAATGTTGTTTCTCCATTCTTTTCTTATCTTGACACCCGCTTGTTCCGAGAGCACTCTTCCACCAATCAAGAAAACAAGGTTACCACCACCTTTACCGTTTTCAATCACCCGCAAAACGAACTGAATCAAAGCCACCTGCTTTTCCCGACTCTTCATGTCCGTTTATCCTGCAACCTGGTTAGCCTCTCGTTACCAACAAGCCCGATCAAAAGTACAATTTTCTTTATTGGACAGCCGCTAACAACCCCGGAGTACCAACGTTTATCACCAGTCACCCCCGTCGTTTCAAATGGTACTTCCATCACGAAAACGACTGAACCGAAACACTTTACCGCCTCCGTCTTCCGCTGCTAACAACTGGACCTTCAATCCCTTTTCACGTATGCCCTCCACCGACCGACATACCCGCCGACGGAGGCTGCCTTCGATCTTCAAACCCGCTACCTACGAGCCCTCTGGCTGTGATACCAATTGTTGGAAATCAGAAATAAAAACACACTCAAGGCCTTTTGGGAATTTTCTTCTATATTAAAAATGAAAAAACCGAGTTACATTACTAGACATAAAGTAGCCTTTAAAAGCAAAATAGTAACCACTTCCTAAGTACGTGGGTAGACTACCACTAACATACAAGCCCACGTTCTCCTAATACTTTGTTGACCAAATGAACCGATCAAAGCTAAAAGACCACTTCTAATTAATAAACTATTAACTAAAACCATAAAGACATAATATACATATTAAAACCAAACTCCTGCTCATGCATATATCATTATATCAAGTGAACAATGACAAGCAAATCGATGAACCCAACACGCCCTTGGTCACATCATCTGCCTCATGTTTAATCCAAGGTTAACGTCGAGAATCTTCAAACAGTTAATCTTCTTACCTTCGGTTTGTCAGCAAAATCAAACTCATTGCCCTTCTTTTTCTTAATAAACAAGATGTCAAGAAAAATGCAATGTCATGAAAGTTTATGTCGCACCCCTTGAAGAAACACTATTGTATGAGTCTCGAGAAAGATACTCCTAAACCATTTGTTGGTAATCTTTCAAACTTGCCTCCTACCCTTTACTCCAATTATAAGGAATAACAAAAATGGTCGAAGTGCTCCAAAGGTTGGTTTCCTACAAATGTTTATCCTAGGTTCAAAACACTGAAAATAATAATCAACATGGCTCGATTTTATTGGACCAGATCAGAAGGGCATAATTTTTCATTTCTAACGTTGCACACTTTGTTGCAGAATCAAACAATTAGTAGGCTTCATCTGAACGACCCATCTCTCCTCGGTGCCCAATAGAATTTCTCGACCTAACTTGTTCGGCTACAAGGCCACGCCCAACAGTTGTGATCAACACATATTCTAGCCCAATCCAGCAGTGCGATTATGACAGAAAATTTAACAATACCCAATTTCATAATCTTTTTTTAAACTGATGGCATTAAAATTCATTTGTCATTTTCGTACACTTCCCCCGGAAAACTGAAAGCACAACTCGCACTATTAACAATATCATCCACACTTTTCTTTTTCATGCTAGCTTCTCTCCCTGTGGTATTGTGAGTTGAGGAGTTGAAGCGCCGTCTACTTACCGTAGCATTTTGCTTCTCTCCCTGTAGCATTGTGAGTCGAAGAGTTGAAGCCCTCCACGTACATGTTAGTGTCGTCTGTTGGAGTTGTATGGATCTTAATAGTCAACGTTATATCACTAACCTAGCGGAAATAGGCTAACGATTATCTAGCGAATATGTAACCGTCGGAAACGAGATCAAACCAATGATTATTGATAAGATCGGACCTAAGGAAGACTATTCAGATGATTGTTTAGACTTTGATAACACTTTGGAATACCAAGAAAACGAGCAGCATCAATTCGGCACGAACGTGAAAAACCTAGCAAAACCTTTTTGAATGCAGAACCCTAGCTGGGTATATATAGGCCCAGCTTTTCATTCGTACGGATGTGAACTCATCCGTACGAATGAGATCCTATTCGTGCGAACCTTAACACGTTCGTACGAATGTAACAGTTTCATAAACAAACTGTTTATCTATCTCGTTCGTGCGAATGAAACCTACATGCGCACGGATATCATCCTTATCCGTGCGAATGAGCCTGAATATTGTTAAACGTCTCAAAACACATATTTGATTAATTCATAACAACGTAAACGTTTAAGCATATAATTGATCAAACAATCAATATCAATATTCAATACAAAGACTGATATAAACGTTAATTACATACGAATCTAGTAACTACATAAATGCACCTACATCGTCTACTTAGGCTGGACGGAGTAAACACAAACTCACCTTGGTGAGTTTCCAAGTCCCGCGTGAGTGTTATTCCGGATGTAAAACTCACCGCGGTGAGTTGCCACGGTGGAGGTGAGTTTGTGTGTTAAAAATTGTGCATATGGTGAGTTACTCACCATGAGGTGAGTTGTATTTTTGGTGGGCCCCATGGTGGAAGATGTTGTTTATATAAAAAAAAAACTTTTTTAAACTCACTTTTATCTATAAATACCCACTAACTCAACCATTTTTAAACACAATATTCTCATTTTATACCAAACTCTCTCAATATATAATTCACACATTCACCTCATCAAAAGCTCACTCAAACTTTCGACACGATTTGATCGAACATTTGTCTCTTAATGCTTAGTTTAAGCTTATTTATAATGTCTTTTTAATATTCGTGTACCGTTTTTAACGTTTAAATAAAAGTTTTAAATTTCGTTAACATTTTTTTTTCGTACGTTTACGTTTACGTAAATATTTTATATATATATATAAATAATTGTATTTAAATGAAAAAGGTAAGGTGAGTTGGGGGTGAGTTTGGGTTAAAAGTGGCCGCGATGAGTGCGTGATGAGTCTTATTTCCTGAAAAAATGTGAGTTTGTTTTCTGGAGAGAAAAAGCTGACGTTACAGGGTGAGTTGGGGGTGAGTTTGGGTCCTTATACTGTTTAGCCTTAGGGTCCAAACTCTGTACAACCCAAACATATAGAACACGTAGAGATAGACTTACATTTTGTTATGATAATTTTTTTATTTTCCTTTCGCTCGATATCTTCAATAAAAGGTCTACCATCATAATTAATTTATGATTTCTATCCAGTCTAAGCATTCAGGAGCCTTCCCTTTCAGGTACGTGGTGTGTGTAAGATACTGACGTTACGGGGTAGTATTATGCATTTTTTTTATATTGTATAGAGTATATATAGGGCTTTGATGTAATATTAAAAATATTATAATTATATACATGAGTAATGGAATGCAGCTCTAACAGGTTTTCTCTAAAATATACCACCCACAACTTTAAAGAACTTTTAAAACTCAAAAAACATGTTTAGGTGTGAATGTTTGAAAATTATGAGGTTTGTTTTACGAAAGTTTTGAAAACTATTTTTTTGATGTTTTTCAAATGGTAGTCTGGTTTGTATCTATAGAAGTTTTATGAAGAAACATATTTTCAATCCATTTCCTGAACTTGAGTTGTTCCTTAAGAAAATGTAGAAAATTTTCAAAAATTTTAAAATACGGGTCGAAACTTTTACTCTAACAACAATGATTAGTAAGCTACTTATTAAATAACAAATACTTAATGGCTTTTATAGTTACAAAATTAGCAACCTATTTAATAAACGAGTTTGATTACAGACTTAGAGTAAAGACGGAGAGTTTAAAGTCGGTTTTGAAAAGTGTGCAATCAAGATGTATTTATTAGTCATTTTGTTTCGTCTCAAGTGTGTGCTTATAAATTCGGGTGTAGTCGACCTCCCTAATTATGTTCTGACCGATTCTGAGAGTGTTTTGTATCATGTATTAAAAATTAAAGAGGAAAAAGAGATGAACCTGTAGTTCGTAACCGGCACCGGTTCTTGAAGATGCTAGATAAACATTTGCTAGTGCAATACTAGATTTTTTGGGGAAGGAGCAACCGGTTCTAGATCGTCCTTTGTTGGGTAGACTTCGTTGCTGACACCAAGGTGTGCAATAGTTATCCATGGTACCATTAGCTGACAATATTCATTGAAGATTGGATAACTCGAATGTATTTGAATAAATAGTTCTCTTCCCTTTGCAAATTGATCTTTGTAATTGGTTTGCTTTATGAAAATCATGATTTTGAAGATTGTGGGTGCAAAATCTGTTGTAATTTAAGATAAAAGAAATTAATCAGAATCGAAAGAGAAACAGAAGAATCAAGTTGTAAGTTTCTCAGTGTTGAGCGAAAGCTTCAAGTGTTTTCATCAAATGTCGTTAAAAGTAAAAAAAAGAAAAAAAAAAAAAAAAAAAAAAAAGAGAGGTTATCATAAACATGTCAAAGAGGCTACTCACGGGATTATGAGTTTATATAATTTTTAATATATAAGTCCATTTGTTTCGGCTTATGAACTGAGTTTATTAAGTTGAGATTATGACTTTAAATAAGCAATAAGTCTCAGTTCATAAGCCGAAACAAATGGGCCTATGAGCTTATCAAAAAATATGTAAGCTCATGAGTCCGTTATATAAGCCGAAACAAACATTCCTTAAACTAAAACTTTTATTTTTTTATGATTTGGGTTTATCTGAAGATGTGGACGAATCTTTAAAAAATCATTCTCTAGTTTGACAATTTGAAATTAGAATAAAGTGGTTCTTATGAAGTGAGGTCTTACTAGTGCTTCGGAGTGCTTCTTTTATTAGGAGGAAAGTCAAACTATTTCCCAAAGATTCTTGCTGTTATTGGTCATGTTTCTTGAAAATTGGCATCTTCTTGTCAGCGAAAAATTTGGGGCTAAAATTGATTTCTATGGGTTTTAGCTATAATAGGTCTATAGGTTTCAAAAGTTTCAAGTTCTTATGTTCTTAATTGCTTTAGATAATGATATAGCTTTGAAATTCTATCATATGTTATAGGATCTAATGTTATTTTGGTTTAGTTTCTATTTTTCATAGAAATTTATGCGGATTTAAAGAATATTATGTCAAAAGTTAAAAGATTTTGATATAACAAAGGTTGTTTAAAGGTATAATTGTTGGTAATATGTTTATTGATGAGGTTAGTAAGGATTACCGTTACTACAATCAAGTCTATTCCAACCGGACTGCATTCCATCAAACGGACTGCATTCCATCAAACGGACTGCATTCCACTGCATTCCATCAAACGGACTGCATTCCATCAAGCGGACTGCATTCCAACGCATTCCATCAAACGGACTGCATTCCATCAAACGGACTGCATTCCATCAAACGGACTGCATTCCATCAAGCGGACTGCATTATATTCCAACGCATTCTATCAAGCGGACTGCATTCCATCAAGCGGACTGCATTCCATCAAGCGGACCGCATTCCGTCAAGGGGACTGCATTCCGTCAAGCGGACCGCATTCCGTCAAGCGGACTGCATTCCAACGCATTCCATCAAGCGGACCGCATTCCGTCAAAGGGGACCGTGTCTGTCAAAGCGGACCGCATTCCGTCAAAGCGGACCGCGCGTCTGTCAAAGGGCCTGTCCAAACTGCTTTATTATCATCATAATAGTAAGGCGTTACACATTGGTGATTAATGATTAAGACCTTTCAAGTATTTGTAATCATCAATGAACAACGTTCCATATACTTGACACTGGCCATATAAATACATGATACAAATCATTATGGTCAGGACACTTTTTTTCATCTCACTTACACACACATACAAGCTTAAACAGAGTTCATATACTCTCATTCTCATCCTCAACCTTGATCACCCTAGGTTCGTCAAGAACTTGTTGGGTTTGCACTGTGATCATCACAGGAGATCTAAGGTTGATATCACCTAACCTTTGTGTTTGACAATCTCTGTTCGAACATTGGCGCCATCCGTGGGACTCGTTTTTTAAACGGCGTTTCATTTTTCCTAAATTTTTTCTTGTTTCTCAGTAATCAAGCGTTTCCATGGAGGCAACACATCCATCGCAGATCAGTTCTTCAGTGCCAGAAATCACCACTACTGTGACTACCACTGCACCAGAGGCGGTGATAACTTCACCTGTTCATACCACAATGCCAGAATCATACGTGGATTCTGAGTGGACAGTGTCGGACCTACGGTCGACACGAGGGTATCCCTCTTTAACCAGTCCTCTTTTTTCCACAAGGTTGGCGGGTACAAGTAGGTTTACTTCACCACCACCAGTGACAGCCATCCCTCTGTTTCAACCTCTTTTTTCCCATGGGACAAGCTCTCAGGAGGATGGCACGGATCAGGTCAGACAACCTGTTTCAAGCTTTCCCCAGACCGCTGCTCAAGGGGTTCAGGAGGATCCAATTGTGGAATTTCTTCGAAGGTTGGCTCAGAGTACTCAGCCACCACCACCACCACCTCCACCACCTACTTCATCAGACCTGTTGTCTCAGCTGGTGGCGGCGTTGCGCCAAGCCCCACAGCCCACGCCTGTCCTACCAGTAGATCCCTTGTCACAATTATTGGAGCAGCTAAGGCAACCACCCATTCACACCCCACCAACACCTCTACCACATGACACATCTAACGACATGCTAAGAGTGTTGCAAACCTTAGTGACAGCAGCAGTTCCACCCCGTGCAGCCATTATGCCTTTGTCAGTGGTTACTTCAAAGTTCTGTGACTGGGTTGCCAGATTCCCACTCCGAGATAAGCAAAAAGTCCCGTCCTTTGTTGGTACTTACGATGGTACTCGAGATCCAGACGACCACCTTGCTCTGTTTGAACAGGCTATTATGACGGAGAAATGGTTAGACCCAGTCGCTTGCCACATGTTCCCTGGAACATTACAAGGTTTCGCTCGTGATTGGTTTGCTGACTTGCCTGAGAGGAGTATTCAAGATTTCGCAGATCTAAAAGCCAAGTTTGTGACTCAATTTGTACAACAAAAGAAGCAACATAGAACTCATATAGAGGCTCATTTGATACGACAAAAAGAAGGAGAGGGGTTGCGTGACTTTATCCAGCGGTACACACAAGAATGCCAGAAGATTGCCATGTTACCAGAGAGTCAACAAATTTCTGGCTTTACTCTTTCCCTACTTCCAGGACAACTTCAAGAAAAGTTAATCAAGAGAACTCCAGTCACTTTCAAAGAAGCCACGGACAGGGCATACGACTATCTAAGGTCAAAGGAAAATGTCTCCCTAACAAGAGAGGTAGGCGGCAAGTCAGGGACCGACACTCGACGAGATGAAAGGAGCAACATGAGGTTTGGCCCATACGATAAACATGCGTCTGAGCCTGCTCTTAGCAAAACACCAAAAGAAATCTTGATAACAGAGCAGGTGTGCGCTACCTTCGCACCTCCACCCCAGATGGAGCATAGGTCAGGTACGAAAAACATGAATAAATATTGTGATTTCCATGAAGACCATGGACACGACACAAATGTATGTAGAGAGCTCAAAAGGGAAATCAGACGGGCTTTGGAAGAAGGCAAGCTAGAACACCTTGTCCCTGGCGCTAAGCAGCAAGCAAATAAAACTCCACCTAAGAAGAGTTATGCCTGGCAAAAGAAGGGGGAAGACACAGAACACCCTGGACCACCTGATGGCCATGTCTTCATGATACATGGAGCCAATATGAACTGACCTATCAAGGTGCGATAGTCTTTACTGTCATTTTTTCCTTTATGTTTTCAATAAATGTTTCCAAGCACATGGAATGTCATGGTCATGTATCAAACTGGCAATAATATCATTTGATCTGATCTTGTATCCCAATATTACCTCACAATATCATTTTTCTATGGTATTTGCATAAACAAATAAATATTGAAGTAAGGATTCAATACAAAAAGCATAAGGCCACAATAGACATCTCAGTCTAAAGCCAACCATGCACTTTCATTATGTACAATGTTACAACTTGAACACGCATGTGCACGTACACAACTAAGAACATAGTTCAATACAACATGTATGAAGCCAAGAAAGACAACCTTGTCTGGCCAAATAACATACAATCATATTCGTCTTTTAATCTACTTGATAAAATATAAGCACTTCTCACTGGGAAACGACAATCCTCGCGAGTAAACAAAGTAAAGGTTAACCAACAAAAGTGCCATTGGCACAGTGTCACAGGCACAGTATGAAGCATACATCAGAATCTACCTATGTCATTGGCATGCAAAGGAACCATGGGTCCTCAAGAAAGTGTCATAGGCACAACCAAATTTACACACTGTCATGCACACCCAAGACGGTGTCATGGACAACATCCATAATAAAAAGATAAAAAACAAAAATGTGTTATTGGCTTGATCATCCAATAAACACATTATTTTTAAAAGCTAGACAATGTCACACAAAGCAAGGCTAAGCCTAGACAACGCCATGTCAAATCACAACAACGACAACTACATTATGCCTAATACATAACAAGGTATATTAAACATTACTAATTAAGCAACCAGCTAAACCTGTCGCAAGACAATCAATTACAGTTAGAAGGTTTAGCTTATGACTTAAAACATCAAAACAGCCGGTACACCAAGAGAGTACAACCGGTACTAGGCTTTGTTTGTCGCCGTCGGTACACGGGCTACCAACCGCCGGTACCTGGCTTTGTTAGATTGCCGCCGGTACTAGGGCTTAAACAGTCGGTACCCTTTGCTTGCCCGGGCTTAAACTGCCGGTACGGTGCAAAAACTCTCGGTATCCGGAATGCTCGATTCCCAAACCGCCGGTACCCGGCTACAATCGCCGGTACCCGACACCCTCACACGAACCGCCGGTACCAGGCCCTAACAGCCGGTACCCGGCTTTTGTTACTCGGTACCGCCGGTACCTGGCCTAAACAGCCGGTACCCGACTTTGATTATACCGCCGGTACCAGGCTAATGCCCTGGTACTTGGCTCGCTACTCCGGATTTGAAAAAAAAAAAAAAAAAAAAAAAAAAAAAAAAGACAAGACTTACTAGTACTGATAGTTACGACTTGCAAACCGTTGTTTTGGCAAATCCTAACTCGGGGGCATGATGAGGTTAGTAAGGATTACCGTTACTACAATCAAGTCTATTCCAACCGGACTGCATTCCATCAACCGGACTGCATTCCATCAAACGGACTGCATTCCACTGCATTCCATCAAACGGACTGCATTCCATCAAACGGACTGCATTCCATCAAGCGGACTGCATTCCAACGCATTCCATCAAACGGACTGCATTCCATCAAACGGACTGCATTCCATCAAGCGGACTGCATTCCAACGCATTCTATCAAGCGGACTGCATTCCATCAAGCGGACTGCATTCCAACGCATTCCATCAAGCGGACCGCATTCCGTCAAGGGGACTGCATTCCGTCAAGCGGACCGCATTCCGTCAAGCGGACCGCCTTCCGTCAAGCGGACTGCATTCCAACGCATTCCATCAAGCTGACCGCATTCCGTCAAAGGGGACCGTGTATGTCAAAGCGGACCGCATTCCGTCAAAGCGGACCGCGCGTCTGTCAAAGGGCCTGTCCAAACTGCTTTATTATCATCATAATAGTAAGGCGTTACACATTGGTGATTAATGATTAAGACCTTTCAAGTATTCGTAATCATCAATGAACAACGTTTCATATACTTGACACTGGCCATATAAATACATGATACAAATCATTATGGTCAGGACACTTTTTTTCATCTCACTTCACTTCGATCTCACTTACACACACATACAAGCTTAAACAGAGTTCATATACTCTCATTCTAATCCTCAACCTTGATCACCTTAGGTTCGTCAAGAACTTGTTGGGTTTGCACTGTGATCATCACAGGAGATCTAAGGTTGATATCACCTAACCTTTGTGTTTGACAATCTCTGTTCGAACATTTATCAATATTAAATGTGTTTGATACTAGACTTTTAAAGGGTTAAAAACTTTTAGTTTTAAAATAGAAGCTCACTTAAAACTATCAAGATTTTTCAGCATATAGATTTGAAACAGAAAGCCCCTTGAGAGAGAGTTTCAAAAGGGTTGGAAACATGTAATAACTATGGCGGTAAACGAGCTAAACGTGTTGAATTGTTCATAAATTGTTTGACGGAAAACTTGTTTATGTTTATTTAATAAATAAATGAATGATAATGGGTAATTCATTTGGTCTATTTAATTAAAGAACAAACATAAACAATGGTCATACTTGTTCATTTACGATCGTGAACGTTCAGTTATGTTGTTTTGAGGTTATTATGTAAATTCCAATAACCATCACGATGTTATGACTTAGAATGACTATATTTGGGATGAAGATGATTTTATAATGATCAATGAAAAATACTTTTTTTGATCTGGATAAGAAAAAATTATATTATGAAAAATAAAATTAAAATATAC
Source organism: Senecio squalidus (assembly GCA_910822075.1). NCBI lineage: Eukaryota > Viridiplantae > Streptophyta > Magnoliopsida > Asterales > Asteraceae > Senecio > Senecio squalidus. The sequence goes on from CAJVGC010000591.1 coordinate 14,297,497, forward strand.
CAAATATCTTCTTGTTTAGTTTTATTTAAAAAAATTAAAAGAAAAAGAAAAGAAAAAAAAGACAAAAACCCGTTGAATTCCCACTTGACAATTGATAACATGGAGGCGCTTAATGAATAGTGAAGCACCCATTACTTTTAACAAGTTTTTTTTATGCCCACGCATTACAATAGATTCAAAAAACTTATAGTTGAATCGATAACGTTTTGTAATTTTAAAATCGTTAGGAGAAACTAAAAAGTCTAAAAACAAAAACAAAAACAAAAATGGAACAACTGAAAAAAGAAATCCCATTTTGCCTACTATAGAAAATCATACAACAACATATCAATTAATCAAATTAAGATGTAGCTAATCCATTCGATAGTGTAACCCAATAAAAAATGTAATTTTTTTCTTTAACAATTAACCAAAATAGAGACATAACTATTTTATTTTGATAACGTAACTGAAATATATAAACTACAATTTTAAAGTTAACAATTAATTAGAATTTAGACATACATACTCTATTTAATAACCTAACCTAAAAAAAAAATTACTAAAATTAAAAGAAAAAGAAAAAACATTAAAATCATTGAATTTTTATATTCGATTAATTAATAATTCTGTTAATTAATAAATTTAAGAGGTACCGATAACATTAATTTATCAGCTTTAACCATAGACTTTTGATGGCCCAAGAGGACTACGATCACTTTTCGGCCTAAGACTATTGGTGGGCCAAGAATATTAATATCAACAACTTTTGTTACTCATTAACAACTTTCACTTGACCACTTATGAATTCTTGTTTTCAAGATACATCAACCAAGTTTTGCATACTTATTTCAATACAACCTTATTATACAAGGAGACCACCATTAAGAATAAATATTTACAAAAATGACCTCCTGGCCGACACTTTCTTTTACATATAGCCCTTCATTTATTATCTTATATTTTCCTTAGAAAACAATCCATTTATTTATTTTAATACTAGCCACCTAAAAAATATACTTTTAATAGTACCATTAATAAATCCATTCTTTAGGAAGTTTTGAATCTTGATGGTCATCCGCCTCTTGTGTTTTTTCCTTCTTAACTGTAACATAAACGTTATAACGAAATGTTAATCTCGAACATAATCATAATGCTGTCAAGTAGTATAGTGGAAGATAGATACCTTGGCGATGACGACGAGTCTGAGCCGTTTTATTTGATGGCGAAAGGGACTCCATGTTGTGGAAGTGTTGTTCTAATGCTTCTAATACTCTTGTCGGTACGAGAACTGTCGAACAACCTATAGTTTTTTATCATGTTCTATTAGTCACTTGATTATACAAAAACAAAACTAGTCGGCAAATGATGTTGATGTAATATATTGTTTTAATTTATGGACGTCATTATTGTCTTTATTGAACACATTTGTGGCCCTTTGATTACTAGTTAAAACCTCTTATTAAGTTATGGTATAGTATATATGTTTGAAACTAAGAAAAGCTTCTATTTTAAAATATTAACAAGATACCTATATAGATGAGAAAAGTAAAATATACTGTATTTTATTAAATTAACAATTAAATTATAAAAAATTGCATAAAATAAGAAATAAAACTAAAATAGTAAAGAGACAATCTAAGCTAATAAAAGACAAGTCTAAAGGTAAACTCTCGTTAAGCTAATATTATGGGTTCGATTCCGTTCTTACTCCCAGTTGGTTCTCAAAGGACATATGATCATTGTTTAGGGATCGGTCCTTGGAAAAGGGTCGGTTAAATCCAAATGGATCACAAAGCCAGAGTTACTCCATCGGAAATAACCTTTTGTAAAACATTAGCTAGAAGAAGAAGAAAAACTTGTCCAAAAACTGGAGGGGGTTTTCGGCTTATATTTATAAATTATGAAAGTTTTGAATAAACTTTAAATTTATTTGTTTTGACTTTTGAGTTTATAAAGTTAAGTTTGTGATCTTAAATAAATTATTAGCACAATTTGATGAACTAATAAGGAGAGAAAAAGAACCAAAAAAACTTTTGAGGTATTTCAAATTGAGCTTAATGAATAAGTTGAAACAAATCATCCTACAAAAGAATAAAATCCAGCAGCATGATTATGACAACACAACAAAGGCCACGTACCAATTGGCTTATGACATCGTTTACTCTTTATTTTGATTTTATCCCAAAAATTATCCAAGTGGCTGTCTTATTGAACGGCTATACTACAACTGAATAGTAAATCAATAATATATAGAATTAATCGCTTTACATTCATATCTTTCAAAATAATTATCTGTGATTAATTTCTCACAATATTTTTTGATAGCGAGAGAATACATAAAACATAATCTGATTAATAAAAACAAGACACGTCGTTACGAAAAATGAATAGTGTCGCGAGAAATGAATAATGTCTTGGGACTCGCGACATTATATCCAATTTTTATTAGTCTAATTATCATTTATGTAATTTCGCTACGAAAAAATTGTCTCGAGAAAATTCATCACGAATCAATGATTATTTTTAAAAAGTGTAAATTCTAGATAATTATTTTGATGATTTGCTCTATATATGAACAAACAAAAAACATTATATTTAAGAATAAATTTAGGAATTTACACCTTATACTAATAACCTGAAAATAGATTACTTAGGGATAAATCCAAAGAAAAAAACTAGATTCATGAAAGTAGACATGGACATTAATAAAGAAATAAAAAGACAAATAAATAATGAAGGTGTGGGTGACCACCAAAGAAGAGTAGCAACAAAGCAAACCAGAAAGGAATCTTGAGCTAAATAAAATAAAATAAAGAGAATCTTAAATTTTTATTTAAGAATATACATGTTAAGATTCAAAGTCAATGGTTAGTATCCTACCTTCACATGGAATCCAAAGGACAACTCTCATTTTTATTATTACTTTTTATTTTATTATGTTGATACTTTAGCTTTTGACCTTTTTTCATGACATCCTCATTCACACAAAATGAAAACTTGTTTATATTTGATTATTATTTTATAGTTTTTTTTACTCAATTATTTGCTAAATTAAACAATAAAACTACCTGAAAAAAAAAAAATTATGTTCAAATAGTTATAATATTTTCTTTTTATTTTTCAAATTATAGTTTAAATATTTGAATTATCACGTAAGTTATTTTTTTATATCACCATCAATCTTGTCTTTGTTAAACAACATAGAATACTAAATAACATAAATGAATGAATCTATAAAAATATCTACAAGCTTCTGGCGAATATAATGACTCGTCATGAATATTTACAACTTTATTATTCAAATGACTAAAACTCAAAAACTCTAGATTAACGAATCACAATCGAACTTTATTGAAATGTGAGTTTAAATATACATTTTTTTCTATTGTACTGATGTTTTATATTTTTCAGTAAAATCGTTTAGTTGTACTTTGTTTCCAAAAAAATTGATAGTTGTACACGATGACATGTACATAACGTTGTGTCTTGATCAAAATAGACGTTTATTATTGAATTTTAATCAATTAAAAAAGATTTAAACTGCATAGACTTCAGTTATTTTATCGATGTGCATCTTAAACTAAACATTTATTATAAAACAAATGAAGTTAATAGTTCTAATTTGATAATTTTATCTAAATTTCTATAACTATCATTATGTTTTTCTGTTTAAACTTCATAGACACCAATTATTTGGGGTACACAAATCAAATCACATCAATTCAAATAATGATCCACTGATAACAAAAGTAGCAGAGCCGTTAATAAGTTACTCTAAGAAAAGAAAAACTCCCTCTCTTATCTTATGACATACTTCGTACAATATACTTAAAAGGTTTCAAACCTAAAAGTATAACGCTTAATTTGAACCGTTTCGATAAAGACTTCAATCCAAATAACTTTTACTTAACGGTATGTGAACGACTTACTGATTTAGATATTGTAAATTATTATTTAGTATGTTAGCGATACTTGCATTTCCAAAAATAAAAAATTATTTTATTCTACATAATTTTCTCTTTTGTTTTGATATATATTAGGTAGAGTAAGTAATAATTAAAAAATCAAATTAAGGTGACGTAATACCTGACTTTTTACGGGTTTGATCAGTTGCGTCTAAAGGTGAACGAGGTAAGAAAACCCCGGTCCCACCAACCACATTTCGCGAACTCAAACCACCAAGGAAAATAGCTCTCATACCCGACCCATGCACACCACTACCTCTGTTACTATACATTTGTTCGTGACGAAGATGCTTCACGTGTTGAAGACTCGACTCGTTCGTTTTCCCTTTATTACTTTGCACCTCAACTTTAAGTTGGTTTTCAACTTTATACAACTACACAACAAACGTATTAGTGTTGTCGGTTATCAACGTTTTTATATGCTTAATAATTAACTTATTTTTCGTACTTGAATCGGAGGTGGTAACTGTTTTTCAACGACTATCGATTTCTTCACGGTATCTGCATAGCTCGGTCGATTCTTCTCGTGATTTTGATTATTATGAGTAGCTTCCTAAAATACATAATTTACATAAAATTGTATTAGTAAACACAAACAGAATTTAATTAACAAAAAAATAGTAAAAAATAATAGGTATTCCTAAAAACCTGGAAGTTTTGTTTCTGGTTACTGTCATCGTTTTCTTCAAGCATGTAATCTGTCATTTTTCGAGTTAACTCGGCCATAAACTCGTCGTTGTCATCTTCGTCCATTAGATCCGCTTCGTTTGAATCAAGTTCTGATTCAAACGAAGTATTAAGAAACGAAGATGAAGACGACGAGCTCCACGAGCCAATAAACGCAGTATCAGAACCAGAATCACCGTTACTAAAACGGTGATTCTGGTTCTGATTCGTTTCGGGTTTTTTAAAAACGATATCCATAGATTAATGATGGAGATTCAGTATGTGTAAAGGTATCTTTAAACTATGTGTTTATAGTGTGTGTGAGAGAGAGAGTGGGGAGGTGTGGTTGGATGGTGGATAGGTCATTATCTGGAAAGGAAGATGATGTAGTTGTAACTTGTGTAGTAAGAGTTGTACATGAACTGACCCGCCACGAGACTCAACTGCCATTTGTTGGCTGAAGACAAACAACAGTTGATATATATCACGTATTTAATATTTCGATATATTTTTGGTAAATTAGTTTTTCAATGTTACAAGCAAAACTAAATACTGCTTACGTAATCTTGATTAATTATAATTATAATTATAATTATAATTATAATAAATAATGGCTTGTTCTAAATGTACCAAATCATTTTACTAAATCTACCATGATTGCTATAATCATGATGTTTTTTTTCACTTTTTATTAAAAAATTATTTTATCTTTTACTTTTTTCTAAGCTTATAATTATTTGTGTAATCATTAAACATTGTACTTTTTTAAGTCATCATTAATGCAATGATTGTATTGTTTTTAATTATTTATATTAGAAATTTATATTTTTGGTTTATTCAATTATGCTGACATTTATAAAACGTAAGTTATAAGTTTTATATTTTTTGGTTTATTTAATTATACATACATTTATAAAATAGAGCTCTAGTAACTACTGACATTTTAAAGTTAAAATGTATATAGTTTATTATTGAATAAATAAATTAATTTCTTAAATAAAAAAAATATATGTAATATAATTAAATGATTGAATGAATATGAAAACAAAAAATAATCAATTAAAATTAAAAAGAAAAAATATATAATGATGGACCCACTTGACACATTAATTATAGTAAATGTCATAAAAATGTTTTTAATATTTCAAGAAAGTGGGTCCATTATATACATTTATTTTAGCAACAACCAATACAAAAAAAGTTACATTTTAAAATATTTAAAAAAAAAGAAGGATTTTGGTTTATTTAGTAGTACCCTAAATAATAAATACATAAAAAGAAGAAAATTAATTCCATTCGGAAAAGACACTTTCAATATATTTTTTAAGTATACATTTACTTATAAGTATAAATAAATTTAAGGTTTTTTTTTTTTCTAAATACATAACCAAAAATATACATGTTTGTTTCAATCTCAATAATGTATGATGTTGGGTTAGGTTTCTCAAACAATATGATGATTAGTGTGTTTTAGCCTAGTCTAATTAGCATATTATGTTAACCATTTGCAAAACACGATGAACCTTTGGATCAACCAACATATAACGTTAACGAAAGCTAAGTGAGTACATTAAAGAGCAAATTATCAAAATAATCACCTATCACTTACATTTTACAAAAATAATCACCTAATTTGCAACAGATTTCTCGCGACATTTTTTCATCGCAAAAGTACACATATTTTAATCAGACCAATAAAAATTCGACACGTTGTCGCGACACTATTCATTTCTCGCGTCAATATTCATTTTCGCGACGATGTGTCTGATTTTTATTGGTGTGATTTTGTTTTATGTACTTCTCGCGATGATAAAGTGTCGCGAGAAATTCGTCGCGAATCAGGTGATTATTTTTGTAAAGTGTAAGTGATAAGTGATTATTCTGGTGATTAATTCTACATTAAATCAACCAACAATACAAACATAGTATAATTCCAAACATAAGCAACCATATCATACCACCATTGTTAGGAATGGAATATTCATAACATTATATTTGTATTTGTTATTATGGGCATAATTGAAATAACTATGAAGTCTTTGTAAAACTCCCACACTCCTATAAACAGGAGTGCGGGTGTGATTAATGTAACTTTTAGAGCTTAATGCTAAATCTACTTTCCCTCTCTAGATTAACTTTCTCTCTCTAAACTGATCAAATCCTACAATTGGTATCAGAGCAGGGTGCTCGAAAACACCTTGTTCGAATAGGATCATTTGACTAGGACTACACGAATGGGACAACTCAACTAGCATTTCAATTGACAAGAATAACAACTTTATTCGTGTTAGTTCAATTGATATTCGTGTGTTTTCATTCGATTGAAGGTGTAATTCGTGTGTGTCGAAAAAGAGTTCAAATAAGATATTCGTATGAAATATTGCAACATTCGAATAGAAGGATTTGAATAAGGAGATTAGATTAAGTTCGAATTCAGAAAATGGATAACTGTAGATACGAATAGATAGCTAGTACACGAACTCCATATTGGCTTGATCGACCACAGTGATTTTCTCGGGAATACGAACTGAATGATTAAGGTATATAAGTCAAGAAGTTGAAAAAGTTACTAAGTACCTATTCGACTAAAATTACAAAGGCACGGATAAGAAACAACTCGAACCAGTTTTTAACCTACAAGAATAGTATTTTCAGATTTTTCGAAATTTTTCTAAGTGTTGACAAGGATCGGATTTCAACATACAAGAATAGATAGGTTCGACCAACATTTCAACAGACCCTGATCAAGTTCATTCGACTAGGAATTCAACATACACGACCAAGTGTTCATTCGATTAGGAATTCAACATACACGACCAGATTCATTCGACTAAGTCATTCGAACACGAAGAGGTGTTTACAATGAGCACAAAAGATCACAATCAGTTGTGCACGAAAAAAGACTTCCCAAAAAAAAAGTGAGGTTTCACCATTCCACGTTTTCACATTAGAGACGAAATCGAAAAATAAGAACTCTTTCAAAGAGAGTAATTTTTATTTTTTCTGGCAGATTTTCGGATACCGGTTAAACTTACGCGACGAATTTGACGAGATTCGAGCATTGGGAAAGTACGAGATTGACATTTCTGGAATTGAAAATGAAAAGAGAACTCAACGGTGTTATTTTAATCGATTTCTTCAACAAGTTTCAAACAAACGATTGTATAAGCGTGAGATACTACGGGTCAAGATTATCAGGATTTTTCTTCAAATTTTCAACATTGCGAAAAAAAATTCCAACTTTTAAGGGATTTTCGCCATCAAATTTTATATCATGAAGAAAGATATTTTGGGAAGTGTTTTGGATTTCACAATCGACAACGATCAAGGGCTTACATTTTATTGTTCTCCACATCAAGCTTGGACAAAACTAGAGGAGTTAGAGAAGTTGTGTGATGACACGGGATTTAATTGCCTCATTCTAATTGGAACAATCATGTTAGATTGGATCAAATGCGAAACGTTGCTAAATGTACACGAGACTTTTTGTCAACGGTAACGCGTTCAAACTTCTTACCATGTCACGCCAACACAAATGAGGTTCAATTTTCATCTTCTAAAGTAGAAACTACGATCACTGAGTTGGAAAAGAAGTTGCAAACTAACTCCGAATTGGTTTTAAGGTTTTCAAACGAAAAAGCTAATATTTTAAATGAGAATTCTAAACTTTCAAATGAAATTCAAATTTTGACATCTCAACTTCAATCTTTAAACCTTACCAATTCCAAACTCGAAGAGTTTAAAGAGTTAGCAACTTCTTAGAAGGGGAAATATGACTAAAGTGTGTTAATATTCAAATTCTTACAAATATACTCAATGGAAAATTGGATTTAATCAATACACTTCAAAAACAATCAAAAACCATAAAGTTTGATGATGGAAAATATAATAAAAGTGTTAAATTGAAACTCGAGAATCTTTAAAAATAACGAATGAATGAAAGATTTAAAAGAATGGAGTTAATCACCGAATTAAATAATGAAAAAAATGAGAGACTTAGTGTTAACGATAATCTTATGCTTCATACACCCTCTAGTTCTTTGTACGCATGCATCTTCACCAAAAGACTTCCTACATTGTTTTTCAACGACTTTAGATATAGTTTGAATGGTCGTCTTTCTAGCGCTCAAACTATGTAAGTATATTATTGTGAGTAGTCTATTTAGCATACATATTAGCCTGATATAAAGTGTTACGGGCTTTTAGATTTTAGGGTTTAGGCTTGTCGCTCCATATTTGTATGTGGTTTATGTTTTGAATAAAATGAAGGGATCAATTAATAAACAATAATACCAACTTTTAGTAAGTGCATTGGTGAAATTCCTAACATTTGTGAAAGGAGCAAGTTTGTCATGCAATTATGTTTGACTACCGGTGAAAAAGAAGCTTTAGTAGAGCAAACTCTTTGATGAAGTATTTGAAGTGGATTAAAGGCAATTTACTTGACACTTTATCACAACAACCATGGTTTTTCTTTATTAGAAGTACTTACTTTTATCTATTATTGTGGTTGTTTATTATTATTTGTTCTGTGTTGGGATAGGGTACCACTCACTTCCTGTACCTTCATCCGGGCATATATCGACGATGTTGAAGGCATCGGAATAGAAGGAACGGTGGGACGAAGACATAGGACGAAAGGTCTCGGAAGCAAGAGCATTGAAGAGAGTGCAACATTAATTGCGGACAAGACAGAAGGATGGTAGCATTTAATGAAGAGGAGCGTGGGAGACAAGACGCCGCCCACGCGCTTCTTCATTAAATAACCGGTCACAGTCAACAGAATGGTGTGGAGGAGTGGCGGCCACGTCACTGACACGTATGAAAAGACTGGTGAGACGGACCGGTCCTTAGGGCTTACCCTCCGGGTAATAACCGAAGGGCTGCTATATAAAGGCAACATGAAGAAATTAATGATCTAAGGGAATTCTAGCAATACATTTATTTCTGATCATAGAGTCTCACAGTTAGAATATTCCTTGTATTCAATATTCAATCATTTGTATCATTGAATGCTTTATAAATCTATTTGACATCCCACCAGATCTCTCATACTGTCCTCCCCTTCGTCTGAAAGCCGGACGAAGGGTCAAGCATACGAAAATTTACTTTAACATTGGCGCCATCCGTGGGACCTTGTTGTTAATCAGCGACAGATTCTGGAAAAACATGGAGAAAACGCCTCAAGATCAGCCTGAGGAAGGAATAGCCCAATCTGTTACCCAGGAATCTGCTGAAAACACAGGGCCACTCCCGACATTCACCCAAGGAGCAAACGAGCAAGCAAGCCCAATCACACCGGAGTTTGTGAGTAAAAACTTCGACAGTCTAAAAGCCATGATGAGCAAGCATGCTCAGAAAGAGCGAAGGAGAGGAAACCCCGTGGAACTCTCCTACGGAGACGCTGAGGAAGTGGAGCAGGAGGAGAACTCCCTCCCAGACACCCACTCGAATCAGGATCGGATATTGAGGTCCAGGAGGACGTTCGATAGGGAACCATCGACCGTAGCACCCAATATTAGGCAGGAGGGAGCGTTTGCTAGCCTCCTTAACGCCCAACACATGAATGGGGCTCATCGGCCCGAGACTGGAACGTTTAACTTCGGTATGCCACACCAGCAGACACAATTTCTGCAGTATCAGCCTGTGCAACCCCCTCAGTACCAGCCGGTGCAACCCCCTCAGTATCAACCTGTGCAACCCCCACCGTTCAGCCAACAACTATATGGGCCCACGCCCCACGCGGGAGACCCACCTTTTATGTGGCAAACGTCCCAGACCCACCGCCCACCGGCCCTTGAAATGGATGACTTATCCAAACCCTACCAAAGGTCAAAGGACACTGAGTTCACCAAGCGTATATCAAACTTCAAGTTTCCCCCCAGGATAAAGATGCCGACGAACGTTAAGACATATGATGGGTCGCAGGATCCCGACGATCATCTTAGTGTTTTTTCCGGGGCCGCAGAAGTGGAACAGTGGTCAATGCCGGTGTGGTGCCACATGTTCGTTCAAACTCTATTAGGATCGGCCCGACTCTGGTACGACAGCCTCCCCACAGAGTCCGTGGACAGTTTTGAAGACCTGCAACACAAGTTTAAAAGCAACTTCATGCAACTGCGCAGATGCGAAAGAAGGGCGGTGGAGATGCACAACATTAAGCAGAGGGAGCACGAGAGCCTCAGAACCTTCATAGAACGCTTTAATAAGGAAAGCTTAGAGATCAAAGGGGCTACGGAAGATATGCGAGTCTCCGGTTTCATGCATGCTATAAAAAACACTCAGCTCATAGAGGCTTTGAATAATAAGATTCCGGACACTGTAGACGAGATGATGACACGAGTGAGGGATTTCATTAGGGGGAAAGAGGCGGCTAACCTTAGCAGGGAGACTAGTTCTGGTAAGACTAACAGGGAGGACCGAAGTGGAAAATCCGGAAACCATACTCGGACGGATGGACCGGGACCCCAACGAAATGAAGGGAAACAGCCAGAACAGCGTAACCGGAGCCCATATCCTAATCCCTATACACCCAACGTGTCCACTGATTATCGACGAAAGGAGGTATATACAGCGCTCACAAAGACCCCCTGTGAGATCCTCTCAACAGAAGAAGTAGGGAAAAACTTCCCCGCCCCTCATCCGATGATAGAGAACCCGGAGAGAAAGCAGTCGGATAAATTTTGCGAGTTCCATCTAGACCATGGACATAACACTAACGACTGTTATCACTTAAAGAGAAAAATTGAGGAGGCGGTCAAATCCGGAGAACTCGCACATCTAATCAAGGACATAAAAAAGGGAGCGACACAAGGTAACAAAACCAGCCGAAGGGTGAAGGATGAGGGCTCTCAGGGGACCAGAAACCGAACCGTCAACATGATAAGAAGGGACCCACAGTCCCTAAAGAGAAAGGAGTCTGACCCAACGTGGATGAACCAAGAGATAGCTTTTCCACCCAGGAGTGAATGTTGCCTCACCTTAGACCCCATCATAGTGGAGGGATGGATAGGAAATACCATTGTTCCAAAGGTGTATGTAGACACTGGAAGCTCCACCGAAGTCATTTACGAACATTTCTTCCGACAGTTTCGAAGGTCCGTTCAAGCGCGTATAAGGAGACCAGTATCGGTACTCCAGGGATTCGATAATGAAATGATGTGGCCGATGGGAGAGATAACCCTCCCTCTAACACTCGGGGAATACCCCTGCATGAGAACGGAGTGGATGAGCTTCGCAGTGGTCCAAACACCAGCCCCATTCGACATCATTCTAGGAAGGCCAGGGTTATACCAGCTGGGAGCGGTACCTTCGCCCTACCATGGATTGATGAAATTCCCCACTCCTCATGGCGTCGCTACGGTGTGTACCAAGAGACAAAGGGAAAAGTGGTGTATCTCGGCGAAAAGAGCAGATAACTCACAAGAGACAGGCCATGGTCTGGAAGAAAAACTCATCATCAACCCCGGATTCCCGGAGCAGACGGTTACCATAGGATCGCATTTATCGCGACCCTGCAAAGAAAAATTATTCACATTGCTCAGTGGCAACATGGATGTGTTCGCATGGACACCCTCCGACATAACGGGAATACCGAGGGAAATAGCAGAGTATCGGTTGAAAACATACCCCAGCGTAGAACCGATCAGACAGAAGAAGAAAGGGATGACCCCGGAGCGTAGTCAGACTATCAGAGAAGAGATAAGCCAGCTACGGGAGGCAGGGATCCTTCGAGAAGCGAGATATCCAACTTGGGTCGCTAACCCAACGTACGTCGAAAATAGGGAGGGTCCCCGGAAAATGTGCATAGACTTTAAGAACATCAACAGAGCCTGTCCGAAAGACAACTACCCGCTACCCGAGGTAGATTGGAAGATTGATTCCTTAATAGGCTACAGATACAAGTGCTTCTTAGACACCTATAAGGGTTGTCACCAGATACAAATGGCGCCGGAAGATGAAGATAAAACCGCATTCCACACAGACTTCGGCGTGTTCTGCTACAGGAGGATGCCTTTCGGATTGAAAAATGCCGAAGCTGCCTACCAAAGACTGATTGATAGAGCTTTCGGCAATCAAATCGGTAGAAACATGGAGGCCTACGTGGGTAATCTTATCATCAAGAGTCATAGAGAGGAAGATATGATCTATGACATCGATGAAACTTTTCGGAAGTTGAGCAACATTAACATGAAACTAAATCCGAGGGAATGTGCATTTGGTGTAATAGAAGGAAGGTTCTTGGGTCATCTGATAACCGAAAGGGGAATCAAAGCTTGCCCCGATCAGATAAAAGTAATTACAGAGACGAAGTCTCCAGAAACACCGGAGGAGGTGCACGGCCTCAATGGAAGATTGGCAGGGTTAAGCCGATACCTCTCAAGGTCGGCCGAACGCTCACTCCCTTTTTTCGAAACATTGAAGAAAAAAATCGATATGACGGATTTCGTCTGGACGACCGAGGCGGAAGTTGCCCTCCAAGAGTTAAAGCAATCTTTAACCCAACTACCAGTCCTCGTGGCCCCGAGCGAAGGGAAGGAATTATTCGTGTATCTGGCAGTTTCCAACAACACAATAAATGCAGTTCTTACAACTGAAGAAAAGGGAAGGCAGAGGCCCGTATATTTCGTAAGCAACACTTTAAGGGCAGCAGAGGTAAAGTATCCACCCAAGGAAAAACTAGCACTGGCCCTCGTGCACACGTCCAGACGCTTGCCCCGGTACTTCCAAGCATACCCAATAGTGGTCGTGACGGAACTGCCCATCAAAGATATGCTCACAACGCCGGCAAAATCAGGAAGGTTGGCAAGATGGGCCAAGGAGTTGGGGGGCTACTCAATTGAGTTTAGGCCCAGACAGTCCATGAAGGGACAGGTACCGGCGGATTTCATCGCCGAAGTACCGATGCTTTCTCCCACACCTACAAACGGCCAGAAGGAAGAAATGATGGAATCATCATCCCAGACACCAAAAGGCAACTTACAGTCTCTCTACATTGAGGGACCACCCCCCGGATACGGCAAGGCGGCCTATTAAGAATATGTTGTGTTTAAAATTGTAAAAGGTAATTTCCTTTATGATGATGCGATGATTGTAACCTTTCATAATATATAAAACATATACCGACTCTCGAATAGAGACGGAAATTTTCACATCCACTAGTCTGAATGCATATCCTAGTGAAGATAAAAAAAAAAAAAGAGAGAGTCAAAGTACTCTTCTGGGAAGGACGCTTCCCAGCCTAACAACCATATATACGTATATGACGAAATAAATAAAAAAGAAGAAAGGAAGAAGGAAGTAGCTAATAGAAACATGGGAAAAAACGCACACCTTGATGCTAGTACATTAAAAACACAGTACACAAAGCAATGGAAACAAGTGTCCAAAAGTCACATATAATACCAAGCATAAAAGAAAATCACTCGACAACCGGAGCAGCAGGTTCTAGCTTTTTCAAATCCTCCACCGATAGCTCATGACTTTGACTAAGTACTTCCAAGTAAGGGAAGGAAGGGTGACGCATGCGCTCAAGAGCTTCGTCCAATTTGGCTTCAGAATCAGGGTCAAAGTTGGGAGTGGCTTGAAGAGGGAGGTTCAAACGGGCCTGACGGAAGCCGTTGCGTACTCCATGAGTGTATCCAGTTCCAGTAAACAAAGTGGCAAGTTCCCCATAAGGCGCGCTGAACTCATGGCTCTGGTGAAGTTTTTCCACAAAAAACTTAATGCCATCCTTAACTAGCCACGTAGCTTTTTCCCTCAATATGGCGTTCTCAACTAGAAGCCTTTGATTCTCATTCCCCAATGTAACCGACCCTTCCGAAACGTCACCAGCTGTGACCTTCTCACCATCAATCGCTACACCAGCTGTAGCCTTCTCATCACTAACCTCTAACAACTTCACTTTTCCAACCAAACTTTCCCATTCAGCAACGGAAACTAGCTTCATTCCCGAATCCGCAGCCATAGAAGACTGCCCTATCACAGGTTCACTATTTACCTCCTGCAAATCACGAACAAGGTTCTCCAGATCCCTAATCCGACGTAGGGACTCAGCATGTTTCCTTAAACCATGTACCACCCTGTGGAATTGGACCTTGGTACGTCTCCGGAGCTTCACATTCTCCTTTTCCAAGTTCTTAACTTTAGCTTTCAAGGTCGACACACGACCTTTCTTCTGGGTAAGAGACCTCTCAAATTGCACAACACTATTCTGAGAGGCCACGAAACGGCCACGAGTTTCGGTACCCGCTACTGCCAACTGGGCCAGTAATACATTAAAATGCTCAACCAGGGCCTCATCAGAAAAACTCCTCCAACGAGTAGATTCGGCAGGGGTAGCAAAATAGTTCAACATATCTTGACAGACATGGGGATCGAACATCTCGCTGTTGCACTTAACCTCCCACCCACGCAAGTATCGGGATGAAGAGGGACCTTCCTTATCACTCGGCAAGCAAGGTGTAAAGGAACCTCCAGCCTCAGCAGTAAAAAGCTTCCCAAATGCACTATCCTCTTCGTCAATATCTTTACCTCGGTCGCAAGAGGGGATAGGTTTTTTAACATCCAACTCACCGGAGGAGGAAAGAGACAGAGGATGAGAACTGGTGGCCCGCAGGGCAGGAGGAATATTCATCTTAAGACCGGCGCTATGGAAAGAGGGATCTGCCATACATCAAGAAGATATCAAAACCTACATAAGGAGAGAGCATAGAAAGGAAGACGCAGGGTAAAAACCTACCATTAGCAAGAGAAAGTCTCCTCCGTTTAACACGAGTACCCGGGCCTTCGGACGCCTGTCCTGGTAACGGCGCTGAAAAAACGGACGCAAGGGGGAAATCCGTCACCAAGGCGGGTACACCTGGTATCAAGGAACGCACCTCAACGGAGGGAAGGACAAAGTCCCCAACATCTTGCTCCAGAATACTAGGGGCATTCTCCCCCAAAGGAACCTTGGGAAATGTGACTCTGGCCCAGGTATCAAGCTTTAAATAATCCAACAAAGATATAGCTATAAAGCATACAAAACAAAAAGTCAGACCCGACGGAAGGATGGCTTTTAAAAAAAAAAAAAAAAAAAAAAAAAAAAAAAAGAGAGAAGGGGGAGAGAAGGAAGAAGTAACTTACAAACACCATTCAGTTGGATGGAAGGGGTTAGGTTTGCGAAAGGCCAATGATGGCTTATACCTCCAAGTACCAGCACAGGCTCACAATGAGTCCGGACGGCAACCCTGTTCCGAGAAATCAATTGGCAACATTCTACTTCCTCCATGGTCAGAACAGGAGGAGGGTCAAATATCGCACCCGACAAGATGCGTCTCCAATGTAGTGGTATCGGCGCTACCGAAGCATCCAACCAAACGAATTTATCCTTCCACTGCTTCACGCTAATGGGTAAGGGAAGGAAGCACTCCCACCCCTCATTCTCTACCTTCGGTCGACGCTCGAGGGTAAACCAGTCTCCTGAACGGATTAACCTAAAAAAGCTCCTCCAAAGGTTCAAAGTGGCGGGAAAACCTAGGGCGTGACACAGCAGTTCAAAATTAGTTATCCTCAAAACCCCCATGGGATTCATCTGGATGGGACACATTTGATAGTATTCAATGACAGAAAGAAAGAAGCGAGTAAAGGGGATTCGAACGTTGGAGGCGTCGAAAAAGCGAGTGTACATCGCTATGGAACCCTCAGGACAACCGGTAACGTTAGAGTCGGCAGAGGGATGGCGAACCCGCCATTCCGATCTCAATCCAAACTCAGTAACAAAATCAGAGAAAGAATCGGATGAGAGGGAACAACGAGAGATTAACATGTCAGTCTTCCCCATGATTGATGAAAATAGTGCAAGAAAAATGGCGAATAAGGATTATGTGACAAAGGAAGAAAAGGAAGCGAAAAGGTAATGAAAATAAAATGATTAAGGAGTATTTATGGGAAACCAATAAACCCCCCACATCAATCAGTCATTTCATCCCGTCAAATCAGAGGCATTAATGACTAAACAGGCAATAATGACCCTTTAAATGCGAGTAGTGACGTCAGACAATCATAGTCTAGGAAAGGTTCGATCAGAAGTAGGCCCCCACTCTCGTACTCACTTCCCTAGGCTAGGGGGGGAGATGTTGGGATAGGGTACCACTCACTTCCTGTACCTTCATCCGGGCATATATCGACGATGTTGAAGGCATCGGAATAGAAGGAACGGTGGGACGAAGACATAGGACGAAAGGTCTCGGAAGCAAGAGCATTGAAGAGAGTGCAACATTAATTGCGGACAAGACAGAAGGATGGTAGCATTTAATGAAGAGGAGCGTGGGAGACAAGACGCCGCCCACGCGCTTCTTCATTAAATAACCGGTCACAGTCAACAGAATGGTGTGGAGGAGTGGCGGCCACGTCACTGACACGTATGAAAAGACTGGTGAGACGGACCGGTCCGGTAATAACCGAAGGGCTGCTATATAAAGGCAACATGAAGAAATTAATGATCTAAGGGAATTCTAGCAATACATTTATTTCTGATCATAGAGTCTCACAGTTAGAATATTCCTTGTATTCAATATTCAATCATTTGTATCATTGAATGCTTTATAAATCTATTTGACATCCCACCAGATCTCTCATACTGTCCTCCCCTTCGTCTGAAAGCCGGACGAAGGGTCAAGCATACGAAAATTTACTTTAACATTCTGCTTATGGTATAATTTACAAATAGTCGTTTCAAGTAATCAAAGATTTACCAAAATAGAAACTTTATTCGAAATGTTTTTAGTAAAATAACTGTTCACATTTCTAGCAACCCTATCATGTTATAGTGTAAATCTTATAACATTCTTTAATCATATGTTTAGGTAGATTGATGAGAATCATGATGGGTATGATTTTGAGAGTAGAGTGGTTTAGAAATGAGTATGAATATTATAAAAATGTTTTTTTTGTTTACAAGTCGGGTTTTATATTACTTTATATATTTGATTTACGGGGTGCTTATATTATGATAACCAAATCCAGCAAAATAGCAACATGGAAATATCGTCCATAAGTATCTTCTTCTTTCTCTTCATGTATATTGTGTTCATCTTCATCTTTGATTTGGAACATATAAAAATCTCGGAGGTTACGAAACAAATGTGTGAAATAATAAATTGTTGTGTGATTGTTGTTATTTGCATCATATTGATTTTAAAAAACCTTAAAAAGTGTTATATGTAAAATATCGAATGATTAATTGATGAGAAGATAGAAGGGGACACACGTGGGAATGGTAACTAAACCCATCCTTTCGGCTGAGTTTAGAGATGGTAATGGGACTAGTAATACCGGAGATCCCACTCCCCATCTACGATTCTCGTCCTAATCCCCAATGAGGACTAAGTTACATCCCCGTCCTTGACCCGTTTGGGGATCCCCGATGAGGACTCATAAATATTTCCTAATGCTCAAATAAATTTATAGACATCAAATAATTCCATCGGAAATTAAAGAGAAATGTATATTTAGGTGGACGTACACATTTGAACATATTGGCAAAAATAACTCCTACTCTTATTTGTTAGGCAATTATTAGTTGTACGTGACCGATGCCAGACTGAAATATGTTGAGGATGTGTGTCGCATAGTGTCCAAGCTCAATAGAAACCATTTTTTAGTAAATTTATATAACAAAATAATAAAAAGAACATGAACTTAAGAGTCATTTTTCTTTTTTGCACCGGGCTTGTGTGTAAACACAACCGACCCATATATACTCTCCTTCTAAAAGATTGTTTATATAGTACATTAAAAATGCACGATAAAGGCGACTCAATATAAATCTTTCTCCGATACATGGTGCAAACAATGTGAAGAGTTCAATCTTAGAACATAAGCAAAGACGATATCTATAATTCATATTGTTTATCCATCCTTCTTCATATTTGCTTCTCTTAAGGTGATGTAGTTAAAATCAAACTACACCGTACTGCTTCAGTCCAAGTTTTCATTTGTTTCTAAGTTCTGATCGAACTTTCAGTCTTAAATGTCTTTTTTTTTCTTTGTCATTAGCAAGTTTTTTGGAACTTCAAATAACTTAAAAAGATACATTAGTTGAAAGATTATATATCAAGTGTATTAGTAATTTATATTAGTGATTATGATGCTCGGGTTCGGGGATTATCAAGCGGATGCAAATTCAACATTTTAACCTTGATTGTACTAAGGAGATCAAAGATACACATGTGATTGAATTAAAATCTATACAAACTTGCCTAATGAACTTGGTTAGCAAACTAGTCTATATTCAGACTCTAACAAACTCAACGACTAACTTACAGAGTTACACTTTCTACCATATTGTCTATATAACCCCCTCAAGTTGGAGGCTCCGAAAGTCCTGACTTGTTAGCAAGAAAGTAATGTTGCTTACGACCTAAAGTTTTAGCCAAAATGTCAGCCAACTCCAAATGGGTATGGATGCATGTTGTTTGAATGAAACCATCTTCAACCTTTTCTCGAATAAACTGCAAATGGGTAGGAATGCATTATTAATGTCGAATTGATGTAACGATCGGTTTAACAATAACAATAAGAACCATGACTATAGCCAGTTTAGCAACATGGGACAAGGTGTGCTTGTAATCTTGTGTCTCTCTTTGATTAAAACCCCTTATAACGAACCTTTCTTTATATCTCTCAACATATCAAACGGAAACAAATTCAACATGTTAACCTTAATTGTAGTAATGGAAATCAAAGATACAAATGGATTGAATTTAAGGAGGAGTTTGTTTCAACTTATGTAACGAGTTTATGTGATTATGTAATTTTTCATAAGCTTAATTTTTTTGGCTTATTAGCTTATGAAGTTTAGCTTATGACTTATTTAAAGTCATAAGATCAAGTTGATAAGCTGGAAAAAATGAACTTACGAGTTTATAAAAAATTACATAAACTCATACGCCCTTTACATAAGCCGAAACAAACACCCCTAAATCTATACAAACTTGCCTAATGAACTTGGTTAAAAAACTGGTCTATATAAAGACTCTAACAACTCTACGGCTAACTTACAAAGTTACGCTTTCTACCATGTGCTTCTACTTTGTACAAAAGCAATCCAAAGTAAAATGAAATTTAATATTGTCTAGATGGTTTTTGGGTGTCTACATCCCCAACCCCATCCCCGATTTAAGAATTCATGTATTTCACGTTCACATCCACGATCAACTCGAGGAATTTTTTGGTCAAATCGGTTCCGAATACCAGGTTCGATCTTATATTTTCATTTCAAACCAATAAAACAAACATATACATTAACAAGATGTTTGGTATGAAAAACATAGATTTCTAAAATATGATCGAGCAAAAAAGGGTTCACTTTTTATTAAATTAACTAACATGAAGCAAAGAGAAAGCGAAATGATGAAGTTTGGGCATTTTCTTCAAAACATGATCAATGGAGATAGTCTTGTTTCATGTCACATAATTCGATTCACTTAGAACAATGTAGCTTAAGTCAACAAAGGTTCAATCATCTTGGGGTTTATTTTTGGAATTATCATAGGTTTTCAAAAACTGGAAGTAGATAAACTTAATCTTCAAAGGTTTCTTATAATTCCTCTTCGTTTAAGTTGAAGACCAATCATTTGGTTATTGTTTGTCCAAGTTTCCTCCCTAACACTTTGTTCTATATTCTCGTTTTGGTGTAGGGACTGAACTTTATTACATCTGTCCTTATTTGTAAATTGTAACACTTGTTATTTCAATTTTTAATGATAAAAGTTTTCTAATATAATTCCTTCTGTTACTAAAAAAAAAGATAAATCTTTTTTAAAAGGAATTAGAGACCTTTAATTTTTGAGTTTTGATGCTGACAGTAAAAGGGCTGTCAGCAAGTAAAAGTTATTATAGTAACTAAATTATTGTTTCGTGATAATATGGACAAATATAAAGTTAAATCGAAAACTTTATGTTTATGTATATTTTTAAGTTGTTATTAGAATACAATGTTACACGTACAATAACATATATAAAATTACGTTTACACACATGGTAGTTATAGTTATAACAAAGACGTTTATATATATGTTTAATATTTTGTATTAAGAGATTTTAGAATAACAATAAGCTAAATTATAATCTAGATTGAGCGATTTTATAAGTAAATTAGAATTATATTTTTATTTTATTTTAGTAGAGATAAAATGAAAGAGATAAGGTAATTATGTATTGCAGGAGGAAGTAAAATAAATATAGTATCTGATGACATCATCAATCTAACGAATGAGATCAAAGAAGTTAATCCATCTAAGAAACATTACTTCGTCATGTGACATTTAAGATATCTTTTTTATTATACATATTAAAGATGTGATTGTATAACGATTAAGAAAGTTAGAAAAATATATAAGGATTGTTTTTGATAATATACAACAAAACAAAACATGTAATAATTTGTTGCTAACAAACATTTAGGTTATTTGCTTCAAAATCCTTGATTGTTACTCACTGTTTTTAAACTTTTATCCTTAAATGAGATGCCCCCTTTATTATTTTTATTTCCAATTTTTTATTCTATCTATTTAGGGGTGTCTGTTTTAATTTATTTATCTAGTTTATGTTAGAGTGTTGATAAACACAATCCTAAATCTTTAGCGTTGTAATTAAAATAAAAAGGCATTGTTTAAAATCTTGTCTCCCGTAGAAGTAGAAGCTGACACGACGCAATTTTGATCAACGTATAACGAAATAATATATGTTTAATTATTTTAACCACAACTCTATGAGCAGTTCTTAACAAAACTCTTTAATTAAGAGTGTTAATAAATACAACTCTAGGTTGTGGCTAAAATAAAAAGACGGTGCTTAAAATATTAAATCCAGTAACTTAAATTTTACAATTTGTTGAATTTATGACAAACAATAAGTTCATAAAAAATAAATTTATGAACTTTCTAGATTTTAAATAACTTTATGAAAAATAGATGCAATCGCAAAGACTTGATTTGATGTTCTTAGATGCTAAACCCTCGTAAATTGGCATATATGTAGTCGCTCTTTTAATCGGTTTTTAGTCTTTTTATTTTGGTTTTTCTTTCATTGTATATACTTGGATAGTCCATGTTGTAAATTTTGTTCTCAATCCCTTTTTGGGAGTGTTTTTAATAATATCTTGTTTTTCTAAAAAAAAAAGTAAATTCATAAACTTGATAAAACAAAGAAAACAATATTTTAATAGGGTTGAGATCATTAAAGAACATTAAAAATGTTAAGACCAAAAGACCTAATTATAACTATTAATTTTGAAAATTCACTTGCCAATCAGGTTCTGTCTGGTTGGTAAGGGGTTTTCCCGGTGAAGGAGAGGTCTCGAGTTCGAGCCTCTCCAGAGGGTTTCCTCTTTGGTGGGCATTGGGGTGGCTGGTAATGGTTTCACGATAATACTCCATCCGCAGGAGTTGCCGTTTCAAAAAAAAAAAAAAAATTTAAAAATTCACTTAAAATTTAATTTTGTTTAAAAATTAAATATCTCAAAAACCGTAAATGTATTAAACGAATAAATTACACCATTGTAACGAGTATTAAATTACGTTTTTATAGAGTACTTACTCGATATATTTTTGACGAATTTTTTACCAGGTTTTTTGATGGGTTTTGAAATTTTATATTATAAAATCCCGATTTTATCACATGCGATTTTAGTAGTTTGACATATTTTTTTCGTTTTTCTTTTTGATTCTAGTTGAATGTATATAATATAACAAATATATGTTTTGAAATTCATATTTAGTGTTCAAATCATATGTGATTGTACCTTACGAATATCAACTTTTGTCCGAAAACGGAAAAATAAGAAATCGTCAATTTTTGATTTTTTTTTTTCCGGGTCAATATAGATTATACCTAATATAATATTTTTGTGTTTTAAAATTAAAAATTAAAGTTGAAATCACGTGTTTTATTGCTTTATAAGTTTTCGAAATTTTACATACATAATAAAATCACATATGATATACAATCATATGTGATATGCGTACTATCACATATGATATGCGTACTATCACATGTGATATGCGAACTATCACATGTGATATGCATACTATCACATTTTTATCAAGAAAATAAGGAAAACAAAAATTGTCACATATGATATTCAATACTATCACATGTGATATGCGTACTATCACATTTATGTCAAAAAAATGAAGGAAAAAAATCGTCAAAATTCGATATTTTTTCTAAATTTTGATAATTTATACGTTTTATAGTAATTCTCTTTTATAAAGTTTTACGAATTGGTGCTAATATCACATGTGATATTATCGTTACAATTTCAATACTAAAAAAAAAAAAAGTTTTCGAAAGTATATATAACACCACTGTGTAATTGAAGATAAAAACGAGACGGTCGAAACGGTGTAATTTGTTTCGTCTAATGATTAACAGTTTGCGTGATAAATTAATTTAAAAATAAAAAAATAGGTTTTGATTTTAATCTTAAAATAATATAAAATAAAATGAAAAATTGTATCTTTTGATTTTAAAAAAATTATATGTTTTAATTCATCATTACCTATTTCAGTAACATAGAATTAACATTTTTTATTTAAATATTTAAAAAAAAAAATGTACTTGGCATTGAAACCTGTTGGAGTTGCATAGTTTTCATACACACTTTACCATTAATGTCGGCAGTTTCAGTCTCTTTAGATTCCTCTCTTTCATTTTCATTCCCTAAATTCTCTTCACACACATTTCTTACCCATCAAAAAGGGTAACATTTCTCAGACTCAGACTCTGTATTTTTTGCTAGATCTAGCTGGATCTATATCTATATCGATATCTATATCTTAATTTTATATGTTTGTATTTGTTTAGATTTGTGAGTGACAAAGAATAATGGGTGGAAAGATAGATCATGATTACGATTATTTACTCAAGATCGTATTGATTGGAGACTCAGGTGTTGGGAAATCCAACATTTTGGCTAGGTTTACGAGAAATGAGTTTTATTTGGAGTCTAAAGCTACCATTGGTGTTGAATTTGCTACTAGAACTCTTCAGGTTTCAATCAATTTTATTATATGCCATTCCTTTTTCAATTTTAGTTTGTTTCTGTTGCAGATCTAGAATTAAATAAATGTGCTACTTAGTTTTGTTGATTTGTCACCTGTTTCGATTCGAGTCAGGCTCTATTTCCTGTAGCTAATATGGTATATAACAGGTTCCATAGGTGGAGGTCCTTACAGTTATATTATCGGCGTAGTAACAATACTCGCAAATAAGAAAGTCACTGTTATTTCAAGAGATAGCAACTCAAATGATACACGATGTGAAACGTTTATTTTATACATTGCCATTTTTATTCATTTTGATGTTACAACTCTATTTCTATTTGCTAACGAAACATGCTAAGATCAATTCGTTGTCAATAATGATATTATCGCTTTAATCTATTGAGTAATATTTTGACAATGATTTGAATACAGGTTGAGGGAAAAACAATAAAGGCTCAAATTTGGGACACTGCAGGGCAAGAAAGGTACAGAGCGATCACCAGTGCTTATTATCGAGGCGCAGTTGGAGCCCTTCTTGTGTACGACATTACAAAAAAACCAACTTTTGATAATGTCCAAAGGTGGCTACGTGAGCTTAGAGCCAATGCCGACTCCAACATTGTTGTCTTGATGGCTGGAAACAAATCCGATCTGGACCATCTCAGAGCCGTGGCTGAACAAGATGGTCAATCTTTAGCCGAGAAAGAAGGGCTTTCGTTTCTTGAAACGTCAGCACTTGAAGCAGTTAACATTGAGAAAGCGTTTCAAACTATTTTGACAGAGATTTATCATATCATTAGCAAGAAAGCATTGGCAGCTCAAGATGTTGCATTACCTGGAAAGGGAACCACCCTTAACGTTGGTGATGCACCCGTGAACACAAAGAGTTGTTGTTCAAGTTAAGTTGAAGTAGAGTTCCTGTTCGTTATGCTCATTCGTTCTTAGCTAAAAAATGGGAACTACCCTCTTGTCGAGGTTTTAGAAGATTTTTACATAAAAGACGGTCAAAGTTCCTTTAAATTTTCATAAATATTCAATCTGTGCAGTTACATGATGAATTCCATATGTATCTTCACATAAATCCTTTACTTTGTGAAGTATTACTTTTGAATCGACACTTGAGTCGACTATTATATGACAGCTAAGTGCTATTTTTCCTTGTGTTATTGCCCATACATGTAAATCATGAACATCGTCTACTCCCTGGATGCTATTTAAATTTACCGTCAAGCCAACAACATCGACTTCACTTGGCGTGCTTTCCATTAATATGGAAAATATATTTCTAAGCATCGGAAGAGTCGTACACAGAGCCAAAACTGAAAAGATCAAAGTACACACCAGGTCGACTATTAACCATTCCGGTTTCAGCCATATAACCAGTCCAGCAATCATCACCCCAACTGACTGAATCATATCCGCCATTACATGCAAATACGCCCCTTCAATGTTTATGTTCATTCTCCCATCCTTGCCTTTAGAATTTGACACCACCAAATGTTTACCTTCTTCTTCATCTATATCATGATGATGTTTCTCAATGCATGAATCATGCGAGTGCCCATGGCCATGGTCGTGGTTATGACCATGACCATGATGATGATCATGACCGAGCCACATGACCATAACGAAGTTAATTACAAAACCAAACGCTGCAATGGGAAACATCAGTGCACCATTAACATCCGCTTGTTTATGAAGCATTCTCTCAGTTGCCTCAAAGATCAAGTACCCAGAGATGATCCATATCAATTGAACCGACAACATAGCCCCCAAAACTTCAATCCGACTAAATCCAAAAGATTGATCAGGAGTAGCCTTCCAACCCGAAGCCCATATAGTAAACAAAGAAATCGAGAATCCAGCAATGTCAGTCAACAAATGAGCCGCATCAGTAAGAACAGCTAGACTATTAGCTTTCAAACCACCAACAATCTCCACTCCCATAACGATTAAATAAAAAAACACGAGTCCACAAAGCTTAGTTGTGGCTTTAGACCGTTGCTTTGAATCAGAAACATTATGTTCTTGCTTGGAAAAATAGCAACAACGGTCACACGATTGTTTCTGTAGCTTCCCTTCAGAAGCTTTTGGCATCTCCATTTCTAAAACGTGATGATCATGACCATGATGATGATCCATCTGCATTAGTAAATAAACAAAATTATATCTTACGAAAACGAAAGAAATGTAAAAATATGGTATTGATTAGTATGATCTATGCCTTAGAAATCTTGAATTATATAATTGTGTATGAAAAACAAAAATACTTCTGGAACAAGTCAAAGATAATTTTCAATGGAAAAAGTAGCAGTCTTAATAGAAGAAGTCTTTATAGAAGAAGTGTCACAAATGGGAGTTAATAATATTCATAATTGACCATAATTCAATAGTAAATCCCACATCAAACATGGACAAGAGTGATGTCTGGTTTATACGGCAAACTTTGGCCTTTAATGATATAACACGTACGCCCAGTTGCAAAAACAATCCGTGCGTTCAGGGCAGGCAAAGCGGACAATATCGTGGTTATAAAAAGCGGGATGTTACAACATGAGTGAAACAACTATATTTTGAAACAATTTAACGAATTATTATGAATAGAGTTTATGGTTGACTTACCTTAGATTATGATCTGATGAAACTGAAAAAAATGGAGAAAAATGATAAGAATAGGCTAGCTAGGGTTGTAAAACTCCCATTTGATGAAAACGATGAAAGAGCCAAATTAAAGGATCTAGAAATGGTAATGATGATTAGGGAAAGATCAAAAGTAAAATCCGAGTTGTATAAGCTGTTTTTGGGTGATTAGACAATAGACCCACACAATTTTCAAAGTACCCCCTTTTAGTTTAAGTTTTATGATTTGTCACTTAATGTTTACTTTTAATTATTAGTTTGTTCCTATAATTCATGGGTTTCACTTTTCATAATGTTTAAATCTCAATAAATTGAGTGGGTTCCAAACTTTGCTTCTTGTTATCATGATAGGTTAAATGAAACAATGTTTTGTAAGATAAATAACACGGAGGCTTGGGAGTTGGAGTTAGAATGGCTAAAATTTTGACTTTGATGTCCCTCTTCCTTTTCTGAACCTCTGAGAACGGCCGGTTTTCCGTCGCAAGAGCCTTTTTCCAGTGCACGGAGCCCCAACGAGGATTGAGATGACGAGTTGTTAATGAGAATGATTATGGTATATAGTATTTAAAACTATTTATGATGAATTCGGAGGTTGATTCGGGATCAGGTCTAAAGCATGGTAGTTGGAATAGAATTCTTGGTTCTTGTGAAAAGATTGATAACATATGTATTTTTTTTTAAAATTCTGTACTTTAGGTTGTCGTTAACGGTAATGTTAGTCAATTTGATATGATGTAAGGGTTGTTTAGGGTTCTCGATTCATGGATAGACATCCTCGTTTTTTTATGCTCTCTATTCATCTATAAATTGTTTAAGAGTAAACTATACTGTTGGTCCTATAAATTGGTCCCTATGTTTGTACATTAGTTTGAGGGTTCTTTTAAAATAATTACACCAAACGTCCGCAATGTTATAATTCTGTTACGTAGATGGTCCTTTTTCTAACAATTTTCAACTGAAAAAACTGAAATACCCTTTTTCAAAATTTTAATTTTATTTCTTAGTTTCTTTAACATTTTAGTTAATAAAAAGAAGAAGGATAACAATAACTAATTTCTCTCTCTCATTCACTCTCTTTTTCATTCTCTATTCTCCATCTTTCTCCACCTCCATTTTTTCCGGCCAACCTAATCCACACTACTACCCAAATGTCTTCTACCATACACCCACCATCTATCTTCATCACTCTCTCTCCTCCTTCATCGCTATCTTTATGTATACCATTTTCTTACCCCTAATCCGACCACCATCTAGAACGTGGAGCCTGAAATAACTCACAAGATCCTGTTCAAATCAAGATTTGGAGTTTTGGTTTTAAGGTAATAGAGAAAAAAAATGGGTTTTAAAATAAATTTGATTTGGGGTTTTGGAAATCGTTTGTATGTTTAGAGTATACTAGAAAAAGAGAGAAATGAGTTTAGGAGTAAAAGAACATGGGAAAGAAGAAAAAGAGGAGAGAAAAAGACAGATAAGAGGAGGGAGAGAGATAGTTTTTTTTTCTTCTTTTTTCTTTTTATTATATTAAAATATTTTAAAAAATGAAAAGAAAAAATAGAAAAGGGTAGTTCAGTCTTTTCAGTTGAAAAATATGAAAAATGGACTAACGGCGTAACATAATTACGAGAATGGAGACGTTTGGTGTAATTATTCTAAAAAGGCTCAAACTAGTGATTCTAGAATAAACATAAGGATCAACGGTGTAATTTACTCATTGTTTAATTATTGATAGGTGGTGTTATATAACGATATTTGGAAGATAATTGTGCTTGAAAATCTACTCATCGGGATAGGGCATAAAGTGATCTTAATTTATTTATGATTGGGTGCCTACATATTTTTATAGGTAACATCAACAGTGATGGAGACGATCTTTGAGTTCATCTAAATACTTTTTGATGAAAACAAATTCAAATTTGATTTGATTCAAGACGTAGTTTATTACTTTTGGTGTCGTTGCAAATCTGCGGAGGACACTATTTTTGGACCATTGCTTCCAAAAGACTTTAAATAGTTCTTTTACGTGCATCTCGATAGACTCCTATCGCGGATCAATTTACAAGCAAAAGGCATTAACTTTATATTTTTTATGACATGAAGACAAAAACTAGTAGGCTTTTATTGGTACTAGTAAGTTATTTATGAACTTTAATGTCTTTATCATTGTTATACTATTATTTGATAAACAAACTCTATCTTATTTGTAAACTGTAATAATCTCTACTTTGTCATATGGGTATAAATGAGTTGAGTGTAACCGAGTACTGCCAAACGCGACCTTGACTCAGTTATTAATACTCGGGGTCGAAAGTCGACTCGAAATGGATCGATCTTTGAATTTCAAACTCGAGTTCGACTCGGTTACCAAAACTCGTGTTCAAAACTCGACTCGAGCTTGATTGATTTTACATTTGAAGCTTGTTCACGATAAATAGTAATATCAACTCGAGTCGTATACAAATTACCTCATATAATAACAATAATTTAGTAATTATATGTATATAAAAGGGGTAGAAATGTAATTTAACTCAAGCTTAATAAAGCTCAAGAGATACCTTGAAGTTTGAACTCAACTCAGAAGTTTACTCGAGTATCTGGAGATTGACTCGTTTAAATCCATTTGATTTTGAATAGTTTGCGATCGGTCTCGCATAGCTCGCGAGATGTTATGTCTCGTTTACATCCCTAGTCATATCCAAGTTTTATTACTTAAAATTTACACATCATCGATTGTGAGCAAAATCAAACGTCACACAATGCCCATACACAATACATTGTAAGATATGAGATGTTTTTAAAATAGAAACCACAAACACATACCACCTAGAGATGGCAAAGGAGAGAAAAAACCCCAAACCTCTGTCGCTCGTGATGGGTTGGCAAATTTGAGAAAAATTTACCCGTGAGCAAGGTATGTGTGAAAATTGTACCCATTGACAAATGGTGGGTGGGTTGTAGATATATAATAACCGTCTTGGATAAATATGTTATGTAAAATCCGTCAGAAAATCCCGCAACTATATATCCCTAAAAAAATATGTAAAACCAATGTATTTTGACTTAATCTATATATTTTTGTCTTATAATATTAAGAAATAAATTTATTGAAGTAATTTATAGAATGACTTTAGCTTATAATAAACAAAATGCCATAGATACATTTTATACTAATTTAAATATATACTTTTATATACTTTTTTGTATTCTTAAACTAAACTTACCATGTTTTCTAATATTACAAATAAATTTGTACTCTAATAATAACCTTTAAACTTCAATTAAAATAAAAATTCTAACTAGTTGTATAAAACAAACCTTAAATAACAATATATATATATATATATATATATATATATATATTAGATTATTGTCCCGCGATAATGTGAAGAAAAATAAAAATTGAATCGTAAATTTTATTTTTATGTAGATTTTTATTTATTATGAAAAAATAATGATATATGTATAATAATATATATAGTTTTACGTTTATACACATGTTGTTTATAGTTATAATAACATATACACTTTTACGTTTATACACATGTTTTGATATTTTGTATTAGAAGATTTTAGAATAATAATAAGTTAAATCATAGTCCAAATTGCACGATTCTATATGTTTTTTATTTTAGTAAAGATAAAAACAAAGAGAAAATGTAATTATGTATTGTAAGAGGGTGTAAAATAGAAATAATCTTTGATGAAATTATCAATCTGAATAAACGGCTGTCATCAAAGAAGTTATCTCATCTAAATGATCTTAATTCGTCATGAAACTATTTTATTATATTTTAAAGATTAATATATTAAAGATTAAACATATGAATTTTAAAAAAATCACATACGACTTAACCAATCAATCACAATCCTTAGGCATATAAATTAAAAATGTTAATGTTATAAAATGGATTAAGCTAGAAACAGGTCCCCGGTGGAAAAATTAGGGCACAATCCAATACCACATATAAACAAATTTATGATCCTCCATCCATATAAACATAACTAATTAATATTATTCGTTGTCATCTCCGCCTCATCGGAGTTGCAGCCCCTCAATTTCATCATTTTCTATCCCTAATTTCATCATCATCATCTTATTATAATTTATCCCCAAATAATATATATATATATATATATATATATATATATATATATACTATATCTATCTATATCTATATATTGTTTGTTGAAAGAAAAGGGGATCTAGGGATGGCTCAGGGGGGTGGGATGAACCCTGCTTTACTGGACGATATTATCAATCGATTGTTGGAGTTCCGTCAAGCTAGGACCGCTCGTCAGGTTCAGCTTTCCGAAGCCGAGATCCGATTACTTTGTACCACTTCTCGTGAAATCTTCCTTCAACAGCCTAATCTCCTTGAGCTCGAAGCCCCTATTAAGATTTGCGGTATAGATAATCTTACTCCTGTTTTATGTGATTTTACCGTGTTTGTATGAATTGTTTGTTAATTTGTTGATATTGAAGCCATATATTGTGTCTAGGGGATTAAAGTAATATTGATTCGGCATATAGGATTTAGATTACCATCGGTTTAGTTGAATCATGTAAGCTATTTGTAATTGTAGATGTCCTCTATAAGTTTTGTGTTATTGAGGTGTGTTAGATAATCGAAACAACATTACTACATATGTTAATATTAGATATGGACCAAGGAGTGTGTGATATCTAGCT
Source organism: Senecio squalidus (assembly GCA_910822075.1). Lineage (NCBI taxonomy): Eukaryota > Viridiplantae > Streptophyta > Magnoliopsida > Asterales > Asteraceae > Senecio > Senecio squalidus. The sequence goes on from CAJVGC010000591.1 coordinate 14,328,468, forward strand.
AAACTGATGTCTAACTGAAGAATACTTCGACTTCTTTTTTGGTTTTAATATGATACTTTTAGAACGTTGAATGTGAAATCGACGGACTTCTTGATATGAACGTTGGCCTTATGTAAATGTTTACCTGATTATTTTTTGGATGCTTGCAAATTTTCATCCTCCATTGTTAGTATGTAGTCTAGATATGTATAACAGATAATAAAGTTGTAGCGTTGTTTGAGATTTAGGAAAGTTTAGACCCTCTGATATCACGATATCACAATGGCAGGTAATTTCTGAGATAAGGAGTCATAGAACACCATGATTAGTTTTGTCCGACGTATTAAATTGGTTCAGTTTGGGAGTATGTAGCAACTTGATATTATGTTGTAGTTTTGGTAGAGTTTTCTAAAATGTCAGGTTTCATGTTCCTAATTTTTATTTCATATATGTGCGAAACTCATACAGTAACCATACCTCTGATGTATTGACGTTATACCGTGTTCATTGCTTAGGATGGCTAGGTTCATCATTGGTGTCTAACATTGAATTGCTGAATCATAAGTTTGTTAGAGGGAATCCCTTCTTCTTAGAACCGGTTGAAGAAGTAGGCATAGTTGGTCACTCCACTCATTATATGCTACCTCATTTATGGAACAGTTAAAAGCTTATGAGAAGTGGGGGATGATTTCATTACGGACATTAAATCTTCATCTTCGCCGTATAAAATTAAATTAAATATTTTTGTCTATAATTGATATTATGATTAGGAACTAGAAGTCGAGGATGATTCTCATTTCGGACATGTTACAAATCCCAATTAGAAACTTCATCATTTTCCCTTCAGCAAGATGTTTGTATTCAAAATCCTCTTCGTTTAGCCCCTATTCAAAGTATCAATTATAGGCAAGAGATGGAATATTTATAGAGCTTTGTGCTGTTCTATTGAGGAGATGGAGATTCAGTGAATCACAAATTAGTCTGTATAAGGATTGTAAGGTTAAAAAGTTATTTTGATGGTGGAATAAAGGTGCTATATTTGAATTAAGTAAGGTCCCAAGTTGACTGATACTAAGTTTCCTTAGGATGAACTCTAAGATTAATCTGGTTAGTCAACTAATTCTCGGTGTTAGTTGATTGATTAAAGGAGATTCATAAAAAGAAACAAAACACAGTCACTGAATTGAACCTAATTGATAGGTGAGTGTGTGAGCTAGCACTACAGTTGATCGATACAACATATTTGATTAACTAAAATAAAATTTTTCTAAATAAATTATTTGTCAGCAAACATTAGTTAACCAAAAATGCTACGTCCCAAAAGTTATAGATAATCACCAACTTAAAAACCATGTCCGGTCTGAACGGGCCATCAGGTTACAAATGTAAAATATATTACGTTCACAATGTATAGTGTCTGAGTCTGTACAATTAAAAACTATTGACCTAGGTGCATGAACATTTCAAAAAGTATGTTGCTATTCTATGATATGTTCCCACAATGAAGGGTATAATCTTCTTGGTTTAGTCGAAGATGCAGATCAGGATTAGCTTGGAATCACACTCTGGTTTAGTGGTTCCTAGCTAACTATATTTGGGTGATTGTTTACGTGTGGCATAGAAAGAAAACTGAAATATATTTTAATTTGGGCTTTCTTTTCCGCAGTACATATTGCAAAATTTATGCCTTCTTTAGGGTTTATTTAGTTTCTATTTAGTATTCTGCATGCCTATTAGTTCCTGTAATGCAAGTATTATGGTAGATGTTAAGTGGTGTGACATTTGTCTGTTGGTATTCCAGGTGATATACACGGGCAATACGGTGATCTCTTGAGGTTGTTTGAATATGGTGGATTTCCACCTGAATCAAATTATTTATTCTTAGGTGATTATGTGGACCGTGGCAAGCAGAGTCTGGAAACCATATGCCTTTTACTCGCCTACAAAATTAAATATCCTGAAAACTTCTTTCTTTTAAGAGGAAACCATGAATGTGCTTCTATCAACAGGATATACGGATTTTATGATGAATGTAAACGCCGTTTCAATGTTCGACTTTGGAAAACATTTACCGAATGCTTCAATTGTCTTCCCGTGGCCGCTCTTATTGATGACAAAATACTGTGCATGCATGGTGGTCTTTCACCCGATCTAACTAGCTTAGATCAGATAAGAAACTTGACTCGCCCAACTGATGTCCCGGATTCTGGTTTGCTTTGTGATTTACTTTGGTCAGATCCTAGCAGGGAGGTTAAGGGCTGGGGAATGAATGATAGAGGGGTGTCCTACACATTTGGTGCTGACAAGGTGGCTGAGTTCTTAATGCAGCATGATATGGATCTTGTTTGTCGTGCTCATCAGGTTTTTTGACGTTACATATTTCTTCTGTTGATATTAGAGATGTCAAATGGGATTTTTGCACTGGTTGACCTGAAACACCTTAAATTCCATTTTTTTTTAGAAATAATTATCGTGTCCAGCATGTTAATAGGAATCTGGTTTTTTTTTCTTCAATAAAATGGCGTAAGAGGTTTCGTGCAATTAGAATGGGCAGGTTAAAACTGTTGATTTTTTTGTGTAGGCTATTAATTTGTGTTATAAATAATTAGCTTGTCAAATATGATTTACAACAATTGTAAGGAAACGATTTAGGAAGTTTTATGCATTAAAAGTACCTTTGGGCGAGTTTCGACCCATCCAACTCGTTTCCCTCGAAGCTGTTTTGACCCATTTGAGTTGTTAGAGATAAGACAGAACCCAAATGACCCTTTAGCTATTAAATGGCTTGCCACCTCTACTTCTATTAATCTCATTTTGAGAGCCCTGATATAGTATCAACGTTTCTTTGTGCAGGTTGTCGAAGATGGATATGAATTCTTTGCTGATAGACAGCTTGTTACTATATTCTCTGCCCCAAACTATTGCGGTGAATTTGATAATGCTGGTACAATGATGAGTGTTGATGAAAGCTTAATGTGTTCGTTTCAAATTTTGAAGCCGGCAGATCGAAAACCTAGATATTTATGACGTGAGCATGACACCATTACTGCTCTATTGGTAACCCTACAATTAAGGTCAGTATTTATTATTTTTTTCCTTATTGAATATACCATAGTGAACGGTGATATTTCATAGTGTAGCTGTAATCACCTTTATTTATGTAAGTGTATTACTATGTGGTATGACTTTTTTTGCCCTTTTCTTCGATTATGGATCTTTGAATTTTCTGTTGCTACATGAAAATTCATCTGTTTGGTTTAATTAGATTTTTCATTAATTTGCTCTTTCATATGTTATTTACTTATTTCTGTAAAAGTTAGCGACCTTATAGAATAATCTGAATCAGGAATCATGTGAAAATCGTGTTTGAATGTGCTATGTTTAAATTTGTAATAGTCAAATGATCAGATGTTTGAATGTTTGGCAAGTATTTGTTATTGAAGAAACTAAGGGTATGTTTGGTAGGAGGGAATGGAAAGGAGATAAATGGAATGAAAGACATTTCCAAGTCAAACAAACTTGGAATTTTTTTTTCTTTCCCTTTCTCTCATTTCCATTCACTCATACCAAACATACCCTAATAGTAGAAAAAGTAAATAAATGGGTTTTAAATCATTAAATGTACATAAAATTATAAAAGACTGAACGCTCTACAAAGGGTCGTGTGAAAGCTCGTTTATGTCTGTTTATTTATCAAACGACAGAATTTTATTTTTGTGTAATCTAGTGAAAGGTCATGAACAAAGTCTTTCTTGTTGATTATATGTTAATGAACATTTGATAATCCTTCTTGAAAACCAAAACAGCTTTCCTTTATTGTTCCCCTGGCTTTGATTTCTTTCCATGAATCATGTTTATGTTTGTAAACATGTTTTAACGACTGAACACTAACAGAGTTATGTTCTTAAGTAACCAACACGAACATGAAAGTTTATTTGTTCCTCATTGATTATTTTTTCTGTTAAACTCAAAAGAATGAACCGTGTTTGAGTTTACATTCCCAATGAATAAGATTATTAGAAACATAATAAGTTGATCAAAACATTGGAAATTAAAGCCGCAATAATTAGATAATCAAACCAACAAATCCTAGAAATACCTGGTTTGCGTCAAATTATTAGATTTATGTTTATATTTAAATGACAAGAATTTCTCTCGCTAATTGTGTTTTTCTTAACCTAGAACGTTGCAGAATTCATTGGCTATGAGAGGCAGGAAAACATCCATGAAGCCGGAAATTCAAGAAGACTGTTCGTTGATGTTTTGAAATTTGAAATCTGCCTTAAAGATTGTTAATGGACTGCTAGTTATTTATTATCATTGTTGAAAAAAAAATCTTGATTCTAATCTGTTGACGTGCGATTTATGATGACACTGTAAATGCATTTGGCTTTGTAAATTGCATTAACGATGTAGTTTATCGCATTTGACACCTCAAAATTTCCAATCTTCTTCTTACTTTGTGTGTGACCTATTTTCGTCCTATTTTTTAAATTCATATCTGTGTATTTGTGTATGTGAATTTAATATGTGTTACTGTTCTGGGGTCTGCTATTTTACTGAAATTGAGGTGCGAAATACTGCAGACGAGATTTAAAACAGTACCTTATTTGTAGGGTTGTTTCAAGAGGTGTAAATGTTGGTCACCAAACTTTTACCTCTGTAATTCCCTTCTTTTGTATGGTATTTATGTCACACTTGTATATTCCTTTAATCTATTCTTAGAAATATTTTTTCATACAACAATTTATAGGTTTGGAAAAATATTAAAGTAACAAAATTTATGACCCAAAAGTTAAATTGTGTGATTAAATTAGTATAGTCCAATAAATACATCAAAGGTAGATTATAAAATTAATGGTAACAATCCAAATATGTTTTTTGGGTATGAACATAGATCAGATATTTTATATAACACCCAAGTGCAAGAAAGTGTGTAACAAAGAATGGAGCTTCAATATCCATTGTATCTCATCCTCATCATAGTATTTGTGTTGCTCTCTACTCCTCCGTTGATGGTTAGTAGAACGTTGACGGAAGAGTATCCACCACCATATTCTCAACCGCCTCCATTTTCTCAATATTCACCACCTTCTCAACCACAACTATGTCATTGTAGTCCACCAGCTTCACCACCACCACCTTCTCAAGGCAACCAACCACCATTGTCGCCTAAGGGTCCTCAACCACCTCCATTTCCTCAATATCCGTCACCACCATCTCAAGGTCATCAACCGCCACCACCTTCTCTAGTCAACCAACCACCAATGCCGCCTCAAGGTCATCAACCACCACCACCACCTTCTCAAGGCAATGAACCACCATTGACGCCTCAAGGTCATCAACCGCCACCACCTTCCCTAGTCAACCAACCACCAATGCCGCCTCAATGTCATCAACCACCAGCACCACCTTCTCAAGGCAATGAACCACCATTGTCTCCCTTTCCACAATATCCACCACCACCACCATTTCAAGTCAATCCACGGCCACTCCCGCCTCAAGGTCATCAACCGCCTCCGGTTTCTAAATATCCACCACCTTCCGAAAGCAATCAACCACCACTCCCGCCTCAAGGTCATCAACCACCTCCATTTTCTCTGTATCCACCACCACCTTCTCAAGTCAACACACCACCATTGCCGCCTCAATGTCATCAACCGCCCCCGGTTTCTAAATTACCACTCCCGCCTCAAGGTCATCAACCACCTCCATTTTCTCTGTATCCACCACCACCTTCTCAAGTCAACACACCACCATTGCCGCCTCAATGTCATCAACCGCCCCCGGTTTCTAAATTACCACCCCCACCTTCTCAAGTCAACCAACCACCACTCCCGCCTCAAGGTCATCAACCACCTCCATTTTCTCTGTATCCACCACCACCTTCTCAAGTCAACACACCACCATCTCCACCTCAATGTCATCAACCGCCTCCGGTTTCTAAATTACCTCCACCACCTTCTCAAGTCAACCAACCACCACTCCCGCCTCAAGGTCATCAACCACCTCCATTTTCTCAATATCCACCACCACCACCACCATTTCAAGTCAGTCCACCACCACTCCCCCCTCAAGGTCATCAACCACCTCCATTTTCTCTGTCTCCACCACCACCTTCTCAAGTCAACACACCACCATTGCCACCTCAATGTCATGATCAACCGCCTCCGGTTTCTAAATTACCACCACCACCTTCTCAAGTCAACCAACCACCACTACCACCTCCATTTTCTCCATATCCACCACCACCACCCTCTCAAGGCAACAAACCACCACTGCCGCCTCAAGGTCATCAACCGCCCCAACATTATCCCCCTCCGAAACATAGACCCCCACCATCTCCTCACCAATCACCACCTCCTCACGGTTGCTTACCCATACCACCAAGGTCCCACCATCATCCACCTCCCTCTCCGGGACAAACTCCACCAAATTCACCACCATCACCAACACCAACTAGTAGATATCCACCACCTCCTTCTCATAGACATATTCCACCAAGCCCATATTCACCACGCATCGAAAATCCACCACCATCTCAAGGCCTTACTCCACCACCACCACCACCACCACCACCACCAACCTCATCACCGCCTACATGTAGTCCTCCTTATGGGCAAAGTCCTCCCGCAACACCAACATAATATCAACAGCCACCACCATCACCCTATTAATATTATGCTTATCTCTCTTTTAATCTCTAGAATATAATTTCTATTGCACGATGCACATTTCTTGTTTTCATTTGTAATGTTCGTATTATATAAACTTTCTCTTCACTTAGTCTTACAAATTGCATGTGGACGTCCTGATATGTTATATTGATGAATAACTAGTTTAATTCTTGTGTAAAACACACGAATGTTTAATCAAAATTGTAAATATTTCATCAAACCTTGATAATTAAATACATATTTCATCAGATGGATAGTCCATAACCACGGATTTCCTGGCTTCAACGATTAGGCTCATGTACACATAGTCATATAGATGGTTTCGACTTTAATGGCATTACAAAAAAATTGAACAATGAAGTTGAATTTGTATATTGAATCTCAACATGATATTATAAGGAGAAAAGATACATAACTCTTGTTGGATATCGCTAATAGAGATTCAATTACGGTGGTAACGAAGGATGTGACAATATTAGGAAATAACCAACATTTTTTTTATCTATAAAAAATAACGATAAGAGAAGATGAACGATGAAGTATGATTAGTTCCGTTCCTTACTTAATCATCTTTAAAATTTAGAGTAAATCGGGTAATGGTTTTATGCGGTTGTACCCAAATTTCATGTAACATTTTAAGTCTCAAAAATCACGTCAACCTTAATATAGTCTCCCCAACGAAACCCAAGTTGTCCATGGTCAAAGTGAAAGGACTAAATTACCATTTTCGGACAAAGTGAAATTAATATAAGAAATGAGTTTTTTAGTCATTTAACTTGGACCACCGATATTATGCTTTGGACACTAAAAGGATGTTGTCTTCATTTTTAAGAATTGGGTACAACCACTAATCACATGACCCATTCACGTAATGTGCTCTGTTTTCTTTATCTTGTTTGTAGGGAGCAAAGCAACAAAGAACCGAGGATATTTTTATAAACGACGAAGATTGCCAAATATTCCAAGGAAGTTCTTCACCTTAATTCAAATGCCCGTGTAATATTAACTTTTGTTTTTTATATTTATATAATGTGATAAACATTTATAAGTAATGGAAGTGGTTTGTCGTCTGATATCAGACAAACTAATATCGACTTGACTGTCAACAAGATATTTGCATATAACGATCAACAAAATATGATATTCGTTCTCAGTAAAGTAGAAAAAAATATCTCACAAACATCAATGTGCATATGATATAAGAAACGAAAAGTAAGAAACACTAAAGGGAGTAAAGTTTGGAGAGCATCATCAGATTAAGAAGGCCTAATAACAAGCGTAACAGTGAAGAAGTATAAGTTTTCTGATAGCTATCACGTTTCAGCAAAATTAACCAAAACCGAATATAAATTAGAGTTAAAAGTTAGTTATAGTGATTTTAGCAGTCACACAAACATTGATAGACATGTTAATATTAAGTATTTAATAAACCTTAGACCTTTTCTTCTAAGTTTAACTTTTGAAGTCAAACCCCCGATAATGAAGGCTTTCTTCTTACTGAATACAAAAAACCGAAAGTTACATACCAGAGAAACGGTTGTTTAAACTGAATAAGATGGGATAATTACCTACGAGGCATTGTTTCTTACTTAAACTTCTAAGAGCACGGAGATTGATGATTAGAGTTGTGGATGATTGTGAGATTTTTTGTTGATATGACATCCACAATTTAAGATGTGAATTTTTTTTGGTGGAGTGGTAATGTGAGTTGTGGGACATAGTTTTATTTATTTATTTATTTATTTATTTTTAATAAAAGATTTAATTATAATAAATAATAAAACTACAATATAATATTTAAAAGAAAATACAAACACATTCAATAAAAATAAAATTACAATACATTAATAAAAAAAAATACAAATACATAGAATAAAAATAGCTAACGTTGTCGATAGTCTTCCGCAAGTGTCGAAATGTACGTCACGAGATCCTCGTGGAGTCTGTTGTGTGTGCTGATGTCTCTAATCTCTATATTAATCCGAATACGTTCATTCACTCTGTCGTTATAAGTTCGGGTAACACCTGTAACCGGAGGAGCATACCATTCTTAGGTATCACAAATCGACCGTTCGTTGTTTTCAACAATCATGTTGTGCAATATGATACCCCCGTACATAACTCGTCTTAACTTGTTCATCTTGTAAAATCTCGCTGCATGTTTTATAATTCCCCAACGACCTTGAAGAACACCGAATGCCCGTTCGATATCCTTTCTTACACTCGCTTGAAAACGTTTGAATTTTTGACGCGGTTCGTCAAATGGGTACGAAAAAGCTTTAACAAATGTAGACCACTCCGATATATACCGTCTGCAAGGTAATATCTTTTATTGTACCCGTGGCCGTTGACGGTGAATCCGTAATCCGGGGATGAGTCATTGAGCATATCATGAAACAATCATGTCAACGTGAACTTTGCGCCTCATTTTCTTCCTCCTCCATTTGTTCAACAGCTTCTACCGCCTTAACTAGTAATTCGACCGATTCGGATTCGGACGATGACAAATCCGTAACATCGGGATCGGTTGAAGAATGTAAACTCATTTTTTGTTGTATATATTTTTTATAAAAAGATTGAGATAGATTGAGAAATATTGTGTGTTTTGGTTTAAGAGTTTATGTTATATTTATAGAGGAAATGTGAAAAAAAAATAATTAAAAAAAGCTATCCGTTGCGACCACCAACGGTAATATTTAAAAAAAAAAAAAAATTTATTTTATTTTAACAGTTGGAACAAAAAATAAAAAATAAAATAAAAAAACAACGGCTCGTTACGGACACAAGAACCAGACAACGAGTCCCCACAACGAGGTGGGGAGGTATGATAACGAGCACCCACACTCGTTGTGGGTTGACAACGATGGTGACCACGAGGCCATTCTAAGTGCTCTAATAAACATAAAGGAAAATGCTAAATGTAGCCCCATATGCTATGGTTAAAGGAGATTTTACGGTTAATTTACAAGTCAATAAGCATCACCTACAAGTTGGTGGTGGTTTTTTCTGACGGTTTTCTAGAACGGTTACTTTTCAGAAGTTAAGGTACAACAAGTTTAAGCGTAAAATATGTTTCTTAACCGTAGCCCGGATGGCTATGGTTAGCATATTCCAAACATAAATGAATATTGTCTATTGGGGTGTATTAAAAATAGCCACTATAGATATCTGCAATTTCAGGTATTCTAATTAGTAACTGCATTTGACGAGTTAGTGAGTACGTGGTATAAACGATGGAACGCAGTTGAAATATAATACTAGAAACCATGAGTAATTTCTGATTATGAGATCAGAAAACGAGAGAGAGAGAGAAAATAATACCCCATTTTCTAACTCACCGATCAAGCAACAGTAATGATTCCATGTAGGAGCTGAGGTGACTAGCTGAAAACATCTTCCATATATCCCAGTTTTGTTTATTTGTTCAGAAGAAGGATCATAAACTACAAGCGTACCTGATAATTTCACCATCACCATCATCATTTCCCGGCCCCGATTCCATTATAACCCGGCTATTTTTCCTCAATCCCAAAACATGCCACACTAGTCCTGTTAGTATGTCTTTGTATTATATATATTTGTATATTGTTAATGGAATAGACATTGAGTTCATTATACCAATCTACTGGACCAAAATTTCGTATACCTTCCCTCCCTTAGTCGATCCTACTTTCTTTTCTCTCCAATATTTTCTCCAACAAACTCTTTCTATCTCCTTAACCCTTCTGTCGAATTTTCTTCTAGGGATTCTTCCCAGATTCGACAGTCTCATCCCTCAACATGAAGGTCAAACAAGCAATCCACCTCTCCACAAAGCATACAATGTGTCGAATATAAAGACTCATGTTCCCATTACCCTTGATCTTGATCACATGAATCATGATTTGTGGTCTGAACTTTTTACCACTCATTGTGACGGGTATAATGTTCTTGATCACATTGACACATCTTATGTCCCCACCGAAGCAAACAGAAATCTTGCTCCTCCAAGGGATCCGGAATGGCAAAAAATGGATTCGATAGTTAAACAATGGCTTTATGGCACAAAAACTCCATCTCTCCTACAAAACATCTTTGAGAAGAACCTTGCTGCACATAAAGCATGGGTCAATCTCCACAACATGTTTCACGTTAACAAGGAAGCCAAGTTCGTACTATTGGGCAATCAACTTCGAATCATCTCACTTGGAAATATGTCTATCAACGACTATTGTACAAAAATTAAAACAATAGCCGATCTCCTTTCTAACATGGATAAGCATGTTCTGGACAAAAACCTTGTGGCCTGCACAGTTAACGGTTTACCACGCCGTTGGGACGGCCCTGCTTTGCATCTTCGTCTTCAACAACCACCACCCACTTGGATACAAACCCGTGCTATTTTACTTGGGGAAGAACCTCGTATCAATTCTCCAAGACAATGAGAGTTTTCGTATACTGATAATTCATCGTCCTCTTCACTCTGTACACGGAGCAGTCCTCGGGAAACCGTAGGAACACACATCGTAACGACAGCCGTCAAAAACCTCCCGAAAACCGCCCAATTCGATACAGGTGGGTCTATATACCTCCACCACATTCGAATACTACTACACCTGCCTATTACCAGTCGACCAGGTCTGGTCCACGGCTTGCTGCTCCCAGGCTTTCTTCAATTCAGCAGCCTCGTGGACTCCCAGGCCCACCACCATCAGGTTCTCAATCTTGGCCCAACAGGCAACCTGGCCCAACTGCCTACTATGCAACCCAACATTCTGGCCCAACTTCACTTGTACTAGCCGAAACCTGAATAATTCGGGTCTCTCGAAACAAATCACCAAGTTAAACAATTACTTGCATAAATCACTTTCCCTTTTGTTAACTAGTTGCATGGGCTTCTTTGGTGGGCTAGACAAATAGAAACCTTCCTTGGATCATAGTAGATTGGTTTCACTCCACGTCATGTGAAAATTCATAGAAGTTTTTTGATTGGTGGGAATTCATACTCTAATCGAAACATGAATTCTCTTTGGAGCAAAATTCTTCCAATTGAAGTCAACATTCTTGTCCACACTATTTGACTAAGTGGTAAAAGAGTAAGAATATGTAGTGGCACGACTTTGCATATGTGATACATTCTTGTCCACACTATTTGACTAAGTGGTAAAAGAGTAAGAATATGTAGTGGCACGACTTTGCATATGTGATTTATCTTGGCCGGGTGAACGGTTAATTGAGACGTCTTCTGGTGGCGTATACCATAAAATCGATATTCTAACTGGGTGCATCGCAAATGGAAGACTACAAACAACTACTTTTGATCTCTAAATTAAGCAATTACTTTATTTTATTGCTCTTTGTACATTTGTCTTAACCGAGATAAGAAATCTGATCAATAATCTAATTGGAAAAGAAAACCTAAAAGTGTATTATCTAATTGTAACAACCCTTAACCCCAAAATGATAAAATAATAAAAAAATAAACGATATGAATCTTGTTTTAGATTTAAGGGTGATCGGTCTAGTATGTTGTCGTTTCGCAACATGGAGTAATGGTTGAGCCAATGGTGTGGATAAGAAGCTAGCTCCTTCTCTTCCTCTTAATCTGCTACAAGTTAGAGACTCGTTTGCCTAATTTCGTTTTCTTGGTTTCCTTTTGGTAATGCTTGTGTGAAAGTGGTATTTCCAAACCTCTTGTTGGGTTAACTTTGGGTTGAGAGGATTATTAGTAACCATATACTCGAAAGTTTATTTGTTTCAAAATAATAAATTTAGATCGTTTCAAAAAGAATGTTGTTTTTGATTTGGATGAAGTCTATTTTGAACTTATAGGCTTTGATGGGATGAATTAACCACGAGCCCATGATGTGTTACGGCATAATAAACGTATATGTTACAAGCAGCGTATATGTTATCTATGTTAAAAATCATAATCAGAATGTATATTTTTCTCTATAGATGTTCTTAGTTTGTTACCAAAATATTAATTATTATAAGAAAGCAATCTATTTATTATAAAATTAACGAATAATTAATAATTCATTGATTGAGCATCTTGCTTTATCTTTAATCATAAAGAATAAGCAAAGATTGAGTAATACACATGCTTACCATTATAGAAATTAAACAAAGTTGTCCTTTTGGACTCCAATGTTGAGCTGTAATTCATATGAATTCTTAATTAAAGGTAATGTTAATTTCACATTATAAAAGGTACATTTTACCACTATGACACATACATAAACATCTTCACGTTATAGTGCGAAACTATCAAACTATGAGTTTTTGCTTCAAATTTTGCGGAGGGAGGAAGCAGGCCGAGGAAGCAGTGTCACGAGACAGATCTTCTGTAGGAGGTAGAGGCGTTGGTGGTGGAAATGCAACGAACAATGTTGAGAATACAAGTAGTAATTCTAGTGGTCATGAAGCTGCAGGTGCAGCGGTTGTGATAGCCTCCGCGACTCATGCGTCAGACATGGGTAGTTCTCATGGTGGTAGTGGATATGCAGGTGGTGATGGTGGCTCTGGTGCTTGATGTTGGCTTTGAATTGAAGAAATATATATTATGTTGTTCCTCGTTGTAACTAATATCTTGCCTAGCTTTATACACTGTTGTTTTCCTTTTCCTTGGTTTTGAATTTTGATATGATTTTCAGTTTTATGTTTGTAATTGTTTGTATGAAGTTTCAATTGTCACATATTCCATTTATATTCTTCTGTCTTCAAATAAATTATATTTTGAGTTAATTACATAATTGGTCCCTGTGTTTGTTCCAAAACAACGGGTCCAGTCCCTGGGTCACAATTCGTTCGGGTCCAGTCCCTGGGGCATATGTTTGGTTACACGTTTGGTCCCTCTTCCTAACGTTCGTTTATTTTGGCCGTTAAGTGAGTCATGTGCTTCTCACGTGAGGGGGTAGTATTGTCTTTTGATACTAAAAGGACCACTTGTGTAAATAAAATGATTGATGAGGTCTACTACACTGTTAATGTCACAAGAGTCAAGAGTCCACACTAATTTCCCTCAAACCTTCAAAAACCAGCCCCCTCTCACACTAACACTCAATTTCTCTCTCTGCCTCACTTTCTCTTTCTTCATGTCAGAATGAAAATGTGAACAACAACAACTGCTACTGATCTGAGAAACCCATCTGAACAAAAAAAAAAACAATTACCGTTCCTGCTGTTAACAACAAGAGGCATGGCAGCTGCTCTTGAATGCTGGTCAAGTCGTACAAGTACCACCGATGAGGATATGGTGGAGCAAAATTGAGAAAGTAAAGAACGAGATGTACCATCAATCGCTTGTAACATCTACCAAATTGAGAAAGTAAAGAACGAGATGTACCTTTGATAACGGGAAAACGCAGATCAAAAGAAAGTTCAGTTGGCCGGAGATGAGGCGGATGGTCGGGAACATAGCGTATGGTCGGAGACGTAGCGATCGCCGGAGAGGTAGCGATCACCGGAGACGGATAATATGACCGGAGAGGTAGCGGATTGCCGGAGACGGAGAGGATGCAGATCGTCCAGAGAACTAAGATTTCATATTTGCCCTAATTTTTCTTCTTTTTTCATCGAGCTCGCTAGTGTTTAAATTAATCGACTTATTTTATTTTCAAATTGATTATACCTACTCTTCTTACAATCAAGAAATCCTCTTTTAAAAATAGATTACTTACTCTTTTAATTTCAGTCAATAAAAGTCTTAGTCACTAATTGTCACTTAGTTTGTAGTGGATACAAGAATAATCAGTGTGTGTGTTTTTTTTTCTCTTTTTGTGGTGGCTGTGGTTTGGGAGGAGTTTGGCGGTGGTTTGGAGTGAAAGAGGGAGAGAGATTAGGTTTTGTTTGCTTATGAATTTATAAAAGAAAAAGAAATAATAAATTAAAATATGATATTCGTAAGGTACATAATTGATCCCTGTAAAATAGAGAATGTCTATATACCCCTCACGTGAGAAGCACATGACTTACTTAACGACCAAAATAAACGAACGTTAGGAAGAGGGACCAAACGTGCAACCAAAGATAGGCTCCAGGGACTGGACCCGAACGAATTGTGACCCAGGGACTGGACCCGTTGTTTTAGAACAAACACAGAGACCAATTATGTAATTAACTCTTATATTTTTTTGATAAATGTACAAATTAGGAAAAAACTAAATAAATTAAAGTCACTTTTAATCATTCTCCTCCCTCTCATTATAAATTTTCAATTTTTACTTTTTACAGTTTCTTTTTCAACTTTAACATAAATTTTTTATTTTTTTTGTTATATAAAATTTGATGAAAATCATACTAATGAAAATATATTTCAAACCGAATCCAATCATATATTTTGTATCAGGTATTATATAAAACAAAACCATTTAAGGTTAAAGTTAAATGAAGACCTCAAAAAGTCAAAGAGTGTGTTTGGCGTAAGTAGATGGAGTTGAAACTTAAGTTTGAGGTTAGGTTGGAGAGTTTGAACTTATGGTACGGACTAGAACTTATATATAAAAATGAAAAACATATTTGGTAAAATAGCGGGAGCTTGAGCTTATTAGAGTAAAAAAAACATAAAATGGTATATAAGAATATATATTTTAATTTAAAATAAAGGATATTTATTTCATTTTGATTACCATAAGCTTAAGGCATTTTCATAAGCTACTTCAAGTGGCTTATGGTTTCGGGGCTTATCGGGGCTTAAATTTTCCCTAAGCTCATCGAACCAAACGAGGTTTATAAAATGGCTTATCAAAAACGATAATCCTAAGCCCCTATAAGCCCCCAAAATCCCCTTCGACAAACACACTCAAAACTGGACAGAGGAAGTAATTCTTACTCCTACCAACATTAAGCAGTTTGTAATTTACTAATTTAAACAGAATTATAAGATATGCACTTGTGATAAACAATCGCTAACGCCCTCAAAATAACTTAACAAATAAACAATTTTAGAAAGACCTTCTAAACAACGTAACGCCTACTCGTCTTCCTTTTTGAACGTGCAGTCGATGCATCATCTGCATTGCAAACTGCAGGTACCTAAATGTATATTATGCTTAAAAATATGCTGTCAATTTAATCACGAAAAGTTGTATTAGACGTGGGATGTTTTTAAGTTAAAGCATGCGAAATCAGTTGCCAAGCTAATGCAATTAATATCCATTAACGATCATCGACTAAGGATTAAGGAAACTTCTGAGGATCATAAACTACATTAGCAAAGCAACAACTTGTATCCAACAAGTAAGTATTACCTTTAGCACCGCCGACTCCCAAACAATGTCATCCTCGCCTGTTTTCACATAAACCGTGAACGTGGTTTCCTTAATTGGGTTGTGCTAACTACAGTTTAAGGTTATTTTTTACATTTCTGTTTTTACGCATCTGATTTATTACCCCTTTTGTATATACCTTTTCTCTTCCGCTCTCTGATCAAGTAATAATCAAAACAAATATTAACAATATAATTTATGATATGTAACAAATTAACCAATGAATAGTCACAATCTTACCCACCAAAAACACTTATATGGAACTTTACTATTTAACAATATATATGATATATGTTGTGATCGTTCAATCGTAAATGATCTCAAATGCACACAATGTATTAGATCAAAGGTGTTTAAAATTCTTTGATTCTCTATGTGTTTTGTTTCTCTTCTTAGAATCTCTTCTCAAACATATGTTTTAAAAATCTAAACATGATTGTGAAACTAGTGAATAATATTGATCAACGTCGGAGATGTATATATGACCACCATTACATAAGATAAAAATAACGATTAATGCCATACTTTTCTGCTAGTTTCTTTTTAAATTCACCTTTTTCCAAAAGACTTCCTCCAGATTTTTCAAAAGGTCAAGACGTATATCTTGAAGATTTTGCACAACTCTCTTAATATCATCCCTTAGAAATTTTGGTATTCTTGTCTTTATATCCATCTCGGATAAAGCCAATATGTCTCTTAAGCATCGGAAGTTCTTGGATGTAGTCGTTCAATCAACCTTATGGATTATATGGAGATTTAGAATGGGAGAGTAATTTTTACAAAAAGTACATTCAATGATCAAATTACAGTATCTAGTCTTTACCCATGACTATATTTACTATATACATATATGTAATGATTTGTTGATCTTAACATGCTTTCTAACTAGAAGTATTAATTCGCTTTTTTTTTTCAAAATGGGAGAGTGATTTTTGTAATGGTTTCTGGTTATTTCTCATTCATCTCGTAATAAATATGTTGATTTTATTGTTTTCTATCTCGCATCTTCGCGTTAATAAAAATAATTATGCAATCATGATTCGTTTCAGGTTCGACTCTTTGAGTCGTAAAAAGAATCAGGAGGAAAAGGTATATGGTTCGGTCCTTTGGGCTATAACAACAACATTTATCTAAGTAGAAATGTTTCTTGATCCATAAAAAGGATTGTGAGCTAATGGTTTTTTTTTATTGGATTAGGCAGTAAAAAGAATATTGCGGTTACAAAACCTGATTCGGCCCTTAGGGTAATTCAAAATATTATTATATACATATCGGTTTCAAGTTGTTACTCATTCGTTCCTTCGATCCACGAAAAAGGACCATGCGTCAACGACCTATAGTTTAGCCTATGTACATAGAAAGTTTTATATGTGGTGACAGTTCTAGTAGCTTTTATTCATCCCGTGATATATATACTGAAAATATGGTTTTTGTTTTTTGGGTCCTTAATTAACTTATGCCGTAAAAAGATTATGGTTTGGCTATTTTAAAGTTATAAAAGAGTTATTTAGTTGACGCTGAAAATTAAATTGTGGTAACAATGTTTTGCAGTTTCTCACTAGTGTGGTGTAGTATATATGTTCATAGTTTCTAGTTCGATATTTCCGGCAATAAAAAAAAACTATGTTATAATGGTTTTTGGTTCAGCCCTTCAGACCATAACTAATTTTCATTCGGTTAAAAAGAATTACGTGGTACTAATTGTTTTATTAAACGTGTTTTAGAGGCCATTTTGTATTACAGATAATGAGGGTTGTGTGTTTCGCTAGAAACCCAATACGAGCTTAATCTAAAAAATATAAATACTAAATATGTGTCGCACTAAAAACTCGTACAATACTAAACACTATGTTTCTCATAGAATAACCATATTTTATTGAACCATGCTCCTCATTACAAAAGTAGATATTTTTATTTTTGATTAGTAAGTTGTGAAATATAAGATTAAGTTGGTTCCTTTTGCTTCTTGTAAAGGAGTGAATTAGCAAAAAAAACATAAAGAAACAAATAATAGAATTTCATAAAGGAGAAATATTTATTCAATAATTTTCATAAACTTATATATTTAAGCATTGAAATAGTAATATTAAAAATTTACTCATTTTTAGTCATCAATATGAACATACATAATTTATTTAGGTAAGTTATTTTAATTATATATAGCTCCATTATAATTATTACTTTTGTTCTTACTTTTACTATTTCAAAATTATATTAATAAGTATTAATTTCGTGTTTCTCTAACTCACGTATTTTAAGTAAATAGTTGATGGGTAAAATTATTAGGGGACTGATTTATAATTTTTTTTATTTATTACAGATTAAGTTTTGGAACAAATGATTTAATTTGACAATATAACTTTTAGCATTCCATACATTTCAATTCAAGCATATTATGACATAATACATGATTATTATTATTATTACTAGAACTTTATCATTTCATACATTTCAACTCCATTCTTTTTGATAAAAATCTAATTAATATGTCTTTAAACTATTGTAAACCTTTCTAAATTAAAACGTATATTTTTAATGACATTTAATTAGATTTAGAATGGAATAAATGATTTAATGTTGAAAAAGATATTTTGGTATTTTAACTTTATTTATTTATTCAAATTTTTAAATAAAACATGAAATTTTTTATAATATAGTAAAAATTCATCATATTTTTTATACAGAAAATAATATGGTTTATACTCCTTTCGACTTAAAAAACTATATGTTTTTAAATATTTATATGTATGTTTGTCCTAAAAAAGCCGTTTAAAAAAATGTTTGTTCTAAAAAACCTATAGATATTTAAAATGTAATAACTTTTTGTTTTTTTTTTAAATATTTTCAACTTTATGAACTATAAAAGGAATCGATATGTATAGGTAAAATTGATAATGTAATAATTAAAAAAATACTTCATTAATTGTATTTATTTTATTTCATTCACTTTTTTTTTCTAACAATTTTTTTAAAAGGAAAGGAGTGAAAGTTTTTTTTATTTCTAAGTCTCTTTTATTTGATAAAGACGAGACTCACAAAAGTCTTTGAATTGAAGTATAAAATTGTGTGCCGTCGAGGGGCAAAGGCGAAACCTTTTTTTCGTTGGTCAAAGTTCATGTAGAGGGCAAAGTAAGGAGATAGAAATTTTCCGAATTAATTTTCAAAGAGCAAAATATTAAAAATAATATAAATATAATTATCTTTGTACATTGTAATAAATTATAGGAAATGTAATTGACTACTATGCCCCTTTGTAGCTTCGCCTTTATAATATCTTCATTTCTATGTGTAAGATATAAGGTCGTTGTCACTCCATCTTATTGCATATCTTTCTTTATGCCACCATTATAGACATCTTAATATCTTAGTACAAAATCCTTCACCGGATATGTGATTTTGACTTGATTCTTGTTCGAATGGATTAGAACAAAGCCAAAGCCAAAATTTTCATTCGTTTCATAGATGAATGGATGAGAAACAACCACAAGGGAATAAAAACACACGTTTCTCATAGGAATGAGATTCATTTCATATAATACTAATTCAATAATGTTCCATACTATTTCAATCATTTCCCTACGTTTGTAATCCGTTTGATTCTTGTTTAGTTATATTGTAACTTCTTTATAAATCTTTTCTTATCTAATTTATTTATTTGGTTTTAGTTTTCGATAAATATTTTACAAGGATGTTTGAATTATCTTATTTGATGAATTTATAAGCTTATTGAAATTGAAAAATCAAATAGTTTTAATTTAGTAGGTTATGAATATAAAGAGGTCTTCCCTCATAAGTCATTAAAATAAGTTTACAAACTTTTTAAAATTTAAATAAACTAACAAGCCTAAACATAAGCTAATCGGACCACTCCTTAAATATATTGATCCTTTAGGCATTGTTGGATGTATGCTTGTCGTTGCTAATCCGACCATTCTTTAAGTATGTTTAACAAAAAATTGTATCCAACATAGACTAATTTTTATAAACTTTACTAGAAATGGTAATTTGCGAAATGGTAAAAGAACATTAAAAATAATGGTAAAAAAAACATTAAAAGTAGTGTGTCTCATGTTGGTGTCACGGAATATAATTTACGAAATGGTAAAAGAACATTAAAAGTAAAAAAAAAAATTATATGTTTTAGATGAAGAAGAGCGATAACATTGAAAAAAAGATCATTTTTTCATGGCTTTTTAAATATTATTGTTAATATTATGTTTCGAGATAATAAGCTATAATTGTTTAAATAAATCAAAGCCAAAATTATTTTAAAATTAGACACCTTGAGTTCAAGAAAAAGAGCTCCTTTAGAGCATCCAGTATGATAATAATGATTCTGGTGAATCTTAAATTAGTTTTGCTGGCGTGAAATTGAAAATCATGATTCTAAGATTTTGGATGGTATGTGGGACCCACTGTTATTTTATTTTTTTAAACATTTAAATAAGATAAATGTAAGATTTTATTAAAATAAAAAACAATACAAATAATTAAAACAATTCAAATTATTAAAACTAAAATAAATACTAAGCTAAATCATCCTATATTTTTGTTCGATTTTTATTTTTTCGGCCTCGATCCACTCCGTTTGTGCTTGTGGCAACCCCTCCGTACTTTGTTGAAGAAACAACATATCGTCTCTTCTTGCACTTGTATAAGCCGCTTGTTGTTGTGCTAGGAGTGTTTCTTTTTTTGTTTTGGTGATATTTTTTTTTGTTTTTATAATTTTCTTTAATTGTGCCGCGATTACTCCACAAAACGCCGACGATGAAGATGATTGCGCATTTTCGGATGGGTCAGATGATTCTTTTCTTTTACTTCCTCTTTGTGGTAGTTTGCGAAACCGGAGGGTGTTTGTGATTGTGGCGTCGAATGTGTGTTTGCGTTTGTTTGGGGAGCGTTTGAAGACGATGAATACATTTTGAGATTGAGATTATGGTATGAGATTTAGATACAATGAGATTGAGAAATGGTGTGATTTTTTGGTTGAAATGGGAATGTATTTATAGGTGAAATGGTGTTTAATTAAAATAAAAAAAAATAATAAAAAAAACTAACGGTATAAAAAATGACCATTAGATTAAAAAAAAAAAAAAGTTAAATTTCGACCGTTGTAAATAAAAAAGAAAAAAGAAAAATCAAAACGCCCGTTGTTAACACAACGAGCCGCGACAACGACACCCACAACGAGAGGCAACGATGTGGTAACGAGACACGCCCTCGTTGTAGGTGCGACAACGAGCCTACAACGAGACTCACACAAGATGCTCTTAGTAAGAAACCTCATTAAGTCCAAAAAAAACAAGTATAATTTATCTATGTATCTTCTCTTGAAACTTATTTTGCATGTTACCCGTATACATCCACACCCACTATCGGACTTGCATTTTTAGATCCGACCTAGCTATTTTAGTTTTCACCTTTTCCCAAACTCAATCAGATCGTTTTAACAGAGTCTCAAATATGTATATGATTTAGAATTCAAGATCCATTATTACGACTAATTAGTGATTAGACCTTTCTACGTGGCTTATTTGAACCTAACAAAACTTGTTGCTCACCCATCTTATTCATGTGGGGGTTTTCTTTTGGTAACCATTACCAAATTCAGCACTACCATCTTTCAAAATATGTTTGTCATATAAAAGAAATAAATAACACTTTTGTCGGGGCAGTAAAATTATGTGGTTATGGTTGATTAATGATTTAAAAGTTAATTAAACCCTAGACTTCAGGGTTGACACTTGTCTAATTTCCATGCACTAGAATAGATAATAGTCAAGTTGTTAGACCAAATAGTTATTATTAATTAATTAAAAACTTTAATTTTTTAATATATACTTTACACGTTATCAAAGATATTTATGCCTGGTTTGATTCTTTAATGGGTTTTTCTAACTTGTTCTCTAGGACACATGTTAACACCATTTTTAAATATTAAAAGTACAATCAAAAGTATCGAAAAGTACCATTTTTTTATTGATTTCTTAACTTTTGATTATACTTTTAATATTTAAAAATGGTGTTAACATGTGCCCCTAGAGCACAAGTTAGAAAAACCCTTCTTTAATTACAAATAAGCACTTTTAATAATTAATACTTATTAAGTAAAACATGGTGAAGACAATTACTAAATGTTTTGTAACTCTTTAGTTTTACACATATAACACGTACGAGTTCTATATATACTTTGACTCATACTCTTTTGTCTTATTAAATATTTATCTTACTTAAAAAGCTTAAGCTTTCACGTCTTTCATATGACTAAATTATTAAAACTTCTTTATGTGATTAAATATTTAAACTTATAAATTAAAATAAACTATATTTTCAATATAGTTTAAAAAAAACTCGATAAGATTATTAATTAATTCCATTATATGGGACTAATAAAATTTTAAGACATTTAATTTTTTCCTTTTTTAACAAAACTAATTTTTTTTATGTATATTCATAACAACAAATTTTATTAACGTAATCTTATTGATAGTGGTAGGGGATAAATTCATATACAAAACATATTAATACCTATTCAAACCCAAGAGTCCACATACTAGCCTCAGGCACGCAGAACCAACGAACCAGCTCTGACCCACAAGCCCTGTCGCCTGATTCGTCGACCCACAGGCCATGCCGCCCAATTCGTCGACCCACATGGCCTTTCGGCTCTCGACTCATCTCCCGACTCGCCGACTCCCTGGCCCTTCGACCTCCCCGCCTCCCGGGGCCCCGAATCGTCGACGCCTAGTTGTTGTCGGTCCTCGGTCTCCCCGATTAGCCTACTCTCGACCTCCCAGTCTCCCAGCTCGCTAACCCACGGCTAGTACTGGCCCTCGCCCTCCCGAATCACCACTTTACTGGCCCGCCGGCTCCCGGTTTCACGTTTTTGACATCATCATCCGGACATCCCAACATCATGCCGTCTCCATCTCTTGGATTTCAGGATTCCAATTGTTGGAGCGTTACATTACCTATTCATCATGGCTACCATAATGATATAGACGTTGGGCCTTTATGACAATAATTAAGACAACTTTGAGCATTGATTGCCACCCGTTAGCCAACGTCTGGATATGTTGGGTATAAATACACAATCCTTATATTTTGGCAATCAACTTACACAGTAATTCGTACACTCTACAACCTTGATCGGAATATTCCTAAGATTCATACGGCTACTCCGTTTCCGATCACCTTCATCACTCAACCATTAAACCACCTTAGGCTCGTTAAGAGCTTATAGGTTCACACTACTTGGCAGAAGGTCTAAAGGTTGATCCCAAAACACCCTAGTTACTGAGTCTGCTAATCTTTGCTCAAACACTTATAAAGTTTGAATATTTTGTTAAAAAATTCAAATTTTGTCGTTAAAACCAGTGTTTTAAAAATGAGTTTAACAGCTAATCAGTTGGTCGATCAGTTTAACTTTAGGCATTTTAACCGCTAATTGACGTTAAAACAAATTTCTTCGGACAACCAATCATCAAATCAGCCTATTTTGATGATTTTGCGGTTTAACCGATTCATCCCGTTTGTTGATAAATCGATTTCTCACATTTTTCAAAATAGAAAAAAAAACCTTATTCTTTTTAATAAAGTTAAATTTTTCCAAAACTAATTTGAAGTTATTAATCTTGTCGTATTTTTTATTGTTTGTATTGATAAAAGCAAATGCTAGTATGATTCACTTGGAATGTCCTGATTTTTTTTAGATATATTAGATATTATTTTTGTTGATATGATGATAATGTCATGATTTATATTGTTTGTAATATGTTTAGGTGGTTGGTGAAATTTAAAACTTATATTTTTATTAGATTATAACTATTTTATATTAATTTTTAGTGGATTAGAAGTGTATTTGAGTTGAATCGTAACACTTTTAGTATATAGTTTTCAAAGTTTATATTGTAGTATCCTACCATTTTCTTGTTAATTTTTATTAAAAAACATATGATAAAAATATTTTAATTAATATTAATATTTAGGATATAAAAATTGTTTGAGCAAGGATTGACAGGCTCAGTAACTTGGGTGTTTGGGGTTCAACCTCTTGACCTCCTGCTAAGCAGTGCAAACCTATCAAGCTCTTGGCGAGCTTAAGGTGGTCAAGTGGTTGGTTGAAGAAGGTGATCGGAATGTGGTTACTGCTGTGAGTAAGTATTCCGGTAAGTATGTAAGTGGTGAAGATATCTGTGTGAGAGATGTTTGGAGTGTTGGCCTCTGCTTGAACTGCATCAGGGTAGGGTATTTATACCCAACAATCCCAAACATGGGAAACGGTTGGCCATAAAGGCTTATCATGGCTCTTGAATGCTATTCATGGGGTTCCAACGTTCGTGACATTATTGTTATCATTATGGGAGAACAAAGGGTAACGCCTTTGTTCATAATGATGCTAACGGTCTGAATCCTAGGGCAGGAGCTTAAGACCGTCTGGCACAGTGCTTAGAGGGAACAGCAGGAACCCGAGAGTCAGGAGATCGGACCCGGGACATCGGGAGCCGAGAGGCCGGAAGCTGGAGCCGGGAGTCCGGAAGCCGGAAGGCGGAGGCCGGAGCCGGGAGGCCGGAGCCGGGAGCCGGGAGTCCGGAAGCCGGAAGGCGGAGGCCGGAGCCGGGAGCCGGGAGGCCGGAGCCGGGAGCCGGGAGGCCGGAGGCCGGAGCCGGGAGCCGGAAGCCGGGAGCCGGAAGGCCGGAGCCGGAAGCCGGAAGGCCGGAGCCGGGAGGCCGGAGCCGGGAGCCGGGAGGCCGGAGCCGGGAGCCGGGAGGCCGGAAGGCGGGAGGCCGGAGCCGGGAGCCGGGAGGCCGGGAGCCGGCCAGTTGGATCCTGGAGCCGGGAGCTGAGGCCTGAGTGCCGGCGCCGGAGCACGAGTGTCGGGTGCCAGGGCCTAAGTGTCGGATGTTCGGGCAAGGACTGAGAGCCTGCATAATGTGGAAGGGACTAAGAGCCTTTCCTTGATGTAGAAGGGACTTAGCCTTTATCCTGTGTTGTGTTAGCTTTTTAGGGCTTATAGGTTATATGTATCGAGCCTATTCCCTACTAACACTATCAAAAATATTTATATAAAATTATTTTTATAAAAATATTTTATTAATATTAATATTTAGGATATAAAAATGTTAATAAAAATATTTATAAAAATGTTTTTATAAAAATAGTATTTAGGATATAAAAATGTTTTTATAAAAATAATTTAATTAATATTAATATTTAGGATATAAAAATGTTTAAAAAAAATATTTATAAAAATGTTTTTATAATTTAGTATTTAGGATATAAAAATGTTTTTATAAAAATATTTTAATTAATATTAATATTTAAGATATAAAAATGTTTAATAAAAATATTTATAAAAATGTTTTTATAAAAATATTTATATAAAAATGTATTCATAAAAATATTTATATAAATATTTATATAAACTGTGTTAATGGTTTAATTAAATGTGTTAATAGTTTAAGTAAAATGTCTTGATTCTTGTTTATTTAATTTTTATAGATGTTCAATACGCACAATGAATTAACCGATTAGGCTCAAAATATAGCTCGAAACCTAGGTTTTGTTATTGTTAAGCGAAGAACCAAACAAAAGAACGGGTATACACATAAGATCGAGTATATTTGTGAAAAGGGTGGGCACAAATTCGACAGGATTTGTTGCAAGCTATAAATCTTAATAGGGATTTTTACACCAATATGTCATTTTTTTATTATACCGAATATGTGAATAATAGAATACGAATGTTGCATTTTAATACACAATTTATTTTTCCGTTAAATTATGCATAATATTTATTATTTTACGATAGTTGAAAATTTAAAAAAAACGATAACAAAAAGAAAGAAAAAAAAAAACCACGGCAATAACCTAGCCCTTCTAAAAATAACCAAAATTACAATCTACCCAATAAAAAAATTGTTTTCAAAACATACCCCTAAAATAAAAGTATAAGAACAGTAATAGTGGGGTAGATGAAGACACGTGGGTGATATAAACGGATGCAAACCTATTTATATTCCAATCTCTATTCTCCTTTTGGATGGTATGTGGGACCCACTGTTATTTTATTTTTTTAAACATTTAAATAAGATAAATGTAAGATTTTATTAAAATAAAAAACAATACAAATAATTAAAACAATTCAAATTATTAAAACTAAAATAAATACTAAGCTAAATCATCCTATATTTTTGTTCGATTTTTATTTTTTCGGCCTCGATCCACTCCGTTTGTGCTTGTGGCAACCCCTCCGTACTTTGTTGAAGAAACAACATATCGTCTCTTCTTGCACTTGTATAAGCCGCTTGTTGTTGTGCTAGGAGTGTTTCTTTTTTTGTTTTGGTGATATTTTTTTTTGTTTTTATAATTTTCTTTAATTGTGCCGCGATTACTCCACAAAACGCCGACGATGAAGATGATTGCGCATTTTCGGATGGGTCAGATGATTCTTTTCTTTTACTTCCTCTTTGTGGTAGTTTGCGAAACCGGAGGGTGTTTGTGATTGTGGCGTCGAATGTGTGTTTGCGTTTGTTTGGGGAGCGTTTGAAGACGATGAATACATTTTGAGATTGAGATTATGGTATGAGATTTAGATACAATGAGATTGAGAAATGGTGTGATTTTTTGGTTGAAATGGGAATGTATTTATAGGTGAAATGGTGTTTAATTAAAATAAAAAAAAATAATAAAAAAAACTAACGGTATAAAAAATGACCATTAGATTAAAAAAAAAAAAAAGTTAAATTTCGACCGTTGTAAATAAAAAAGAAAAAAGAAAAATCAAAACGCCCGTTGTTAACACAACGAGCCGCGACAACGACACCCACAACGAGAGGCAACGATGTGGTAACGAGACACGCCCTCGTTGTAGGTGCGACAACGAGCCTACAACGAGACTCACACAAGATGCTCTTAGTAAGAAACCTCATTAAGTCCAAAAAAAACAAGTATAATTTATCTATGTATCTTCTCTTGAAACTTATTTTGCATGTTACCCGTATACATCCACACCCACTATCGGACTTGCATTTTTAGATCCGACCTAGCTATTTTAGTTTTCACCTTTTCCCAAACTCAATCAGATCGTTTTAACAGAGTCTCAAATATGTATATGATTTAGAATTCAAGATCCATTATTACGACTAATTAGTGATTAGACCTTTCTACGTGGCTTATTTGAACCTAACAAAACTTGTTGCTCACCCATCTTATTCATGTGGGGGTTTTCTTTTGGTAACCATTACCAAATTCAGCACTACCATCTTTCAAAATATGTTTGTCATATAAAAGAAATAAATAACACTTTTGTCGGGGCAGTAAAATTATGTGGTTATGGTTGATTAATGATTTAAAAGTTAATTAAACCCTAGACTTCAGGGTTGACACTTGTCTAATTTCCATGCACTAGAATAGATAATAGTCAAGTTGTTAGACCAAATAGTTATTATTAATTAATTAAAAACTTTAATTTTTTAATATATACTTTACACGTTATCAAAGATATTTATGCCTGGTTTGATTCTTTAATGGGTTTTTCTAACTTGTTCTCTAGGACACATGTTAACACCATTTTTAAATATTAAAAGTACAATCAAAAGTATCGAAAAGTACCATTTTTTTATTGATTTCTTAACTTTTGATTATACTTTTAATATTTAAAAATGGTGTTAACATGTGCCCCTAGAGCACAAGTTAGAAAAACCCTTCTTTAATTACAAATAAGCACTTTTAATAATTAATACTTATTAAGTAAAACATGGTGAAGACAATTACTAAATGTTTTGTAACTCTTTAGTTTTACACATATAACACGTACGAGTTCTATATATACTTTGACTCATACTCTTTTGTCTTATTAAATATTTATCTTACTTAAAAAGCTTAAGCTTTCACGTCTTTCATATGACTAAATTATTAAAACTTCTTTATGTGATTAAATATTTAAACTTATAAATTAAAATAAACTATATTTTCAATATAGTTTAAAAAAAACTCGATAAGATTATTAATTAATTCCATTATATGGGACTAATAAAATTTTAAGACATTTAATTTTTTCCTTTTTTAACAAAACTAATTTTTTTTATGTATATTCATAACAACAAATTTTATTAACGTAATCTTATTGATAGTGGTAGGGGATAAATTCATATACAAAACATATTAATACCTATTCAAACCCAAGAGTCCACATACTAGCCTCAGGCACGCAGAACCAACGAACCAGCTCTGACCCACAAGCCCTGTCGCCTGATTCGTCGACCCACAGGCCATGCCGCCCAATTCGTCGACCCACATGGCCTTTCGGCTCTCGACTCATCTCCCGACTCGCCGACTCCCTGGCCCTTCGACCTCCCCGCCTCCCGGGGCCCCGAATCGTCGACGCCTAGTTGTTGTCGGTCCTCGGTCTCCCCGATTAGCCTACTCTCGACCTCCCAGTCTCCCAGCTCGCTAACCCACGGCTAGTACTGGCCCTCGCCCTCCCGAATCACCACTTTACTGGCCCGCCGGCTCCCGGTTTCACGTTTTTGACATCATCATCCGGACATCCCAACATCATGCCGTCTCCATCTCTTGGATTTCAGGATTCCAATTGTTGGAGCGTTACATTACCTATTCATCATGGCTACCATAATGATATAGACGTTGGGCCTTTATGACAATAATTAAGACAACTTTGAGCATTGATTGCCACCCGTTAGCCAACGTCTGGATATGTTGGGTATAAATACACAATCCTTATATTTTGGCAATCAACTTACACAGTAATTCGTACACTCTACAACCTTGATCGGAATATTCCTAAGATTCATACGGCTACTCCGTTTCCGATCACCTTCATCACTCAACCATTAAACCACCTTAGGCTCGTTAAGAGCTTATAGGTTCACACTACTTGGCAGAAGGTCTAAAGGTTGATCCCAAAACACCCTAGTTACTGAGTCTGCTAATCTTTGCTCAAACACTTATAAAGTTTGAATATTTTGTTAAAAAATTCAAATTTTGTCGTTAAAACCAGTGTTTTAAAAATGAGTTTAACAGCTAATCAGTTGGTCGATCAGTTTAACTTTAGGCATTTTAACCGCTAATTGACGTTAAAACAAATTTCTTCGGACAACCAATCATCAAATCAGCCTATTTTGATGATTTTGCGGTTTAACCGATTCATCCCGTTTGTTGATAAATCGATTTCTCACATTTTTCAAAATAGAAAAAAAAACCTTATTCTTTTTAATAAAGTTAAATTTTTCCAAAACTAATTTGAAGTTATTAATCTTGTCGTATTTTTTATTGTTTGTATTGATAAAAGCAAATGCTAGTATGATTCACTTGGAATGTCCTGATTTTTTTTAGATATATTAGATATTATTTTTGTTGATATGATGATAATGTCATGATTTATATTGTTTGTAATATGTTTAGGTGGTTGGTGAAATTTAAAACTTATATTTTTATTAGATTATAACTATTTTATATTAATTTTTAGTGGATTAGAAGTGTATTTGAGTTGAATCGTAACACTTTTAGTATATAGTTTTCAAAGTTTATATTGTAGTAGTTGCTTTTATTAATTTAAGAGTTTGACTAGTCAATCCGATTGTATAGTACATTTCAAACGGTTCAACCATTTTTTTTACAAACATAACCGATTTAACTAAAAATTTGATTTTTAAAACATTAATTGGTTATTACAAATAAAACAATGTATCAGCTTTTTAAATGTTTAAAATAACGGAATGACCTTATTCTACTTTCTCTAGAAGTATAAGAAGGAAAAAGTTTTCATTGTTTAGGTTATTTAGGAAATACGAATCGTTTTACCTATCTAGGGTATTTTGGCACACATTAGAATCTTTTTCAGTGCTACTCCCAATATGTTTACTTATCGACGAACATGAGACGTAACTATTTTAAAAGATGTCAGAACATTCAAATAATCTTTTTATTTTTTGCTAACAAATTTTAAACCGGTATATGTTCATAACCAAAATGTGATATATGATATATTCAAACTTTTGACCCTTTACTTTTTATTTACTTTTAATGAAAGATTATCTAAATACTAGGAACCTCCAGATAACCTTAGTAATGGTTAATTTTCTTTCATAAATCAATGTAGTCATATAAGAACGAATAGTTGGGTAGAAAACATTTCAAATTTTTCATAACTAGAGAGAAAAAACAATTTGAAAGCTGTATCAGAAAAAAGGTGGTGGGGGCTTGAGCTTACCAGAACGTGGTGGGTTATAACCAAGCAGGTGTCAAATTCTAAAGCAATCCCATGCAAATATTATTCCACTTTTTTTATCATAAGTAGGCCACATGTCACCATCACTCTAGCTACGTTTATCATTTTTATTGGACCCATTTTACGAACCTCAAAACCCTCAAACCTGTCAGGCAACCCTAAACTAGACTAACCTTTCGAGCATCAAAGGTCAAGTTTCTAGTATTTTGATCCCATCAATTTTAGGAATATATTTGTATATATCTCTATACAGGGGCCGAAGACAAGAGGCCCGAAGAATGTTCGCCGTTTGTCGGACCTATTTTTTATAAAATATTAAAGTTTTTATAGCCATCTTTTTATATAAGTCATAAATATTACATACCGATCGTCTTTATCAAAATAAGGTTTAATAAAGTAAGTTATCGGTCTTAGCCAATATTAAATCATAACTTCGACGCCGCTATCGAACATACAATTCTAAAATGTTAACATAAGTTTCATGAAAATATAAATTTATTTGAAGGCAGGCACGTCTTGTTTTAAAAAAAATCAATTAATTCGGCGTAGAAACAACACAATCTCGTACTTGAACTATATGACACGTATCTATAATCCTAGATTACTGACCACATGCGTGTCAGACTATTCTATCAATTGACTCTTCAGTCTTCCTAGTTGTGTCTCTTTCCTATTCGTCCACCTTTTCCCCGCCAAAAACATTCTGTACACACATCTAACATATCAACGGTTCAGATCATTTTACGTGGGCCCACCAATGTGATGCTTGCCCATAATTCAAATGGGCTGTCGGGCAATACCTTTACGTGGCGTTTCCTATTAAATAGCGACCCTCTTTACCAAACCGCCTTTATTTTCTATTCAATATAAACAGTGGGTTTGATTTTCTTCATCATTTGGATATTGGAAATTTATTTGTTTTTCAAAAGTTTACAAGAATTTGATCAAAAGATGGCGGATATATGTTATGAAGTTGTGATTGAGAAAGAGGCGTCCTCTTCTGGTGGCGACTCGAATAGTCGAGTCTCTAGACGGAAGAGGATGGATATGAGGAAAGTTAAGTATGTGTCTGGAGTATCCAATGATAATGGATTCAAGAAATCGAGGCTATCGATTTCACCAGCCTCGTTCTCTCGTGGAGATAACGATGCTGTGGAGAATTGTAGGAATTCTGATATGAAATCGGAAGTTAGTACTAGTTGTAGTGCTTTAGGTTCCGATGGTTTTGTTGACACAGAATCTGTTCTGAAATTCGGAGTTGCTTCGGTTTGTGGACGAAGACGAGAAATGGAAGACGCGGTCGCGATTCATCCCGCCTTTGTCGATGATCAAACATCGAATATGGACTATTTTGGTGTCTATGATGGACATGGTTGTTCACATGTATGTTACGTTTTGTGTAAATATAAAAATCATATCATAATAATAATAATATTAGGTTCGATAAATTTAACTAAACATGAATATTTTGAATTATTTTAGGTTGCAAATAGGTGTAAAAATCGGCTACACTTGTTGGTGAAAGAAGAATTGAACAAGAACACGAACACGGAATCAAAGGATTGGAAAAACTCGATGGAACAAAGCTTTAGTCGAATGGACGAGGAAGTAAAAGTCTGGAACGAACAAGCTTCAAATAGTGAATGTCGGTGCGAATTACACGCACCCGAGTCTTACGGTGTCGGATCTACGGCAGTGGTTGCTGTCGTGACTCCTGATAAGATCGTTGTCGCAAATTGTGGCGACTCGAGAGCTGTGCTTTGTCGAAACGGCAAAGCAGTGCCTCTATCAAATGATCATAAGGTTAGCTTATAGTAGTTGATGATTAAAGTTCGGTTGTTAGTGTTTGTTTTTCTAATACGTGTTGCGAAATCTTTGTAGCCTGATCGTCCCGATGAACTCAACCGAATTCAAGCTGCGGGTGGAAGAGTTTTATATTGGGAAGGCGCGAGAGTTTGCGGTGTACTTGCCATGTCTCGAGCTATAGGTAACTTTCCGAAAAACGGTTCATATATAAACAATCACATATGTGTTTACTTGACAAGTTTATATTTCAATGTCAATTCTAACTATATTTTTTGGTTGATCTTTTAGGTGATAACTATTTGAAACCGTACGTGACTTGTGAGCCAGAAGTGACGATAACAGAACGAACTTCAGAAGACGATTGTTTGATACTAGCAAGTGACGGTTTATGGGACGTGGTATCAAACGACACGGCATGTGGCTTAGCCAAGATGTGCCTAAATGGAAATGGACCATCAGCGGGGATCAAATGTCCCCCGGTGAACGATGCATCAGGGTACGAGAATTGTGACAAGGCGTGTTCAGATGCATCCTTGCTATTGACAAAACTAGCATTAGCGAGACGAAGTGCTGATAATGTTAGTGTCGTTGTGATAGATCTGAGGAAAGTTGTATCAAAATGATTGCCGATAACACCAAATTTTGATAAAGAAATTTGAAAAGCCAAATGTTCTATTAAATCTCTGTTAATTGTTGGGGAATTATTTTCGACTTATAACTACTTATAACTATAGTTTGGTAAAAGAGAACGGAAAGAGGAGATCGATTACTTGTGTTATTTCTTGGTTACAAGAGATTATGTGGTCAATGTTTTTTCTTAGAAAAAAATTATGTACTCATCATATGTTTAGTTTATGTTTTGAAGTATGCCAAATCAAAATATTACAGTATATAATTTGATTTCGTAATAATATGAAACCAAATCCCATGTCCTTGTTTTCGGTTTTTTTCGCTTGTTTCTTATGATATAAGAGCCAATGGTTTGCTCGTACCTAATATCCATATCTGATTTTCGTTTTTGTAAGATCTCTAACATAAAAAAAGAAAAACACACACTAGTATTTCATATTTTAAGATGTTTTTACATGGCGTCGAGCTTAA
>CAJVGC010000591.1:14361629-14440974 GCA_910822075.1 Senecio squalidus
CCTACTCAAAGAAAAGTGAGATTTTGAGCCTTGAAAGCATTCATTTTAAATGCTTTTTCTTTTGCATGAGTGTGCCGATGGTTGATGACTTTAGAACTTGACACAGTCATACGTTTCGAGACCATAAATGAGCATGCATTAGGTAACCTAGTGTAATTTGGTACAACTTTAGGGGCAACTTAGGAATAAACCCATTTGATTTATCCTATTCGTTTCTTGTTAAATTATCATAGCTTAATCACATTGGTTAGCTCCTTTGTAACACTGTATTTTTAGTGTTAGATACTCTAGTTAACACTTTGCGCCTAACCTTTTCTTTTCATTTTAACTCCCACTAAATAGTTTTGTACACTAGCCTCTTCTTTTCATTTTTAGAATGAATGTCCGAACTTAGTTTTGAGATTGCTATGGAGTGTATACTTGAAGATTGAAGTTAGAAGTGTTAAGGCATTGAAATTATAGAATATCGTTAGCCTTTGTATCATATATTTACAAAAAAAAAAAAAAAAAAAAAGGGGAAAGTTGTAATGTATGTTTTTGAAGTTGAAGTAATTGTATTTTGAGTTATGTAATTCGGAAGAAATTGAAGTTATATGGAGCAATTGGTTCAGTAGCGTTTAGGAGTTCGGATTCATTCTAAGTTTAGATGTATACTACGTTTATTTGTATACTTTTATCTATTTACCCATTTTAACCTCCATATATATTTATTCACATGACTTTCCGTGTACATTACAACCCGAATAAAAGTCCCCGTTTAGTTGTACCTAGACTCTAGTGGTGGAGAAACGATACTGTATCAAGCCTATGATAGAAAACTCACCATGACTGAGCAAATTGAGCGAACTTACCGAATATTTTTCTTATCGAGAGAAGATCGTACTGACATACGAAATAAATATTATGATATTACATCTGATGTTTAGGAAAATAGAATTGAAACGGCTGAAAAGTTAAGAGGACATATACACAAACATACGTGCAATTCTAATTATGATATAAATTTGATGACTGTTAAAAATTCAAATTGTGTGTTGTTTTTCTATGTTCAAAGCATTGGGAGATCTTAGCGAGATAACCATTTTTGGAAAGAAAAGGTGTCAAGTGAATGTTTGTTTAAGTTTAAGAGGACAAATATACCAATAATCGTCAACTGATATGTTAACTGTTACTAAAAAAATTGAACGACAATGCTATGTTTCAGTATCAGTCTGATCCCTTAGTTGAAAAACACAAAAAGAATGTGAAAATTTCAGTTTATTTAATTGTTTTTTTTAGTAGTTTGTTATAGTTAAAATTTCCTTTGATTCATCAAAACAGAAAAGTACAAAAAGATTTTCAATTTTAGCTTTTAGTTTTTCTTTAATTTTATTTTTGTTGGTTTCTAAGGTTACTTGTCGTGACTAAAGATTTAAATGTGAAACTGGAATCACGTTGATAAAGTGTTTGGTTTGGATATCTAAATTGAATTAAACGTTATATTTTGTTGGATTGATAATTTTCCTGTATCTAACGTTTACGTGGTTGTTGATTTTGAAGAAAAGTAAGTGTTTGATTTTAAGATTCTAACAGCTCATTCGTGCGAATAGTCTCTCATTCGTACGAACCAACAACTCATTCGTACGAACCAAAGGTGATTTAGATATTATATGTCTGTTGGCGAGTCAAGCGAACCAAGAGCCCATTCGTACGAACCATACATCATTCGTTTGAATTCATACGAATGAAAAGTGGGTATATATATGAATCATATTCGTTTAACCTGTTCACGCTTTATTACTCATTCGTCCGAAAAAGGTTATAAAAATTTTGAAAATTTTGAAAAGTGTTGAAAGGAGTTTTTGAATCTGATATTCTTGAGTGATTTTTGATCGCGATTTCAACCATCTATACCACATAAGGTAACTATAACGTTTAGATGGTAAATTCGTTGATGTTTAGAACCGACCGAAACCCTAATCAATTGGAACTTATTCGTGTTTGTAATGGGTAATTGGGTTAGGGATTATGTTAATCGGGGGATTGCGAGTTTGTTTGTGTGATTTTGTAGTCTAAAACAGGTGTTTTGAGAATCTAGGTTTTGGAATTCAAATTGTTACTGATGAACTCCGTTCGCACGAATGAGTTTTCATTCGTGCGAATAGGACTTACATTCGTACGAATATATAGTTCGTTCGCCCAAATAATTTGAACTTAATTCGTATGTCGTAACTACCTCATTCGCGCGGATAAATGATGATTCGTACGAATGGAAAAGTTCATTCGTACGAATGACCATAAACAGAAATATTTAGAACGTTTGAATTTAAATTCTAACTGTTTGTTTCCCGATGTTTATGTTTCTGTTTACAGGAAAATGGCTGAATCTTCATCAACTCAAAGCACTGGTCTTGTCATCGGTTCAAAGAATAACATGTGCGCTTATCTCGACGAGACGACACCACACTCCGTGAAGTTTGTCGGGATCATGCAGTTTCTGAAGCGTTCAAGGATATACAAGGCTATCTCTACCGAGAAAGTACTCTACTATTCTCACATCGCTGATTTCTGGAACAATGCCAAGGCAGTTCGTCGAGACGGCAAAGTTCAAATCCACAGTACCGTTCAAGGGAAAGATATCATGGTTGACGAGCAAGTCATCAGAGAAGTAATCGGATTCGGGGATGAACCGAAATTACCAACAAAGCTGAACGTGTACAAGGTCAGAGGGGCAATATTAAGAATGCATTATGATGAAAATATCAAGAAGGGAGTGATTATCAAGTCTGGTTTCAGTGTGCAATACAAGTACCTATGTCACGTAATACAACACTGCTTGGGTCCCAGAAAGGCAGGACATGACGAGATGCGAGAAGATCTTCAAAGTGCACTCGTCGCACTGGTACTGAACATTCCGTTCAATTTCTCAGCCATGGTCCTGCAGTTTATGATTGAGAACGTAGAAGTCAAGAGAGAGCACAAATACTTGATGTATGCCAGATTTGTGCAAATGATCATAGACGCGAAGATTCATGACTTGCAAAAGAATGAAGCAGATATCGTCAAGCTGGACGTTATGAGCGATAGTACGATGGGACGTATGCTGTCATACAAGGGAAAGCCTACACCAAAGGAGAAAAGATTGATCGGACATTTGGCAAATCCTGAATATGTTTGCCCGGAGAAACTGAAATGGAGAAACGATGACAGCGACTCTGATAAAGAGAATCTCGAGATGACTGTTCAACCAGTTTCAGATGACGAGGTGATTTCTGCTAACTCTCCACCTACCGATACTCAGATGGAGTTAAGAGATGAAAGTGATACGGCTGTAAGTGCTGAGGCAACTCCCTCGGTACCAAAACGGAGAGCTAAAATATCACTTTCGGATCTTGTTCAAGGGAGAATCTCTAAGCGTCTGAAACTGGTAAAACAAAGTGAACTTTCTGCCAGAACAACTATTCCTATTCCTCCTCCTGTGACCTCTCAGCCACAGCAAAGCATACCGATCGTGACACCTGCCACAACGGTAACTCCAACAGCTGGTGGATCATCGTCAGGGCCTACATCTGAGTCTGCTCAACTCGAGACTGTAAACGCTTTGCTATTGGAGGTTCTGAGGAAGCAAAATACGCAGGATAAAGAGATGAAGGAAATGATTGAGAAAATGAAGCAACAGGAAGTTGAGAGGGAAACTGAGAAAGCTGAGATGCTAAGGAGGATTGCTGATCAAGATAAGTTGCTTGAGGATCAGAAGAATGAGTTGGCAACTTACAAAGATAAGATCTTCTATCTGGAGGAGGCCAACAAAGCAATACTAGAATCGATGGAGTCATTGGAGGCTGATGAAGATGGAGTTTACAGAATCAAAGCACCGGCCGATGAATCTGCTGAACCGGTTGGTGCAGAAAGCGAACACATGGAGTCTGGGGGAGCTGGTAAAGAACATCAGAGTGAATCCCAGTACGATATTGCTCCCATTTCTTTTAGAAAGTCCAATTTAACTCACATTTTGGATATGCAGGGGGTAATTCAGTTCAGCATTGATCCCGATCTAGAAGAGGGAGAAATTATGCATAGCTTATCTAAAGAACAGATTGCAGCATTAATCGCGATGAATCCTGACGATGCTACATCTGACGAATCTGCATCTGTTTCTGATTTAAATCCTCCCGATTCTGATGGTGATGATGAAGAGATAGAGTTTGAGAATAATGCTGAGTCAACTGAACCTGTCTATCAAGCAAATGATTTACGAGATGATGCGGTTTTTGATGTTGACGATGCCGATCTCACTCGGAAATTGAATGACAATCCAGCGGCTAGTCAATCGACGTTAAATCAAGCAGAATTGGACGCTAAGAAAGCTGAATGGCGTCAAGCTGTGAAGGATTGTATACGCCCCCCTCGTCAAGATGCTCAACCTGCGTATACAAAATGTTATTCATTAAAAGGAGCAAAAACTGAAGGTCAAATAATCAGCTGGGCGTATTTGAAGGATCTGAATGTGTATGCTGTGAAACGTGAACGAGGAATAGATTATTTCAATCGAGTTCATGATTTGAAGACGTTGCCATATTTTGATATGATGCAACTGGCACGTCTTAAATTAATCTACAGTGAACATGATGATCGAGCAAAATGGTTGGAGAAAACACTCAGAAGTGAATTCAGAAGTAAGTGGAAGTTACTAAGGCCGCAGTATCCACAGATTACCCACATTTGGAACCAGAAAAAGGGTAAAGCTGTGAAACATGTCAAGTATCAAGCGCCAAAAGTGATGGAAAAGATTCCGCTTCGAGAAATGAAGACCGGATTTTGGAGAAGTTTCAAGTGGTGGTACTATGATTATAGAACCACTGAAGCTGTCATCGTGTTAGAGCACAAAGGCGTTTGGGAAGCAGTGCGAATTTTTGATCCAATGTGGATTAGAAATCTAACAGATGATGATATCTATGCTTTGTATCTGCAACCTATATTTTGCGACGTCAAAGATTTGGATCAGGCGGCGCGTTTCAACAAGGTTGTACGTGTATGTTTTATACACAAGATTCATGCCTAAGAGGGCAGATCAAAGCAGTGTTTTGGGAAGCAGCAGATATTTTTGAAGACTGACAACATAGAATCTAGTTCCTAGGGGGAGTTTGTAGGTGCATTTATGTAGTTACTAAGATTCGTATGTAATTAACGTTTTATATCAGTCTTTGTATTGTGTGTTTGAATATCGGTATTGAATATTCGTTATGAATTAATCGAATATGTGTTTTGTGATGTTTAAATGATATTCAAAACTCATTCGCACGGATAAGGATGAATCCGTGCGAATGAAGGTTTCATTCGTACGAACCAGATGTGGTTCGCACGAATAGAAAGCCATTCGTACGAATGAATTCTCATTCGTACGAATGGAATGCTGGGCCTATATATACAGCTTAGGGTTTCAGCATTCGATAAGGTTTTGCAAGTTTGTGTTAGAGTGCCGAATTGCTGCTGCGATTTCCTTTGAGTTCCAAACGTTTAGTAAAGTCTAAACAATCATCCGAATAGTCTTCCTTAGGTCCGATCTTATCAATATTCATTGGTTTGATCTCGTTTCCGACGGTTACATATTCGCTAGATAATCTTTGATCTATTTCCGCTAGGTTAGAGATACAACGTTGACTATAAGATCCATACAACCCCAACATTTTATAGTTACAAAATTAGCAACCTATTTAATAAACGAGTTTGATTACAGACTTAAAGACGGAGAGTTTAAAGTCGGTTTTGAGAAGTGTGCAATCAAGATGTATTTATTAGTCATTTTGTTTCGTCTCAAGTGTGTGCTTATAAATTCGGGTGTAGTCGACCTCCCTAATTATGTTCTGACCGATTCTGAGAGTGTTTTGTATCATGTATTAAAAATTAAAGAGGAAAAAGAGATGAATCTGTTGTTCGTAACCGGCACCAATTCTTGTAGATGCTAGATAAACATTTGCTAGTGCAATACTAGATTTTTTGGGGAAGGAGCAACCGGTTCTAGATCGTCCTTTGTTGGGTAGACTTCGCTGCTGTCACCAAGGTGTGCAATAGTTATCGATGGTACCATTAGCTGACAATATTCATTGAAGATTGGATACTCGAATGTATTTGAATAAATAGTTCTCTTCCCCTTGCAAATTGATCTTTGTAATTAGTTTGCCTTATGAAAATCATGATTTTGAAGATTGTGGATGGAAAATGTGTTGTAATTTAAGATAAAAGAAATTAATCAGAATCGAAAGAGAAACAGAAGAATCAAGTTGCAAGTTTCTCAGTGTTGAGCGAAAGCTTCAAGTATGTTCACCAGATGTCGTTAAAAGTTAAAGAAAGAAAAAAAAAAGTTATCATAAACAATGCAAAGAGGCTACTCACGGGATTATGAGTTTACATGATTTTTAGTATATAAGCTCATTTGTTTCGGCTTATAAGTTTATTAAGTTGAGTTTATAACTTTAAATAAGCCATAATATCAGTTCATAAGCCGAAACAAATGAGCTTATGAGCTTATCAAAAATTATATAAGCTCATGAGCTCGTTATATAAATCGAAACAAACACTCCTTAAAATAAAACTTTTTTTTTTATGATTTGGGTTTATCGGAAGATGTGGACGAATCTTTAAAAAATCATTCTCTACTTTGACAATTGGAAATTAGAATAAAGTGGTTCTTATGAAGTGAGGTCTTGCTAGTGCTTCGGAGTGCTTCTTTTATTAGGAGGAAAGTCAAACTATTTCCCAAAGATTCTTGTTGTTAATGGTCATGTTTCTTGAAAATTGGCATCTTCTTGTCACTGAAAAATTTGGGGCTAAAATTGATTTCTATGGGTTTTAGCTATAATAGGTCTATAGGTTTCAAAAGTTTCAAGTTCTTATGTTTTTAATTGCTTTAGATAATGATATAGCTTTGAAATTCTATCATATGTTATAGGATCTAATGTTATTTTGGTATAGTTTCTGTTTTTCAGATAAATTTATGCAGATTTAAAGAATATTAATTAAAAAGTTAAAAGATTTTGATATAACAAAGGTTGTTTAAAGGTATAATTGTTGGTAATATGTTTATCAATATTAAATGTGTTTGATACTAGACTTTTTAAGGGTTAAAAACTTTTAGTTATAAAATAGAAGCTCACTTAAAACTATCAAGATTTTTCAGCATATAGATTTGAAACAGAAAGCCCCTTGAGAAAGAGTTTCAAAAGGGTTGGAAACATGTCATAACTTTGGCCGTAAACGAGCTGAGCTAAACGTGTCGAATTGTTCATAAATTGTTTGGCGGAAAACTTTTATTAATAAATAAATGAATGATAATGGGCAATTCGTTTGGTCTATTTAATTAAACGAACGAATAAACAATGGTCATGCTCGTTCATTTACGATCGTGAACATTCAGTTATGTTGTTTTGAGGTTATTATGTAAATTCCAATAACCATCACGATGTTATGACTTATAATGACTATTGTGACAACCCGCGAAAATCCAGGTTCACACCGACTAAATTCTTTTAACACCATTACTCAACTTGTATATGTTTTGATTTATTTACGACCGGTAGGTCAACCTATACATAAATGATACTGGTTAACCACGTCAAAAACATATACGGATACCGGGATTAGGTATACGGGATCAAATATTCACATAAAATAAACATTTTTACAACAATAATTCTAGTCCAATATTTCATGCATAAAATCATGATTTATGCATCAACTTTGCATGTATGGAACTTTGCATGCATATATATATATATATATCAAATACACAACTTACACAAAACACCCTAAGCATACAAGGACTTCACTTAGGACCCTAGAGTTTGCAAAAATGACAATTTAAATAATCACCTACAAGTTGTTTGTTTCTTGCTTGACTAGTTAAATGAGTTGGTGGTGTCACATGGGTTTAGTCACTTACACACTTGACCATTTCACTATTGAACTCAATAGACCATACCTCCCATGTGCTAGCACTCATGACTCCACTCTCTCCTTTGGCTATAAATACTAGACCCCTTCCATCCATTTCACTTGCTCATTCACCAACAAGTGAAAAACTCTTCTCCCTCCCTCCTTGCTCTTTAAATTTTGGCCAAGAGAAGAACCAAGAAGAAATCACCAACACACATTCCATACATCAAAAACCTAGTTCTAAGATTTGATCATAAGGAAGAAACATCAAGTCTTGCATTCATATACTCTTAGGTATGTCCTAAAAACTCTCTTCATGCAACATATTTACATACTCATTTGTCATAAAACTTATGCATTTCATACAACAACTTAGCATAAACAAAGAAAAGTTAAGTTATTTTGTTAACCGGAAACTAACACCGACTTGTAGACACTTTTTAACCATCTTAACCAAATGTTTTGGATAAACCATTTTAAACAAAAGATACTTCTATGTTTTATGAAGATTTAGACATAAAAATCATAATTTTTGGATATGTTTAAGTATTTTAAAAGTATTTTACGCAACAACATACGTTTCAGCTACATAAACTGTCTACACGGACTGTTTTTGGGAAATCTGGGAAAACGAACACTAAAACATAATAGGAGACCTCAGCTATGTTAAAGTTAACTCAAAAACGAACGTTTCAATATAAGATTCGTTAAAAACGGATAAATATCGAGCAAGATATACCATTTTGAAGTTTGACCTAATTCCTTGACCCCCAAACTGCATACCAGCGGACCTTTTATTAAAACTGGGAAAAATGGTTTTGAATTATGACATGAGACCTGTGGCATTTGAAAGATAAATCAAATGTCTACATTTCCATAAAAGAACACTAAAAACGGATAAACGACCAAGGAGTTATGATATTTTCAAGTTAGCATGTACTTTGAGAAAACCTTAAAACCTACTGTTAGTATTTCTGTTATAAATATCAGTAGACTTTCAATCTGGTTTCAAGGCCTAAACCATTTGAAAGGTACTTCAAACGTGGTCGTTTCTATATAAGATTCATTAAAATCGGATAAGAAACGGGCGAGATATGCTACTTTAAAGTTGGGTAAAACTTAAAGATACTTGCTGAGTTTTTTATAAACTTTTATAAAAACTAACTTTTAAAACCAACTCGATAATAATAGCGATAACACAATACTAGGGAGCTTTGTATGCAATGATTCCATCTCGATATTTCGTAGTGCCGAGCTTGTTGGATTTACGATTTAAAGTGTCCTAGCTCCGCATGCGATTATAGAATGGTCTTGTATATAATGGCCCGAACGGTGTTAGTTTATTATTATTAAACCCGAACCTTAACCCTACCTTATTCATACATATACATACTTTTTTCATGTGCATTGGACTAGAATATAAAAACCTAAATTCCAAAACTTAATAGGTCAAGGTTAGACCTACCTGATTCTCGGATTTGAGACTCCTACGTGTTGGCTTACACACACTGCCTCATTACTTTTAGCTGGCTTGCTAAGGTGAGTTCATAGCCCCTCTTTTTACTTGTTTTTATAACATACTTGGGGTGAGATACATGCTCTTTTACTTATGGACACAAGTACTTAAAACCTTTACTAGTTGCCTAAGTTACCACTAAGCCAAAGGAAATTCCCCTATCATGAATCGTTAGTTAAGGACTTAAGCGCGATTGTATTGGATAGATCTATTAGGGTTTGACAACCCTCACCCAACGGCTAGACGATGTAACCCACGTCTACCACAACTAACTCGTGGACTCGAGTAGGGTGCTTTACTTTTGAAACTATATATGTTATTTGGCTATAACATAGGAACACTTATGGGGTAAGGAACTTTGTTACGCTTCGATGTCATGAGCTTAGGTACAACTGTAAGACTTTACTTAAACGGAAATCTTGTGGTCCACTTTATTACTAAACTAAACCTATGAATTCACCAACTTTATGTTGACTTTAGCATGTATGTCTCAGGTGCTTAGTCGAAAGGGCTTTCGACGGAGGGATTTTGGGATATGACAGAGTCGCATATTTCAAACTCACGCATTTTGGGAGATTTCCCTTGCATTACTTATTTTCTTTTAAGTTATGTAATGTAAATCTTTGTTTTGTGAACTCTGGTAACATTTTCCCTTAATCATGTAAAACTCTGATTTTCAATATCAATTAATGTATGTTTTTCTTTAAAACGACTCATATAGAGGTCGTTCGCCTATATATCATTGCTATCTGGGACCCATGAAGTCAACACCTCGAATCTCGAGAACACGAGATTTGGGGGTGTGACAACTATATTTGGGATGAAGATGTTTTTATAATCATCGATGAAAAATCCTACTTTTTTCGATCTGGATAAGAAAAAATTAAATTATGAAAAATAAAATTAAAATAAACCAAATATCTTCCTTTTAAGTTTTATCTAAAAGATATTAAAAAAAGAAGAAAAAAAAAGACAAAAAGACAAAAACCCGAAGAATTCCCCCTTGACAATTGATAACATGGAGGCGCTTAATGAATAGTGACGCACCCATTACTTTTAACGAGTTTTTTATGTCCACGCGTTGCAACAGGTTCAAAAAACTTATATTTGAATCGACAACGTTTTGTAATTTTAAAATCGTTAGGAGAAACTAAAAAGCCTAAAAACAAAAACAAAAATGGAACAACTGAAAAAAGAAATCCCATTTTGCCTACTATAGAAAATCATACAACAACATATCAATTAATCAAATTAAGATGTAGCTAATCCATTCGATAGTGTAACCCAATAAAAAATGTAATTTTTTTTTTAACAATTAACCAAAATAGAGACATAACTATTTTATTTTGATAACGTAACTGAAATATATAAACTACAATTTTAAAGTTAACAATTAATTAGAATTTAGACATACATACTCTATTTAATAACGTAACCTAAAAAAATACATAACTAAAATTAAAAGAAAAAAGCAATCAGATTGGCAGCTGAGAGCTGCAGCGTGGTAGTAACACTACTCAATGAGCGGTGTACATACATTCATAAAATTGTATGTATTTAATATCTTAATATATAATAAAAGAGAGGCCTAAAATGTCACTTGGTAAAGTATTAACCATTAGATGGAAATCCAACTTTAATTTGAACCATTAGATTATTTTGATGATGTCATCATTAATAATTTCATTTTAACCCTTTTAACTTAAATAATTTAACCCTTATTTTAAATAGTAATAATTAAATAAAACTAAATAACCTTTCTACTTTAAATAATCTAACTCTTGTATTTTAAATCAATTCTAAAAAAATACAAAACATATTTTTTCTTCAAACACATACACATTTTTAGTATAAAAAGAAACTAAAATTATTTTATTGTTTTATGAGTGTTTTGCATATAAACGGAAAACATATCATATAAAATAATCTTCTGTTTTTTTTCGTCCTATTTACCCAATATTT
This sequence comes from Senecio squalidus, assembly GCA_910822075.1. Taxonomy (NCBI): domain Eukaryota; kingdom Viridiplantae; phylum Streptophyta; class Magnoliopsida; order Asterales; family Asteraceae; genus Senecio; species Senecio squalidus. Next base: position 14,373,019 of record CAJVGC010000591.1, read on the forward strand.
TTAGTTTTTTTTTTATATATTATAAAAAGAAAATAAAATTATTTTATTGTTTTACGAGTGTTTTGCATATAAACAAAAAATATATCATATTTTCAGTTTTTTTTTTTCGTCCTATTTACGCAATATTTTTAGTTTTTTTTATAAATTATAATTATTTTATTTTTAATAAAGTTTTTTCCGAATTACACAGTAAATGTTTTATTTAACTTCACATTTGCTCACATAATCATTTTGTCTACATGACTAATAGTTTTCTATTAATCTTTTTATATAAGTTATATGTTCTTTATTAACATTATAATTATCCGCGTATTAGGCGGGACAATAAGCTAGTAATATAATATAGTATGACGTAATGTAATTTGGGCGTAATCAGCTTTAGACCATAGACCGTTGATGGGCCAATAGGACTGAGATCACTTTTCGGCCTAAGACTATTGGTGGGCCAAGAGTATTAGTATCAACAAGTTTCATATCGGTCTATATACACTAAACTATATTTTGTGTTTGTTTCGACTTATGTAATGGACTTATGAGCTTATGTAAATTTTGATAAGTTTATAAGCCCAATTTTTCCGGCTTATAAGCTTATCAAGTTGAGCTTATGAGCTTAAATAAACCATAAACTCAACTTGATAAGCTCATAAGCCGAAAAAATTGAGCTTATGAACTTATCAAAATTTACATAAACATAAGTCCGTTATATAAGGCGAAACAAACGCCTCCTTTATGATCATTGTTTTAAAGATTATCATTTTGTTTTGTTACTCTAACCTTCAACGAAGACACATCAACCAAGTTTTGCATACTTATTTTACAATACAACTTTATTATACAAGGAGACCACCATTAAGAATAAAATTTACAAAAATGACCTCCTGGCCGACACTTTCTTTTACATATAGCCCTTCATTTATTATCTTATATTTTCCTTAGAAAACAATCCATTTATTTATTTTAATACTAGCCACCTAAAAAATATACTTTTAATAGTACCATTAATAAATCCATTCTTTAGGAAGTTTTGAGTCTTGATGGTCATCCGCCTCTTGTGTTTTTTCCTTCTTAACTGTAACATAAACGTTATAACGAAATGTTAATCTCGAACATAATCATAATGGTGTCAAGTAGTGTAGTGGAAGATAGATACCTTGGCGATGACGACTAGTCTGAGACGTTTTATTTGATGGCGAAAGGGACTCCATGTTGTGGAAGTGTTGTTCTAATGCTTCTAATACTCTTGTCGGTACGAGAACTGTCGAACAACCTATAATTGTTTATCATGTTCTATTAGTCACTTGATTATACAAAAACAAAACTAGTCGGCAAATGATGTTGATATAATATATTGTTTCAATTTATGGACGTCATTATTGTCTTTATTGAAGACATTTGTGGCCCTCTGATTACTAGTTAAAACCTCTTATTAAGTTATGGTATACTATATATGTTTGAAACTAAGAAAAGCTTCTATTTTAAAATAAATTAACAAGATGCCTATAGAGATGAGAAAAGTAAAATATACTGTATTTTATTAACTTAGCAGTTTAATTATAAAAAATGCATAAAATAAGGAATAAAACTAAAATAGTAAAGAGACAAACTAAGCTAATAAAAGAAGAGTCTAAAGGTAAACTTTCATTAAGCTAATATCATGTGTTCGATTCCGTTCTCACTCCCAGTTGGTTCTCAAAGGACATATGATCATTGTCTAGGGACCGGTTCTTGGAAAAGGGTCGGTTGGATCCAAATGGATCACAAAGCCAGAGTTACTCCACCGAAAATAACCTTTTGTAAAACATTAGCTAGAAGAAGAAGAAAAACTTGTCCAAAAACTGGAGGGGGTTTTCGGCTTATATTTATAAATTATAAAAGTTTTGAATAAATTATAAATTTATTTGTTTTGACTTTTGAGTTTATAAAGTTAAGTTTGTGATCTTAAATAAATTATTAGCTCAATTTGATGAACTAATTAGGAGAGAAAAAGAACCAAAAAAAAACTTTTGAGGTATTTCAAATTGAGCTTAGACTATGCGGTGTGGTAAGTGATTTGGAGTGATGATGTGGAGTGATAGAGGTGATTTGTAGGAAAGAGAGTGTGATTTGTAGGAAAGATAGTGTGATGATGTGGAGTGATAAAAATGGGTGGAGTGGTTGTGTGTAAGTGATGATGATGTGGAGTGATAGAGTTTATTTTGTATTTTTATTATATAATTTTATTTAAAAAGTTGTATTTTTATTAAAAATAAAAAAAAAACACACTACAATTTATTTAAAAAAAAACATACTACAATAAAAAAAATACTACATATATTGAGGAAAAAATTTCTCGATAAGCCTTTTCTTTTCTTCTTCCGCTATTGTTTTGTAAGGCTCCCCGAGATGACTGATGTCCTGCATGATCGTCTTTAACGCTTTTGATCGCATTTTTTCTTGAGCAGTTTCAGTAAATTCCCCGAACTTTTTCCCAATATACTGGAGTGATTCTTCGGCCCCCGAAGAAGAAGCAGCGGCTTTGCCCTTTCCTTTGCGCGCTTTTGCCTTTGCTTGATCTCTTCCAATCGGTCTTGGAAGCTCTTCCTCCAAGTGAAGATCATCATCATCATCGTTGAGATCGATTCCAGCAAAAGGCGATACCGGAGTGGCGGGAGTGGAGGGGTTACTAGACTCCGATGTTCTCCGGGCTTTTGAGGACCCTCCAAATGTTGGGACATTTTGACAAATCGGGCTTCTTCTCAATACTTCCCAAGACGCGTAATGTTGGAAACCCACTTGCATTCTGGTGCGGTATACCTCCAGAGCATGTTCGAGCACTTGTTTATCACTTTGACAGCTTGTTCTAGTTTGTTGGGCTTGTCGAAAAATCCCGTTGAATTTTTTGACCTTTCTTCGTAAGTCGGTCCACTTGCTCGAAATCATGTCGTTGGTACGAAAGTAAGAGGGATCATCTTTAAGCATCTTGGCGAAGAATTTTTCACGAACACTATCCCAGTAAAGTGGTGAATGTTGATCATTTCCCAAAATGGGGTCCTCGGATGTCGACGACCATGCTGAAGCAAGTGCGACCTCCTCCCGTTCGGTCCACCTCTTCTTTTCGGTTTTGCCTCTTTGGGATTCGGTTTCTTTCTTCTTATGTTTCCTCTTCCCACGGGCCGGCATACTTTCCGGTTGAGTTTCCGGAACAACGTCATCGTCTTCAGAATCGCCTTGGTTACGGTCAACGTCAAATGGAGGCACTCCCGAAAAATCGCGGAGGTTAAGCAACTGTTGGAACGACCCGCCTTGGTATAGCGGGTCTTGGGATGGTCGTTGTGGTGGTGGAGTTTGTTGGTAAAATTGGGGATATTGGTTAGGGTTTGGAAGTTGGTTAAAGTTTTGAAATTGGTTTGGGTGTTGATATTGGTTGGGGTTTTGAAATTGTGGATATTGGTTTGGGTTTTGATATTGGTTTGGGTTTTGATATTGGTTGAGGTTAGGGTTGAACCATTGGTTCCATTGGTTGGGGTTGTTTTGATTGTTGTTGTTGTTGGGATCCATTTGAGAGAATTGAGAGAATGTATAAAAATGGAGAGAATGTTATAAAAATTGAGAGAGAAAGAGAGATTGTTTGTGGTTTTTTTTATAAAATGAGTTGGTTTTTATAGAGGATTTTTAGGTTTAGGTTTAAATGTATCCGTTGGTTTTTTTTTACTCGACCGTTGCTTGAACTTTTCGACCGTTGCTTCAGACTTTTCCCCTCACCACGACGTTATTCTGCTCACGTCGTGGTGAGTTTTTTGGCGATAACGCCCCCACCGGAGTGGGAGGAGGCGTGATGGGGCGTTATAACGCCTAGGTGGCGGCGTTATTGGGTGATTTCACGCCTCACACCGCATAGTCCTAATGAATAACCTAATGAATAAGTTGAAACAAACCATCCTACAAAAGAATAAAATCCAGCAGCATGATTATGACAACACAACAAAGGCCACGTACCAATTGGCTTATGACATGGTTTACGCTTTATTTTGATTTTATCCCAAAAATTATCCAAGTGGCTGTCTTATTGAACGGCTATACTACAACTGAATAGTAAATCAATAATATATAGAATTAATCGCTTTACATTCACATCTTTCAAAATAATTATCTGATTCGTGATAGATTTCTTACAATATTTTTTGATCGCAAGAAAATACATAAAACATAATCTGATCAATAAAAACAAGACACGTCGTTACGGAAAATGAATAGTGTCGCGAGACTCGCGACATTGTGTCCAATTTTTATTAGTCTAATTATCATTTATGTTATTTCGCTATGAAAAAATTGTCTCGAGAAAATTCATCACGAATCAGATGATTATTTTTAAAAATGTAATATATTACATATATAGAATATATATGAACAAACAAAAAAACATTATATTTAAGAATAAATTTAGGAATTTACACCTTATACTAATAACCTGAAAATAGATTACTTAGGAATAAATCCAAAGATTCATGAAAGTAGACATGGACATTAATAAAGAAATAAAAAGACAAATAAATAATGAAGGTGTGGGTGACCACCAAAGAAGAGTAGCAACAAAGCAAACCAGAAAGGAATCTTGAGCTAAATAAAATAAAATAAAGAGAATCTTAAATTTTTATTTAAGAATATACATGTTAAGATTCAAAGTCAATGGTTAGTATCCTACCTTCACATGGAATCCAAAGGACAACTCTCATTTTTATTATTACTTTTTATTATGTTGATACTTTAGCTTTTGACCTTTTTTCATGACATCCACACAAAATGAAAACTTGTTTATATTTGATTATTATTTTATAGGTTTTTTTACTCAATTATTTGCTAAATTAAACAATAAAACTACCTGAAAAAAAAAAAAAAAAATTATGTTCAAATGGTTATAATATTTTCTTTTTATTTTTCAAATTATAATTTAAATATTTGAATTATCACGAAAGTTATTTTTTGTATCACCATCAATCTTGTCTTTGTTAAACAACATAGAATACTAAATAACATAAATGAACGAATCTATAAAAATATCTACAAGCTTTCGGCGCATTTAATATAATGAATACAATGTTTTTAGAGTTTTTAAAATATATATTGTATTATTCAAATAAAATACTGATACGATATATGACTCGTCACAAATAGTTTCAACTTTATTATTTACATGACTAAAACTTAAAAACTCTAGATTAACAAATCACAATCAAACTTTATTGAATTGTGAGTTTAGATATACATCTTTTTCTATTGTGTTGATGTTTTATATTTTTCGGTCAAATTGTTTAGTTGTACTTTGTTTCCAAAAAAATTGATAGTTGTACTCGATGACATGTACATAACGTTGTGTCTTGATCAAAATAAACGTTTATTTATGAATTTTAATCAACTAAAAAAGATTTGAACTGCATAGACTCCAATTATTTTATCGATGTTCAAACGTTTATTATAAAACAAATGAAGTTAATAGTTCTAATTTGATAATTTTATCTAAATTTCTATAACTATCATTATCTTTTTCTGTTTAAACTTCATAGACACCAATTATTTGGTGTACACAAATCAAATCACATCAATTCAAATAGTGATCCACCCACAAAAAAAGTAGCAGAGCCGTAAATAAGTTACTCTAAAAAAAGAAAAATTCCCTCTCTTATCTTATGACATACTTCGTACAATATACTTAAAAGGTTTCAAACCTAAAAGTATAACGCTTAATTTGAACTGTTTCGATAAAGACTTTATCCCAAATAATATTTACGTGACGGTATGTGAACGACTTATTGATTTGGATGTCGTAAATTATTATTTAGTATCTTAGCAGTACTTGCATTTCAAAAAATAAAAAATAATTTTAGTCTACATAATTTTGTCTTTCGTTTTGATATATATTAGGTAGAGTAAGTAATAATTAAAAAAGCAAATTAAGGTGACGTAATACCTGACTTTTTACGGGTTTGATCAGTTGCGTCTCTAGGTGAACGAGGTAAGAAAACCCCGGTCCCACCAACCACATTTCGCGAACTCAAACCGCCAAGGAAAATAGCTCTCATACCCGACCCATGTACACCACTACCTCTCTTACTATACATTTGTTCGTGACGAAGATGCTTCACGTGTTGAAGAGTCGACTCGTTCGTTTTCCCTTTATTACTTTGCACCTCAACTTTAAGTTGGTTTTCAACTTTATACAACTACACAACAAATATATTAGTGTTGTCGGTTATCAACGTTTTTATCTGTTTAATAATTAACTTATTTTTCGTACTTGAATCGGAGGTGGTAACTTTTTTTCAACGACTATCGATTTCTTCACGGTATCTGCATAGCTCGGTCGATTCTTCTCGTGATTTTGATTATTATGAGTAGCTTCCTAAAATACATAATTAACATAAAATTGTATTAGTAAACACAAACAGAATTTAATTAACAAAAAAAATAGTAAAAAATAATATACAGGTATTCCGAAAAACCTGGAAGTTTTGTTTCTGGTTACTATCATCGTTTTCTTCAAGCATGTAATCTGTCATTTTTCGAGTTAACTCGGCCATAAACTCGTCGTTGTCATCTTCGTCAATTAGATCCGTTTCGTTTGAATCAAGTTCTGATTCAAACGAAGTATTAAGAAACGAAGATGAAGACGACGAGCTCCACGAGCCAATAAACGCAGTATCGGAACCAGAATCACCGTTACTAAAACGGTGATTCTGGTTCTGGTTCTGATTCTGATTCGTTTCGGTTTTTTTAAAATCGATATCCATAGATTAATGATGGAGATTCAGTATGTGTAAAGGTATCTTTAAACTATGTGTTTATAGTGTGTGTGAGAGAGAGAGTGGGGGTGTGGTTGGATTGTGGACAGGTCAGTATCTGGAAAGGAAGATGATGTAGTTGTAACTTGTGCAGTAAGAGTTGTACATGAACTGACCCGCCACGAGACTCAACTGCCATTTGTTGGCTGAAGACAAACAACAGTTGATATATATCACGTATTTAATATTTCGATATATTTTTGGTAAATTAGTTTTTCAATGTTACAAGCAAAACTAAATACTGATTACGTAATCTTGATTAATTATAATTATAATTATAATTATAATAAATAATAAATACATAAAAAGAAGAAAATTAATTCCATTCGTAAAAGACACTTTCAATATATATTTTAAATAGAAATTTACTTATAAGTATAAATAAATTAAAGTTTTTTTTTCTAAATACATGACCAAAAATATACATGTTTATGTTTCCATCTCAATAATGTATGATGTTGGGTTAGGTTTCTCAAACAATATGATGATTAGCGTGTTTTAGCCTACTCTAATTAGCATATTATGTTAGCCATTTGCAAAACACGATGAACCTTTTGATCAACCAACATATAACGTTAACAAAAGCTAAGTGAGTACATTAAAGAGCAAATTACCAAAATAATCACCTATCATTTACATTTTACAAAAATAATCACATAATTTGCAACGGAATTCTCGCGACATTTTTTCATTGCGAAAGTACACATATTTTAATCAGACCAATAAAAATTCGACACGATGTCGCGACACTATTCATTTCTCGCGTCAGTATTCATTTTCGCGACGATCTGATTTTTATTGGTCTGATTTTGTTTTATGTACTTTCCGCGACGATAAAGTGTCGCGAGAAATTCGTCGCGAATCAGGTGATTATTTTTGTAAAGTGTAAATGATAAGTGATTATTCTGGTGATTAATTCTACATAAAATCAACCAACAATACAAACATAGTATAATTCCAAACATAAGCAACCATATCATACCACCATTCTTATGAATGGAATATTCATAACATTGTATTTGTATTTGTTATTAGGGGCATAATTGAAATAACTAGGAAATCTTTGCAAAACTCCCACACTCCTATAAATAGGAGTGTGGGGTGTGATTAATGTAACTTTTAGAACTTAATGCTAAATCTTTTTTCCCTCTCTAGATTAACTTTCTCTCTCTAAACTGATCAAGCCCTACTATTGGTATCAGAGCAGGGTGTTCGAAAACACCTTGTTCGAATAGGATCATTCGACTAGGACTACACGAATAGGACAACTCAACTAGCATTTCAATTGACACGGATAACAACTCTATTCGTGTGTTTTCATTCGATTGAAGGTGTAATTCGTGTGTGTCGAAAAAGAGTTCAAATGAGGTATTCGTATGAAATATTGCAACATTCGAATAGAAGGATTTGGATTAGAAGATTAGATTAAGTTCGAATTCGGTTAATGGATAAGTGTAGATACGAATAGATAGCTAGTACACGAACTCCATATTGGCTTGATCGACCACGTGATTTGCTCGGGAATACGAACTGAACGATTAGGGTATCTAAGTCAAGAAGTTTAAAAAGTTACCAAGTACCTATTCGACTAAGAATTACAAAGGCACGGATAAGAAACAACTCGAACCAGTTTTTAACCTACACGAATAGTATTTTCAGATTTTTCGAAATTTTTCTAGGTGTTGACAAGGATTGGATTTCAACATACAAGAATAGATAGGTTCGACCAACATTTCAACAGACACGGATCAAGTTCATTCGACTAGGAATTCAACTTACACGACCAAGTGTTCATTCGATTAGGAATTCAACATACATGACCAGATTCATTCGACTAAGTCATTCGAACACGAAGAGGTGTTTACAATGAGCACAAAAGATCACGATCAGTTCTGCACGAAAAATGACTTCACTAAAAAAAAAATGAAGTTTTGCCATTCCCCGTTTTCACATTAGAGACGAAATCGAGAAATAAAAACTCTTTCAAAGAGAGTAATTTTTATTTTTTTCCGGCAGATTTTCGGATACCGGTTAAACTTACGCGACGAATTTGACGAGACTCGAGCATTGGGAAAATACGAGATTGACATTTCTGGAATCGAAATTGAAAAGAGAATTCAAAGGTGTTATTTTAATCGATTGCTTCAACAAGTTTCAAACAAACGATTGTACAAGCGTGAGATACCACAGGTCAAGATTATCCGGATTTTTCTTCAAATTTTCACCATTGAGAAATTTTTTTCCAACTTTTAAGGGATTTCCGCCATCAAATTTTATATCATGAAGAAAGATATTTTGGGAAGTGTTTTGGATTTCACAATCGACAACGATCAAGGGCTTACATTTTATTGTTCTCCACATCAAGTTTGGACAAAACTAGAGGAGTTAGAGAAGTTGTGTGATGACACGGGAAATAAATTGCCTCATTCTAATTGGAACAATCATGTTAGATTGGATCAAATACGAAACGTTGCTAAATGTACACGAGACTTTTTGTCAACGGTAACACGTTCAAACTTCTTACCATGTCACGCCAACACAAATGAGGTTCAATCTTCATCTTCTAAAGTAGAAACTACGATCACTGAGTTGGAAAAGAAGTTGCAAACTAACTCCGAATTGGTTTTAAGGTTTTCAAACGAAAAAGCTAATATTTTAAATGAGAATTCTAAACTTTCAAATGAAATTCAAATTTTGACATCTCAACTTCAATCTTTAAACCTTACCAACTCCAAACTCGAAGAGTTTAAAGAGTTAGCAACTTCTTAGAAGGGGAAATATGACCAAAGTGTGTTTAATATTCAAATTATTACAAATATACTCAATGAAAAATTAGATTTAATCAGTACACTTCAAAAACAATCAAAAACCATAAAGTTTGATGAGGAAAAATATAATCAAAGTGTTATATTGGAACTCGAGAATCTTAAAAAATAACGAATGAATGAAAGATTTAAAAGAATGGAGTTAATCACCGAGTTAAATAATAAAAAAAATGAGAGACTTAGTGCTAACGATAATCTTATGCTTCATACACCCTCTAGTTCTTTGTACGCATGCATCTTCACCAAAAGACTTCCTACATTGTTGTTCAACGACTTTAGATATAGTTTGAATGGTCATCTTTCTAGCGCTCAAACTATGTAAATATATTATTGTGAATAGTCTATTTAGCATACATATTAGCCCGATATAAAGTGTTACGGGCTTTTAGATTTTAGGGTTTAGGCTTGTCGCTCCATATTTGTATGTGGTTTATGTTTTGTATAAAATGAAGGGATCAATTAATAAACAATAATACCAACTTATAGTAAGTGCATTGGTGAAATATCTAACATTTGTGTAAGGAGCAAGTTTGTCATGCAATTATGTTTGACTACCGGTGAAAAAGAAGCTTTAGTAGAGCAAACTCTTTGATGAAGTATTTGAAGTGGATTAAGGCAATTTACTTAACACTTTATCACAACAACCATGGTTTTTCTTTATTAGAAGTATTTACTTACTTTTATCTATTAATGTGGTTGTTTATTATTATTTGTTCTGCTTATGGTATAATTTACAAATAGTCGTTTCAAGTAATCAAAGATTTACCAAAATAGAAACTTTATTCGAAATGTTTTTAGTAAAATAACTGTTCACATTTCTAGCTACCATATCATTTTATAGTGTAAATCTTATAACATTCTTTCATCATATGTTTAGGTAGATTGATGAGAATCATGATGGGTATGATTTTGAGAGTAGAGTGGTTTAGAAATGAGTATGAATATTATAAAAATGTTTTTTTTGTTTACAAGTTGGGTTTTATATTACTTCATATATTTGATTTAGGGAGTGTTTGTTTTAAAATAAGGAATGGGAAAGAGAAAGGGAAAAACAGTGTAACAAGGGTTATTCATTACTCTCATTTTGTTGAGGATTGGTTTATTGCCTATTAATAAATAATATGGATAATGATTGATTATAAAACTAGATTATTGTTCCACGATAGCGCGGGTAAATATAGATAAAAAATTGGATCGTAAACTTTATGTTTATGAACTTATTGTTTTAAGTTATTATGAGTATACAATATTGCACGTATAATAAAAATATATATATTTATGTTTATACACATGTTGTTTATAGCTATAATAACATATATACATTTACGTTTATATACATATTTTAATATTTTGTATTAAGAGATTTTATAATAGTAATAATAAAATGATAAGGTAAATCATAGTCCAATAAGAGATAAATATTATTTTTTATTGTAGTGGTGTGAAATTGAAGAAAGAATGCAATTATGTATTGTATGAGGGTGTAAATGAAAAAAATATTTGATGACGTCATCAATCTAATCTAACGGTTGAAATCAAAATATCTAACTCATCCAACGGACCTTACTTTGTCATGTGACATTTAAGGTCTCTCTTTTATTATATATTAAAGATAACAAATCAACCAGTATTAATCATTTCATTACCCATTACCTACCCTCTAATACCTCCAACCAAACATCCCCTTAGTGTCAGCTAGTAATTTTTCTTATCAAACTCTTAAGGAAAATATCATAAACGTTGTCCTTACATTCTGATAACCAAATCCAGCAAAATAGCAACATGGAAATATCGTCCATAAGTATCTTCTTCTTTCTCTTCATGTATATCGTGTTCATCTTCGTCTTCGATTTGGAACATATAAAAATCTCGGAGGTTACAAAACAAATGTGTGAAATAATAAATTGTTGTGCGATTGTTGTTATTTGCATCACATTGATTTTAAAAAACCTTAAAAAGTGTTATAAGGTAAAATACCCAATGATTAAATTGATGAGAAGATAGAAGGGGACACACATGGGAATGCCATCCTTTCGGCTGAGTTTAGAGATGGTAATGGGACTAGTAATACCGGAGATCCCACTCCCCATCTCCGATTCCCGTCCTTCATCTCCATTCTCGTCCTAATCCCCAATGAGGACTAAGTTACATCCCCGTCCTTGACCCGTTCGGGGATCCCCAATGAGGACTCATAAATATTTCCTAATGCTCAAATAAATTTATAGACATCAAATAATTCCATCGGAAATTAAAGAGAAATGTATATTTATGTGGACGTACACATTTTAACATATTGGCAAAAATAACTCCTACTCTTATTTTTTAGGCAATTATTAGTTGTACGTGACCGATGCCAGACTGAAATATGTTGAGGATGTGTGTCGCATAGTGTCCAAGCTCAATAGAAACCATTTTTTAGTAAATTTATATAACAAAATAATAAAAAGAACATGAACTTAAGAGTCGTTTTTCTTTTTTGCACCGGGCTTGTGTGTAAACACAACCGACCCATATATACTCTCCTTCTAATTGATTGTTTTTATAGTACATTAAAAATGCATGATAAAGGTGACTCAACATAAATCTTTCTCCGATACATGGTGCAAACAATGTGAAGAGTTCAATCTTCGAACATAAGGAAAGACGATATCTATAATTCATATTGTTTATCCATCCTTCATCATATTTGCTTCTCTTAGACTGCCCGTAGCCATCGCGTTATCACGCGTTTTAGCCCCCCATAACGCCGTTATCGGCTGGGGGACGGCGTTATGGCCGCGTTATCCGGGCGACGTTGCTGAGGCAACGCGGTGTTTTGTGGATTTTTTTTTTTTTTTTTTTTTTCTTTTCTTTTCTTCCTGTATATATATATATATATTAACATATACATATATATAAATATATATCATGAATATAGAGAAGAAAAAGGGGATTGTAGGTTTTGGGGAGAAAAAAAATGGAGGATGTGGTTGGAGAAAGATGAACACCCTGTTCCAGAGTTTAGTGAGGGAAGAATAGAAGTGAAAAGAAAATAATTTAACAGAAAAGAAGAGAGAATAAAGGAGAATATTTTTTCAAAAACGCGTTCCCGAGTGGAAGTATTTGGAAAGAAAAGAAAGTAAAGAAAAATCAAAATAAAAGTTCGATATAAACAATTTATAAAAACTCATCAAGGTCGAACGAGCATTACACAATACACAAATTAATTAACGAAAAACAAGTGATGAACTTTATAAACACAACTAAAGCAATTCTATATAAATAAATTAAAAAAAAACTCATCAATATCAAACAAAGCGTTACATAATACACGAATTAATTAACGAAAAACAAGTATATGATAAATTGTTTAAAAAATTTCACTTGTGTAAGAAAAAGAAAAAAAAAACGAAATATGAGGAATTTAGTAATTCGATTCGACTCGGTTGTATCGAGTAAAGATGAAAAAGATAAATACGTATATAAAAGATATATATTTGGTTAAAGATAATTTGGGGATTATTTTAAAAAAATGTATAATATATATTTTCTTTCCAAATCTTCTCAATTTTGGAAAGAAAATTAAGAGAGAAAAATGGAACAAATTTTCTTTCCAGTTCTTTTCTCTTCTCTCCACTTAAAAACTCAGGAACACGTTATTTTTTTTTATTTTCTTCCTACTTCTTTTCCTTTCCTTCCATTTCTTCAGAAAAAAAAATCTCGGGAACACAGTGGAAAGAGAGGAGTGTAGAGGTGGTTTTTAGGTTTTTTTTTTTTTTTTTTTTTTTTAGGCCTAGCCCGTTTTAAATTCTATCATCATTTTAGTATTTTAACTAAAGGCCCAACAACGATTAGTATTTATCATCATTGAAGGCCTAGCCCGTTTAAGTATTTATGTATCGTTTTTTAAGTATTGTTTTTTTATCGTTTAAGTATTTATGTATCGTTTTTTAATATTAATCTAAGTTTATTTTTATTATTAATGTATTTTTAATATTAATAATGTATTAAAAATAATATGAGTAAGAAAGAAAATGAAAAATAATAAAGCTGGTGGGTCCCAGTTTTTGGTGTTATGAATGGAGGGTTTTTGTGGTGTTATGTTATGTTGATGTTATGCTGACGTGGCACCCATAACACCACTTTTCGGTGTTATGAATGAGAGTGGTCTTAAGGCGATGTAGTTAAAATCAAACTACACCGTACTGCTTCAGTCCAAGTTTTCATTTGTTTCTAAGTTCTGATCGAACTTTCAGTCTTAAATGTCTTTTTTTTTTCTTTGTCATTAGCAAGTTTTTTGGAACTTCAAATAACTTAAAAAGATACAGTAGTTGAAAGATTATATATCAAGTGTATTAGTAATTTATAATAGTGATTATGATGCTCGGGTTCGGGGATTATCAAGCGGATGCAAATTCAACATTTTAACCTTGATTGTACTAAGGAGATCAAAGATACAAATGTGATTGAATTAAAATCTATACAAACTTGCCTAATGAACTTGGTTAGCAAACTAGTCTATATTCAGACTCTAACAAACTCAACGACTAACTTACAGAATTTCACTTTCTACCATATCGTCTATATAACCCCCTCAAGTTGGAGGCTCCGAAAGTCCTGACTTGTTAGCAAGAAAGTAATGTTGCTTACGACCAAAAGTTTTAGCCAAAATGTCAGCCAACTCCAAATGGGTATGGATGCATGTTGTTTGAATGAAACCATCTTCAACCTTTTCTCGAATAAACTGATAATCAATATCAAGATGTTTTCTCGAATAATGCCAACCAACTGCAAATGGGTAGGAATGCATTATTAATGTCGAATTGATGTAAAGATCGGTTTAACAATAACAATAAGAACCATGACTATAGCCAATTTAGCAACATGGGAAATCTTGTGTCTCTCTTTGATTAAAACCCCTTATAACGAACCTTTCTTTATATCTCTCAACATATCAAACGGAAACAAATTCAACATGTTAACCTTAATTGTAGTAATGGAAATCAAAGATACAAATGGATTGAATTTAAGGAGGTGTTTGTTTCGACTTATGTAACGAGTTTATGTGATTATGTAATTCTTCATAAGCTCATAAGCTTAATTTGTTTGGCTTTTTAGCTTATGAAGTTTAGCTTATGACTTATTTAAAGTCATAAGATCAAGTTGATAAGCTGGAAAAAATGAGCTTATGAGCTTATAAAAAATTACATAAACTCATACGCCCTTTACATAAGCCGAAACAAACACCCCTAAATCTATACAAACTTGCCTAATGCACTTGGTTAAAAAACTGGTCTATATAAAGACTCTAACAACTCTACGGCTAACTTACAAAGTTACGCTTTCTATCATGTGCTTCCACTTTGTACAAAAGCAATCCAAAGTAAAATGAAATTTAATATTGTCTAGGTGGTTTTTGGGTGTCTACATCCCCAACCCCATCCCCGATTTAAGAATTCATGTATTTCACGTTCACATCCACGATCAACTCGAGGAATTTTTTGGTCAAATCGGTTCCGAATACCAGGTTCGATCTTATATTTTCATTTCAAACCAATAAAACAAACATATACATTAACAAGATGTTTGGTATGAAAAACATAGATTTCTAAAGCAAAAAAGGGTTCATTTTTTATTAAAGTAACTAACATGAAGCAAAGAGAAAGCGAAATGACGAAGTTTGGGCATTTTCTTCAAAACATGATCAATGGAGATGGTCTTGTTTCATGTCACATAATTCGATTCACTTAGAACAATGTAGCTTAAGTCAACAAAGGTTCAATCATCTTGGGGTTTATTTTTGGAATCATCATAGGTTTTAAAAAATTGGAAGTAGATAAACTTAGGGGGTGTTTGATATCACCACGGACCAAAGACTCGGACTCAGACCACGGACTCGGTCCGTGGTCTGCGTGTTTGATAAACCAAGGTTGTCACGGACTCGGTCCGTACCACGGACCCGTATCAAAGATTGAGTCTTTGATAAAAAGGTGCAGACTCATTTTTTCATTCAAAAAACCCAACCCTACCCTTCACCCTCCACCACCGCCTTCTTTGACTTCTTCATTCACTCGATTTTCTTCACAATTCATATTCAGTTTCAGCTCATTGATAAGAGTTTGTATTCTTTTATTCATATACGATTAACAGTTACTTTGTATCCCATTTAAACAATCCGAAACCCTGTTTAAGGATGGGAATAATTTCTCGTGTTTTTATTTCTCATTTTGTTTGCTTTGTTTGGCAAACACATATTCAGGTTAAGTCTGTACTTGCTGAACTAAAGGAACGACTTCAATCACATTCCATGAAATCATACAGGTCCAGATTTCAAAGGTAATATCTTCTTATATAAACCCATATTTTCTACGCTATATCAGTTGGTTCATGTGCAATTTATTGTAGGGTGCAGGCAAAACATCTCTTTTGAAGGCAATTTTAGATCAAGGGAGGGTAAATGTTTTAACGAATATTGATAATTTTCCAATGGATGTCGATATTCAAGAAGGCATTGGAGGTGGTTTATGCTTTACAGACTCTGCAGTAGTTAATTTGCAGGTCTTTATATTTTAATAAAGGTCTCTTTATTTTATGTACGTCCCTGTTCACTCGGTCAAACTAGAGGTAGCAGTTTTGATGCGCTTACTTTCAATAGATTTGATTCGGGTTGTGTTTTATCTTAAATGGGTCAATTGGGTAAATAAAAAATTGCTAATGGGTTGTACTTTCTGTTTACTTGATTCTGTATTTGATGCAGGATCTAAATAAGGAAGCCTCTCGTTTCAAAAACGAATTATGGACAGGGGTTCGTGATCTAAGTTCAAAAACCGATTTAATTGTACTGGTGCATAACCTATCCCATAAAATACCATGGTATACACAACCAAATCTATCAACTCGCCAACCGGCCCTCTCATTTTTGTTAGATGAAGCCAAGTCAATTGGAATCCCTTGGGTCCTCTCATTTTTACGTATGTTAGGTTGAGATGCGGTCGTTGCTTGCTTCGCGGTCCAGAATTTTATAAGAAAGTGCAACATTCACGACGACATATTTATGCAATTTGAAGAAAACGATATTGCTCCTATGCAAAATGAAGCAAACGGTGGCCAAAACATACATGACATAGAATGGGATTCACAAAACAATCAATACATGTCCACTTTACGTGACCAAATTGCTACTCAACTGTTTTCAAATGCTTCAACTTAATTGTACGCAATCAGTGTTACGTTTTCTTTGGATTTTTTTAATTTAGATTTTTTTCAATTTGAAGTTGTAAGACATTTGGATTTGTTTAATTTGGATTTTGTAAGGCATTTGGATTTATGTTTTATTTGGATTTTGTACGATATTCGATATAAAAATAAACAGAAGGGTAAAATAGTCATTTCTCCCAGTCAGCATAGCCAGTCCGAGGCATAATCAAACACAACAAACTCAGTCTGCACCTAACTCAGTCTGAGCTCCAACTCAGTCTGCACCAACTCAGTCTGCAGCTATCAAACAGCCCCTTAATCTTCAAAGGTTTCTTATAATTCCTATTCGTTTAAGTTAAAGACCAATCATTTGGTTATTGTTTGTCCAAGTTTCCTCCCTAACACTTTGTTCTATATTCTCGTTTTGGTGTAGGGACTGAACTTTATTACATCTGTCCTTATTTGTAAATTGTAACACTTGTTATTTCAATTTTTAACAAGGTTATAGATAACGTAAGTCGTGGCGTGGCGGCATGAGCAAGCCTCAAGCTTTGCAAGAAATGGCGAGACATGGCGTTTTTCAAGGCGTGAAAAAGCGGCAAAAAATTAATATATTTTATAATTTTATATATACTTTTATATATATTTTTACTATTATTAAGTTATATCAACACCAATAAATTATAAAAAGTTAATAATTTCATATATCAATATACAACTAATGTAAAATATAGTAACCAAACTTTAAAAAGAAGTTATCCATCATTTCGTGTCGGCTACTCCAAGCCTTGAGAAACGGCGAGACATGGCGGCGCCATGACGGCTACTCCAAGCCTTGAGAAATGGCGAGACATGGCGGTTTCATGGCGGGTTATTTAGAACACTGATTTTTAATGATAAAAGTTTTCTAATATAATTCCTTCTGTTACTAAAAAAAAAAGTTAATTTCTTTTTAAAAGGAATTATAAACATTTAATGTTGAGTTTTGATGTTGACAGTAAAAGAGCTGTCAGCAAGAAGAAGTTATTATACTAACTTTATGTTTATATATATTTTTAAATTGTTATAAGAATACAATGTTACATGTACAATCACATATATACAATTACATTTACACACATAGTGGTTATAGTTATAACAAAGACGTTTATACATATGTTTAATATTTTGTATTAAGAGATTTTAGAAAAACAATAAGGTAAATTATAATCCAAATTGAGCGATTTTATAAGTAAATTAGAATTATGTTTTTATTATATTTTAGTAAAGATAGAATGAAAGAGATAACGTAATTATGTATTGTATGAGGAAGTAAAATAAATATAGTATCTGATGACATCATCAATCTAACGGATGAGATCAAAGAAATTAATCCATCAAAGAAACATTATTTCGTCATGTGACATTTAAGATCTTTTTTTTTATTATATATATTAAAGATGTGATTGTATAATGATTAAGAAAGTTAGAAAAATATACAAGGATTGTTTTTGATAATATACAACAAAACAAAACAAAACATGTAATAATTTGTTGCTAACAAACATTTAGGTTATTTGCTTCAAAATCCTTGATTGTTACTCACTGTTTTTAAACTTTTATCCTTAAATTAGACGCCCTTTTATTATTTTTATTTCCAATCTTTTATTCTATCTATCTAGGGGTGTATGTTTTAACTCATTTATCTAGTTTATGTTAGAGTGTTGATAAACACAATCTTAAATCTTTAGCGTTGTAATTAAAATAAAAAGGCATTGTTTAAAATCTTGTCTCCCATAGAAGTAGAAGCTGACACGACGCAATTTTGATCAACGTATAACGAAATAATATATGTTTAATTATTTTAACCACAACTCTATGAGCAGTTCTTAACAAAACTCTTTAATTTAGAGTGTTGATAAATACAACTCTAAAGGTTGTGGCTAAAATAAAAAAACGGTGCTTAAAATATTAAATCCACTAACTTAAATTTTACAATTTGTTGAATTTATGACAAACAATAAGTTCATAAAATATAAATTTATGAACTTTCTAGATTTTAAATAAATTTATGAAAAATAGATGCAATCGCAGAGACTTGATTTGATGTTCTTGGATGCTAAACCCTCGTAAATTGGCATAATATATGAAGTCGCTCTTTTAATCGGTTTTTAGTTTTTTATTTTCATTGTATATACTTGGATAGTCCCTGTTGAAAATTTTGTTCTCAATCCCTTTTTAGGAGTGTTTTCAGTAATATCTTGTTTTTCTAAAAAAAAAGTAAATTCATAAACTTGATAAAACAAAGAAAATAATATTTTAATAGGACTGAGATCATTAAATAACATTAGATACAATTATAACTATTCATTTTAAAAATCCATTTAAAATTTAATTTTGTTTAAAATTTAAATATCTCAAAAACCGTAAATGTATTAAACGAATAAATTACACAATTGTAACGAGTATTAAATTACCTTTCTATAGAGTACTCACTCGATATATTTTTGACGAATTTTTTTTCCAGGTTTTTTGATTGGTTTTGAAATTTTATATTATAAAATAACTATTTTATCAAATGCGATTTTAGTAGTTTGCCATATTTTTTTCGTTTTTCTTTTTGATTCTAGTTGAATGTATATAATATAACAAACATATGTTTTGAAATTCATATTTAGTGTTCAAATCATATGTGATTGTACCTTACGAATATCAACTTTTGTCCGAAACCGCAAAAATAAAAAATCGTCAATTTTTGATTTTTTTTTTTCCGGGTCAATATAGATTATACCTAATATAATATTTTTGTGTTTTAAAATTAACAATTAAAGTTGAAATCATTAGTTTTATTGCTTTATAAGTTTCGAAATTTTACATACATAATAAAATCACATATGATATACAATCACATGTGATATGTGTATTATCACATATGATATGCGTACTATCAAATGTGATATGCGTACTATCAAATGTGATATGCATACTATCACATTTCTATCAAAAAAAAAAAAATGAAGGAAAACAAAAATTGTCACATATGATATTCAATACTATCACATGTGATATGCGTACTATCACATTTATGTCATAAAAAATGAAGGAAAAAAATCGTCAAAATTCGATATTTTTTTCTAAGTTTTGGTAATTTATACGTTTTATAGTAATTCTCTTTTATAAAGTTTTAAATTGATGCTAATATCACATGTGATATTATCGTTACAATTTCAATACCCACAAAAAAAAAAAAAAAAAAAAAGTCTTCGAAAGTATATAACACCCCTGTCTAATTGAAGATAAAAACGAGACGGTCGCAAGGGTGTAATTTGTTTCGTCTAGGGATTAACGGTTTGTGAGATAAATTAATTTAAAAATAAAAAATAAAAAAATAGATTTTGATTTTAATTTTAGTCATTAAATTAAAATAAATGATCAAGATTGTGTTTTTTGGTTTTTAGAAAATTTGTGTTTTTATCTATTTGAATAACATAAAATTAACATTTTTTATTTACATTTTTATAAAAAAAAAATGTACTTGGCATTGAAACCTGTTGGAGTTGCATAGTTTTCATACACACTTTACCATTAATGTCGGCAGTTTCAGTCTCTTTAGATTCCTCTCTTTCATTTTCATTCCCTAAATTCTCTTCACACACATTTCTTACCCATCAAAAAGGGTAACATTTCTCAGACTCAGACTCTGTATTTTTTGCTAGATCTAGCTGGATCTATATCTATATCTATATCTATATCTTAATTTTATATGTTTGTATTTGTTTAGATTTGTGAGTGACAAAGAATAATGGGTGGAAAGATAGATCATGATTACGATTATTTACTCAAGATCGTATTGATTGGAGACTCAGGTGTTGGGAAATCCAACATTTTAGCTAGGTTTACGAGAAATGAGTTTTATTTGGAGTCTAAAGCTACCATTGGTGTTGAATTTGCTACTAGAACTCTTCAGGTTTCAATCAATTTTATTATATGCCATTCCTTTTTCAAATTTAGTTTGTTTCTGTTGCAGATCTAGAATTAAATAAATGTGCTACTTAGTTTTGTTGATTTGTCACCTGTTTCGATTCGAGTCAGGCTCTATTTCCTGTAGCTAATATGGTATATAACAGGTTCCATAGGTGGAGGTCCTTACAGTTATATTATCGGCGTAGTAACAATACTAGCAAATAAGAAAGTCACTGTTATTTCAAGAAATAGCAACTCAAATCGTACACGATGTGAAACGTTTATTTTATACATTGCCATTTTTATTCATTTTGATGTTACAACTCTATTTCTATTTGCTAACGAAACATGCTAAGATGGTACTCGTCTTTCTCATGATTATTAACATCAATTCGTTGTCAATAATGATATTATCGCTTTAATCTATTGAGTAATATTTTGACAATGATTTGAATACAGGTTGAGGGAAAAACAATAAAGGCTCAAATTTGGGACACTGCAGGGCAAGAAAGGTACAGAGCGATCACCAGTGCTTATTATCGAGGCGCAGTTGGAGCCCTTCTTGTGTACGACATTACAAAAAAAACCAACTTTTGATAATGTCCAAAGGTGGCTACGTGAGCTTAGAGCCAATGCCGACTCCAACATTGTTGTCTTGATGGCTGGAAACAAATCCGATCTGGACCATCTCAGAGCCGTGGCTGAACAAGATGGTCAATCTTTAGCCGAGAAAGAAGGGCTTTCGTTTCTTGAAACGTCAGCACTTGAAGCAGTTAACATTGAGAAAGCGTTTCAAACTATTTTGACAGAGATTTATCATATCATTAGCAAGAAAGCATTGGCAGCTCAAGATGTTGCATTACCTGGAAAGGGAACCACCCTTAACGTTGGTGATGCACCCGTGAACACAAAGAGTTGTTGTTCAAGTTAAGTTGAAGTAGAGTTCCTGTTCGTTATGCTCATTCGTTCTTAGCTAAAAATGGGAACCACCCTCTTGTCGAGGTTTTAGAAGATTTTTACATAAAAGACGGTCAAAGTTCCTTTAAATTTTCATAAATATTCAATCTGTGCAGTTACATGATGAATTCCATATGTATCTTCACATAAATCCTTAACTTTGTGAAGTATTACTTTTGAATCGACACTTGAGTCGACTATTATATGACAGCTAAATGCTATTTTTCCTTGTGTTATTGCCCATACATGTAAATCATGAACATCGTCTACTCCTTGGATGCTATTTAAATTTACCGTCAAGCCAGCAACATCGACTTCACTTGGCGTGCTTTCCATTAATATGGAAAATATATTTCTAAGCATCGGAAGAGTCGTACACAGAGCCAAAACTGAAAAGATCAAAGTACAAACCAGGTCGACTATTAACCATTCCGGTTTCAGCCATATTACCAGTCCAGCAATCATCACCCCAACTGACTGAATCATATCCGCCATTACATGCAAATATGCCCCTTCAATGTTTATGTTCATTCTCCCATCCTTGCCTTTAGAATTCGACACCACCAAATGTTTACCTTCTTCTTCATCTATATCATGATGATGTTTCTCAATGCATGAATCATGCGAGTGCCCATGGCCATGGTCGTGGTCGTGGTTATGACCATGACCATGATGATGATCATGACCGAGCCACATGACCATAACGAAGTTAATTACAAAACCAAACGCTGCAATGGGAAACATCAGTGCACCATTAACATCCGCTTGTTTATGAAGCATTCTCTCAGTTGCCTCAAAGATCAAGTACCCAGAGATGATCCATATCAATTGAACCGACAACATAGCCCCCAAAACTTCAATCCGACTAAATCCAAAAGATTGATCAGGAGTAGCCTTCCAACCCGAAGCCCATATAGTAAACAAAGAAATCGAGAATCCAGCAATGTCAGTCAACAAATGAGCCGCATCAGTAAGAACAGCTAGACTATTAGCTTTCAAACCACCAACAATCTCCACTCCCATAACGATTAAATAAAAAAACACGAGTCCACAAAGCTTAGTTGTGGCTTTAGACCGTTGCTTTGAATCAGAAACATTATGTTCTTGCTTGGAAAAATAGCAACAACGGTCACACGATTGTTTCTGTAGCTTCCCTTCAGAAGCTTTTGGCATCTCCATTTCTAAAACGTGATGATCATGACCATGATGATGATCCATCTGCATTAGTAAATAAACAAAATTATATCTTACGAAAACGAAAGAAATGTAAAAATATGGTATTGATTAGTATGATCTATGCCTTAGAAATCTTGAATTATATAATTGTGTATGAAAAACAAAAATACTTCTGGAACAAGTCAAAGATAATTTTCAATGGAAAAAGTAGCAGTCTTAATAGAAGAAGTCTTTATAGAAGAAGTGTCACAAATGGGAGTTAATAATATTCATAATTGACCATAATTCAATATAAAATCCCACATCACACATGGACAAGAGTGATGTCTGGTTTATACGGCAAAAACAATCCGTGCGTCCAGCGCAGGCAAAGCGGACAATATCGTGGTTATGAAAAGCGGTGTGTTACAATTTGAGTGAAACAGCTATATTTTGAAACAATTTAACGAATTATTATGAATAGAGTTTATGGTTGACTTACCTTAGATTATGATCTGATGAAACTGAAAAAAATGGAGAAAAATGATAACAAAAATGATAGGAATAGGCTAGCTAGGGTTGTAAAACTCCCATTTGATGAAAACAATGAAAGAGCCAAATTAAAGGATCTAGAAATGGTAATGATGATTAGGGAAAGATCAAAAGTAAAGATCCGAGTTGTATAAGCTGTTTTTGGGTGATTAGACAATAGACCCACACAATTTTCAAAGTACCCCCTTTTAGTTTAAGTTTTATGATTTGTCACTTAATCTTTACTTTTAATTATTAGTTTGTTCCTATAATTCATGGGTTTCACTTTTCATAATGTTTAAATCTCATAAATTGAGTGGGTTCCAAACTTTGCTTCTTGTTATCATGATAGGTTAAATGGAACAATGTTTTGTAAGATAAATAACACGGAGGCTTAGGAGTTTGAGTTAGAACGGCTAAAATTTTGACTTTGATGTCCTCTTCCTTTTTTAAATATGTGAGAACGGTCGGTTTCCCGTCGCTAGAGCCTTTTCCCAGTGCACGGATCCCCAACGAGGATTGAGATGACGATTTGTTAATGAGAATGATTATGGTATAAAGTATTTAAAAATATTTATGATGAATTCGGAGGTTGATTCGGGATCAGGTCTAAAGCATGGTATTTAGAATAGAAATCTTGGTTCTTGTGAAAAGATTGATAACATATGTGTTTTTTCTTTAAATTATCTACTTTAGGTTTTCGTTAGCGGTAATGTTAGTCAATTTGATATGATGTATGGGTTGTTTAGGGTTCTCGATTCATGGATAGACATCCTCGTCTTTCTATCCTCTCTATTTATCTATAAATTATTTAAGAGTAAACTATACTATTGGTTCCTATGTTTGTATCAGAATCATTAGTTTGAGGCTTTTTTAAAAATAATTATACCAAACGTCCCTAATGTTATAATTCTGTTACGTAGATGGTCCTTTTTCTAACAAATTTCAACTGTAAAAATTGAAATACCCTTTTTCAAAATTTTAATTTTATTTCTTAATTTCTTTAACGTTTTAATTAATAAAAAAGAAGAAGAATAATAACTAATTTCTCTCTCACTTAATCTCTCTCTTTTCTTTCTCTCAGTCACTCTCTTTTTCATTCTCTGTTCTCCATCTTTCTCCGCCTCCATTTTTTTCGGCCAACCTCATCCACACTACTACCCAAATGTCTTCTACCATCCACCCACCATCTATCTTTGTCACTCTCTCTCCTCCTTCATCGCTATCTTTATGCATACCATTTTCTTATCCCTAATCCAACCACCATCTAGAACGTGGAGCCCGAAATAACTCACAAGATCCGGGTTAAATCAAGATTTGGAGTTTTGGTTTTAGGGTAATCGAGAAAAAAATGGGTTTTAAAAGAAAATGATTTGGGGTTTTGCAAATCGTTTGTATGTTTAGAGTACATAAGAAAAAGAGAGAAATGAGTTTAGGAGTAAAAGAACATAGAAAAGAAGAAATAGGGAAAGAGAGAAAAAAACAGATAAGAGGAGAGAGAGAGAAAGATAAAAAAAAAATTACTTTTTATTTTTCTTTTTATTATACTAAAATATTTTAAAAAATGAATAGAAAAGGAAAAAAAAATAGAAAATGGTAGTTCAGTCTGTTCAGTTGAAAAATATGAAAAATGGACTACCAACGTAACATAATTATAACAATGAGGACGTTTTTTGTAATTATTTAAAAAGGCATCAAACTAGTGATTCTAGAATAAACATAAGGACCAACGGTGTAATTTACTCATTGTTTAATTATTGATAGGTGGTGTTATATAACGATATTTGGAAGAGAATTATGCTTGAAAATCTACTCATCGGATAGGGCATAAAGTGATCTTAATTTTTGTATGATTGGGTGCCTACATATTTTTATAGGTAACATCAATAATGATGGAGACGATCTTTGAGTTCATCTAAATACTTGTTGATGAAAACAAATTCAAAATTGATTTGATTCAAGACATAGTTTATTACTTTTGGTGTCGTTGCAAATCTTCAGAGCACACTATTTTTGGACCATTGGTTCCAAAAGACTTTAAATAGTTCTTTTACGCGCATCCTGATAGACTCCTATCGCGTATCAACTTACAAGCAATTTTATATTTTCTATGACATGAAGACGAAAACTAGCAGGCTTTTATTGGTACTAGTAAGTTATTTATGAACTGTAATGTCTTTATCATTGTTATACTGTTATTTGATAAACAAACTCTATCTTATTTGTAAATTGTAATAATCTCTACTTTGTCATATGGGTATAAACGAGTTGAGTGTAACCGAGTACTGCCAAACGCGACCTTGACTCAGTTACTAATACTCGGGGTCGAAATTCGACTCGAAATGGATCGATCTTTGAATTTCAAACTCGAGCTCGACTCGGTTACCAAAACTCATGTTCAAAACTCGACTCGAGCTCGATTGATTTTACATTTGAAGCTTGTTCACGATAAATAGTAATATCAACTCGACTCGTATACAAATTACCTCATATAATAACAATAATTTAGTAATTGGATGTATATAAAAGGGGTAGAAATGTAATTAAACTTAAGCTTAATAAAGCTCACGAGATACCTTGAAGCTTGAACTCAACTCGAAAGTTTACTCGAGTATCTGGAGCTCGACTCGTTTAAATCCATTTGATTTTGAATAGTTTGCGATCGATCTCGAATAGTTCGCGAGATGTTATGTCTCGTTTACGTCCGTAGTCATACCCAAGTTTTATTACATAATATTTACACAACATCGATTGTGAGCAAAATCAAACGTCACACGATGCCCATACGCAATACATTGTCAGATATGATATGTTTTTTAAACTAGAAACCACAAACCCATGCCACCTAGAGATGGCAAAGGAGAGAAAAAGCCCTAAACCTCCGCATAGCCAATCGTGTTAGGTTGGCAAATTTGAGAAATTTACCCGTGATCAAGGTATGTGTGAAAATTGAACCCATTTACAAATGGCGGGTGGGTTGTAGATATATAATAACCTTTGTGGGTAAATCTGTTCCGTAAAATCCGTCGGAAAATCCCGCAACTATATATCCCTAAAAAAATTATGTAAAACCAATATATTTTGACTTAATCTATATATTTCTGTCTTATAATATTAAGAAATAAACTTATTGAAGTAGTTTATAGAATGACTTTAGCTTATAATAAACAAAACGACATATATACATTTCATACTAATTAAAATATATACTTTTATATCTTTTTTTGTATTTTTAAACTAAACTTACCATATCTTAATATATAATAAAAGAGAGATCTAAAATGTCACTTGACAAAGTATTAACTATTAGATGGAAATCTAACTTTAATTTGAACGATTAGATCAATTTGATATTTCATTTTAACCCCTTTACTTTAAATAACTTAATCCTTATTTTTAATAGTATTAATTAAATAAAACTAATTAACTTTTCTACTTTAAATAATATAACACTTGTATTTTAAATTAATTCTAAAAAAATAAAAAATATATTTTTTCTTCAAACACATACACATTTTTGGTATAAAAAGAAACTAAAATTATTTTATTGTTTTGTTGGTGTTTTGCATATAAACGGAAAACATATATTATATAAAAAAAAAATTCAGTATTTTTTTTCTTTTTGTCCTATTTACCCAATATTTTTAATTTTTCTATATATTATAAAAAGAAAAAAAAATTATTTTATTGTTTTACAAATGTTTTCATAAAAACGGGAAACATATTATATAAAAAAATCTTATGTTTTGTTTTCATCCTATTTACACAATATTTTTAGTTTTTTTTATATATATAATATATTTATTTGTAATAAGGTTTTTTTCCGAATTACACAGTAAATGTTTTATTTAATTTCAAATTTGCTAATATAATCATTTTGTCTACATGACCAATAACTTTCTATTAATCTTTTTATATAAGTTATATGTTCTTTGTTAACATTATATATTTTTTTAATATAATTATTCGCATATTAGACGGGTCAATAAACTAGTTTTATAATATTACAAATAAATTGAACTCAAATAGTAACCTTTAAACTTCAATTAAAATAAAAATTTTAACTAGTTATATAAAACAAACCTTTAGTAACAACATATTTGAGGATATATATATATTTGAATTTTAAGAAAATCACATACAACTTAACCAATCAATCACAATCCTTAGGCATATAAATTAAAAATGTTAATGTTATAAAATGGATTAAGCTAGAAACAGGTCCCCGGTGGAAAAATTAGGGCACAATCCAATACCACATATAAACAAATTTATGATCCTCCATCCATATAAACATAACTAATTAATATTATTCGTTGTCATCTCCGCCTCATCGGAGTTGCAGCCCCTCAATTTCATCATTTTCTATCCCTAATTTCATCATCATCATCTTATTATAATTTATCCCCAAATAATATATATATATATATATATATATACTATATCTATCTATATCTATATATTGTTTGTTGAAAGAAAAGGGGATCTAGGGATGGCTCAGGGGGGTGGGATGAACCCTGCTTTACTGGACGATATTATCAATCGATTGTTGGAGTTCCGTCAAGCTAGGACCGCTCGTCAGGTTCAGCTTTCCGAAGCCGAGATCCGATTACTTTGTACCACTTCTCGTGAAATCTTCCTTCAACAGCCTAATCTCCTTGAGCTCGAAGCCCCTATTAAGATTTGCGGTATAGATAATCTTACTCCTGTTTTATGTGATTTTACCGTGTTTGTATGAATTGTTTGTTAATTTGTTGATATTGAAGCCATATATTGTGTCTAGGGGATTAAAGTAATATTGATTCGGCATATAGGATTTAGATTACCATCGGTTTAGTTGAATCATGTAAGCTATTTGTAATTGTAGATGTCCTCTATAAGTTTTGTGTTATTGAGGTGTGTTAGATAATCGAAACAACATTACTACATATGTTAATATTAGATATGGACCAAGGAGTGTGTGATATCTAGCTAAACTGATGTCTAACTGAAGAATACTTCGACTTCTTTTTTGGTTTTAATATGATACTTTTAGAACGTTGAATGTGAAATCGACGGACTTCTTGATATGAACGTTGGCCTTATGTAAATGTTTACCTGATTATTTTTTGGATGCTTGCAAATTTTCATCCTCCATTGTTAGTATGTAGTCTAGATATGTATAACAGATAATAAAGTTGTAGCGTTGTTTGAGATTTAGGAAAGTTTAGACCCTCTGATATCACGATATCACAATGGCAGGTAATTTCTGAGATAAGGAGTCATAGAACACCATGATTAGTTTTGTCCGACGTATTAAATTGGTTCAGTTTGGGAGTATGTAGCAACTTGATATTATGTTGTAGTTTTGGTAGAGTTTTCTAAAATGTCAGGTTTCATGTTCCTAATTTTTATTTCATATATGTGCGAAACTCATACAGTAACCATACCTCTGATGTATTGACGTTATACCGTGTTCATTGCTTAGGATGGCTAGGTTCATCATTGGTGTCTAACATTGAATTGCTGAATCATAAGTTTGTTAGAGGGAATCCCTTCTTCTTAGAACCGGTTGAAGAAGTAGGCATAGTTGGTCACTCCACTCATTATATGCTACCTCATTTATGGAACAGTTAAAAGCTTATGAGAAGTGGGGGATGATTTCATTACGGACATTAAATCTTCATCTTCGCCGTATAAAATTAAATTAAATATTTTTGTCTATAATTGATATTATGATTAGGAACTAGAAGTCGAGGATGATTCTCATTTCGGACATGTTACAAATCCCAATTAGAAACTTCATCATTTTCCCTTCAGCAAGATGTTTGTATTCAAAATCCTCTTCGTTTAGCCCCTATTCAAAGTATCAATTATAGGCAAGAGATGGAATATTTATAGAGCTTTGTGCTGTTCTATTGAGGAGATGGAGATTCAGTGAATCACAAATTAGTCTGTATAAGGATTGTAAGGTTAAAAAGTTATTTTGATGGTGGAATAAAGGTGCTATATTTGAATTAAGTAAGGTCCCAAGTTGACTGATACTAAGTTTCCTTAGGATGAACTCTAAGATTAATCTGGTTAGTCAACTAATTCTCGGTGTTAGTTGATTGATTAAAGGAGATTCATAAAAAGAAACAAAACACAGTCACTGAATTGAACCTAATTGATAGGTGAGTGTGTGAGCTAGCACTACAGTTGATCGATACAACATATTTGATTAACTAAAATAAAATTTTTCTAAATAAATTATTTGTCAGCAAACATTAGTTAACCAAAAATGCTACGTCCCAAAAGTTATAGATAATCACCAACTTAAAAACCATGTCCGGTCTGAACGGGCCATCAGGTTACAAATGTAAAATATATTACGTTCACAATGTATAGTGTCTGAGTCTGTACAATTAAAAACTATTGACCTAGGTGCATGAACATTTCAAAAAGTATGTTGCTATTCTATGATATGTTCCCACAATGAAGGGTATAATCTTCTTGGTTTAGTCGAAGATGCAGATCAGGATTAGCTTGGAATCACACTCTGGTTTAGTGGTTCCTAGCTAACTATATTTGGGTGATTGTTTACGTGTGGCATAGAAAGAAAACTGAAATATATTTTAATTTGGGCTTTCTTTTCCGCAGTACATATTGCAAAATTTATGCCTTCTTTAGGGTTTATTTAGTTTCTATTTAGTATTCTGCATGCCTATTAGTTCCTGTAATGCAAGTATTATGGTAGATGTTAAGTGGTGTGACATTTGTCTGTTGGTATTCCAGGTGATATACACGGGCAATACGGTGATCTCTTGAGGTTGTTTGAATATGGTGGATTTCCACCTGAATCAAATTATTTATTCTTAGGTGATTATGTGGACCGTGGCAAGCAGAGTCTGGAAACCATATGCCTTTTACTCGCCTACAAAATTAAATATCCTGAAAACTTCTTTCTTTTAAGAGGAAACCATGAATGTGCTTCTATCAACAGGATATACGGATTTTATGATGAATGTAAACGCCGTTTCAATGTTCGACTTTGGAAAACATTTACCGAATGCTTCAATTGTCTTCCCGTGGCCGCTCTTATTGATGACAAAATACTGTGCATGCATGGTGGTCTTTCACCCGATCTAACTAGCTTAGATCAGATAAGAAACTTGACTCGCCCAACTGATGTCCCGGATTCTGGTTTGCTTTGTGATTTACTTTGGTCAGATCCTAGCAGGGAGGTTAAGGGCTGGGGAATGAATGATAGAGGGGTGTCCTACACATTTGGTGCTGACAAGGTGGCTGAGTTCTTAATGCAGCATGATATGGATCTTGTTTGTCGTGCTCATCAGGTTTTTTGACGTTACATATTTCTTCTGTTGATATTAGAGATGTCAAATGGGATTTTTGCACTGGTTGACCTGAAACACCTTAAATTCCATTTTTTTTAGAAATAATTATCGTGTCCAGCATGTTAATAGGAATCTGGTTTTTTTTTCTTCAATAAAATGGCGTAAGAGGTTTCGTGCAATTAGAATGGGCAGGTTAAAACTGTTGATTTTTTTGTGTAGGCTATTAATTTGTGTTATAAATAATTAGCTTGTCAAATATGATTTACAACAATTGTAAGGAAACGATTTAGGAAGTTTTATGCATTAAAAGTACCTTTGGGCGAGTTTCGACCCATCCAACTCGTTTCCCTCGAAGCTGTTTTGACCCATTTGAGTTGTTAGAGATAAGACAGAACCCAAATGACCCTTTAGCTATTAAATGGCTTGTCACCTCTACTTCTATTAATCTCATTTTGAGAGCCCTGATATAGTATCAACGTTTCTTTGTGCAGGTTGTCGAAGATGGATATGAATTCTTTGCTGATAGACAGCTTGTTACTATATTCTCTGCCCCAAACTATTGCGGTGAATTTGATAATGCTGGTACAATGATGAGTGTTGATGAAAGCTTAATGTGTTCGTTTCAAATTTTGAAGCCGGCAGATCGAAAACCTAGATATTTATGACGTGAGCATGACACCATTACTGCTCTATTGGTAACCCTACAATTAAGGTCAGTATTTATTATTTTTTTCCTTATTGAATATACCATAGTGAACGGTGATATTTCATAGTGTAGCTGTAATCACCTTTATTTATGTAAGTGTATTACTATGTGGTATGACTTTTTTTGCCCTTTTCTTCGATTATGGATCTTTGAATTTTCTGTTGCTACATGAAAATTCATCTGTTTGGTTTAATTAGATTTTTCATTAATTTGCTCTTTCATATGTTATTTACTTATTTCTGTAAAAGTTAGCGACCTTATAGAATAATCTGAATCAGGAATCATGTGAAAATCGTGTTTGAATGTGCTATGTTTAAATTTGTAATAGTCAAATGATCAGATGTTTGAATGTTTGGCAAGTATTTGTTATTGAAGAAACTAAGGGTATGTTTGGTAGGAGGGAATGGAAAGGAGATAAATGGAATGAAAGACATTTCCAAGTCAAACAAACTTGGAATTTTTTTTTCTTTCCCTTTCTCTCATTTCCATTCACTCATACCAAACATACCCTAATAGTAGAAAAAGTAAATAAATGGGTTTTAAATCATTAAATGTACATAAAATTATAAAAGACTGAACGCTCTACAAAGGGTCGTGTGAAAGCTCGTTTATGTCTGTTTATTTATCAAACTACAGAATTTTATTTTTGTGTAATCTAGTGAAAGGTCATGAACAAAGTCTTTCTTGTTGATTATATGTTAATGAACATTTGATAATCCTTCTTGAAAACCAAAACAGCTTTCCTTTATTGTTCCCCTGGCTTTGATTTCTTTCCATGAATCATGTTTATGTTTGTAAACATGTTTTAACGACTGAACACTAACAGAGTTATGTTCTTAAGTAACCAACACGAACATGAAAGTTTATTTGTTCCTCATTGATTATTTTTTCTGTTAAACTCAAAAGAATGAACCGTGTTTGAGTTTACATTCCCAATGAATAAGATTATTAGAAACATAATAAGTTGATCAAAACATTGGAAATTAAAGCCGCAATAATTAGATAATCAAACCAACAAATCCTAGAAATACCTGGTTTGCGTCAAATTATTAGATTTATGTTTATATTTAAATGACAAGAATTTCTCTCGCTAATTGTGTTTTTCTTAACCTAGAACGTTGCAGAATTCATTGGCTATGAGAGGCAGGAAAACATCCATGAAGCCGGAAATTCAAGAAGACTGTTCGTTGATGTTTTGAAATTTGAAATCTGCCTTAAAGATTGTTAATGGACTGCTAGTTATTTATTATCATTGTTGAAAAAAAAATCTTGATTCTAATCTGTTGACGTGCGATTTATGATGACACTGTAAATGCATTTGGCTTTGTAAATTGCATTAACGATGTAGTTTATCGCATTTGACACCTCAAAATTTCCAATCTTCTTCTTACTTTGTGTGTGACCTATTTTCGTCCTATTTTTTAAATTCATATCTGTGTATTTGTGTATGTGAATTTAATATGTGTTACTGTTCTGGGGTCTGCTATTTTACTGAAATTGAGGTGCGAAATACTGCAGACGAGATTTAAAACAGTACCTTATTTGTAGGGTTGTTTCAAGAGGTGTAAATGTTGGTCACCAAACTTTTACCTCTGTAATTCCCTTCTTTTGTATGGTATTTATGTCACACTTGTATATTCCTTTAATCTATTCTTAGAAATATTTTTTCATACAACAATTTATAGGTTTGGAAAAATATTAAAGTAACAAAATTTATGACCCAAAAGTTAAATTGTGTGATTAAATTAGTATAGTCCAATAAATACATCAAAGGTAGATTATAAAATTAATGGTAACAATCCAAATATGTTTTTTTGGGTATGAACATAGATCAGATATTTTATATAACACCCAAGTGCAAGAAAGTGTGTAACAAAGAATGGAGCTTCAATATCCATTGTATCTCATCCTCATCATAGTATTTGTGTTGCTCTCTACTCCTCCGTTGATGGTTAGTAGAACGTTGACGGAAGAGTATCCACCACCATATTCTCAACCGCCTCCATTTTCTCAATATTCACCACCTTCTCAACCACAACTATGTCATTGTAGTCCACCAGCTTCACCACCACCACCTTCTCAAGGCAACCAACCACCATTGTCGCCTAAGGGTCCTCAACCACCTCCATTTCCTCAATATCCGTCACCACCATCTCAAGGTCATCAACCGCCACCACCTTCTCTAGTCAACCAACCACCAATGCCGCCTCAAGGTCATCAACCACCACCACCACCTTCTCAAGGCAATGAACCACCATTGACGCCTCAAGGTCATCAACCGCCACCACCTTCCCTAGTCAACCAACCACCAATGCCGCCTCAATGTCATCAACCACCACCACCACCTTCTCAAGGCAATGAACCACCATTGTCGCCTCAAGGTCATCAACCGCCTCCCTTTCCACAATATCCACCACCACCACCATTTCAAGTCAATCCACGGCCACTCCCGCCTCAAGGTCATCAACCGCCTCCGGTTTCTAAATATCCACCACCTTCCGAAAGCAATCAACCACCACTCCCGCCTCAAGGTCATCAACCACCTCCATTTTCTCTGTATCCACCACCACCTTCTCAAGTCAACACACCACCATTGCCGCCTCAATGTCATCAACCGCCCCCGGTTTCTAAATTACCACCCCCACCTTCTCAAGTCAACCAACCACCACTCCCGCCTCAAGGTCATCAACCACCTCCATTTTCTCTGTATCCACCACCACCTTCTCAAGTCAACACACCACCATCTCCACCTCAATGTCATCAACCGCCTCCGGTTTCTAAATTACCTCCACCACCTTCTCAAGTCAACCAACCACCACTCCCGCCTCAAGGTCATCAACCGCCTCCGGTTTCTAAATATCCACCACCTTCCGAAAGCAATCAACCACCACTCCCGCCTCAAGGTCATCAACCACCTCCATTTTCTCTGTATCCACCACCACCTTCTCAAGTCAACACACCACCATCTCCACCTCAATGTCATCAACCGCCTCCGGTTTCTAAATTACCTCCACCACCTTCTCAAGTCAACCAACCACCACTCCCGCCTCAAGGTCATCAACCACCTCCATTTTCTCAATATCCACCACCACCACCACCATTTCAAGTCAGTCCACCACCACTCCCCCCTCAAGGTCATCAACCACCTCCATTTTCTCTGTCTCCACCACCACCTTCTCAAGTCAACACACCACCATTGCCACCTCAATGTCATGATCAACCGCCTCCGGTTTCTAAATTACCACCACCACCTTCTCAAGTCAACCAACCACCACTACCACCTCCATTTTCTCCATATCCACCACCACCACCCTCTCAAGGCAACAAACCACCACTGCCGCCTCAAGGTCATCAACCGCCCCAACATTATCCCCCTCCGAAACATAGACCCCCACCATCTCCTCACCAATCACCACCTCCTCACGGTTGCGTACCCATACCACCAAGGTCCCACCATCATCCACCTCCCTCTCCGGGACAAACTCCACCAAATTCACCACCATCACCAACACCAACTAGTAGATATCCACCACCTCCTTCTCATAGACATATTCCACCAAGCCCATATTCACCACGCATCGAAAATCCACCACCATCTCAAGGCCATGCTCCACCACCACCACCACCACCAACCTCATCACCGCCTACATGTAGTCCTCCTTATGGGGAAAGTCCTCCCGCAACACCAACATAATATCAACAGCCACCACCATCACCCTATTAATATTATGCTTATCTCTCTTTTAATCTCTAGAATATAATTACTATTGCACGATGCACATTTCTTGTTTTCATTTGTAATGTTCGTATTATATAAACTTTCTCTTCACTTAGTCTTACAAATTGCATGTGGACGTTCTGATATGTTATATTGATGAATAACTAGTTTAATTCTTGTGTAAAACACACGTATGTTTAATCAAAATTGTAAATATTATTTAAAATATTTCATCAAACCTCGATAATTAAATACATATTTCATCAAATGGATAGTCCATAACCACGGATTTCCTGGCTTCAACGATTAGGCTCATGTACACATAGTCATATAGATGGTTTCGACTTTAATGGTATTACAAAAAAATTGAACAATGAAGTTGAATTTGTATATTGAATCTCAACATGATATTATAAGGAGAAAAGATACATAACTCTTGTTGGATATCGCTAATAGAGATTCAATTACGGTGGTAACGAAGGATGTGACAATATTAGGAAATAACCAACATTTTTTTTATCTATAAAAAATAACGATAAGAGAAGATGAACGATGAAGTATGATTAGTTCCGTTCCTTACTTAATCATCTTTAAAATTTAGAGTAAATCGGGTAATGGTTTTATGCGATTGTACCCAAATTTCATGTAACATTTTAAGTCTCAAAAATCACGTCAACCTTAATGTTGTCTCCCCAACGAAACCCAAGTTGTCCATGGTCAAAGTGAAAGGACTATATTTCCATTTTCGGACAAAGTGAAATTAATATAAGAAATGAGTTTTTTAGTCATTTAACTTGGACCACCGATATTATGCTTTGGACACTAAAAGGATGTTGTCTTCATTTTTAAGAATTGGGTACAACCACTAATCACATGACCCATTCACGTAATGTGCTCTGTTTTCTTTATCTTGTTTGTAGGGAGCAAAGCAACAAAGAACCGAGGATATTTTTATAAACGACGAAGATTGCCAAATATTCCAAGGAAGTTCTTCACCTTAATTCAAATGCCCGTGTAATATTAACTTTTGTTTTTTATATTTATATAATGTGATAAACATTTATAAGTAATGGAAGTGGTTTGTCGTCTGATATCAGACAAACTAATATCGACTTGACTGTCAACAAGATATTTGCATATAACGATCAACAAAATATGATATTCGTTCTCAGTAAAGTAGAAAAAAATATCTCACAAACATCAATGTGCATATGATATAAGAAACGAAAAGTAAGAAACACTAAAGGGAGTAAAGTTTGGAGAGCATCATCAGATTAAGAAGGCCTAATAACAAGCGTAACAGTGAAGAAGTATAAGTTTTCTGATAGCTATCACGTTTCAGCAAAATTAACCAAAACCGAATATAAATTAGAGTTAAAAGTTAGTTATAGTGATTTTAGCAGTCACACAAACATTGATAGACATGTTAATATTAAGTATTTAATAAACCTTAGACCTTTTCTTCTAAGTTTAACTTTTGAAGTCAAACCCCCGATAATGAAGGCTTTCTTCTTACTGAATACAAAAAACCGAAAGTTACATACCAGAGAAACGGTTGTTTAAACAGAATAAGATGGGATAATTACCTACGAGGCATTGTTTCTTAATTAAACTTCTAAGAGCACGGAGATTGATGATTAGAGTTGTCGATGATTGTGAGTTTTTTTGTTGACGTGACATCCACAATTTAAGTTGTGAATTTTTTTGGTGGAGTGGTAATGGGAGTTGTGGGACACAGTTTTATTTATTTATTTTTAATAAAAGATTTTATTATAATAAATAATAAAACTACAATACAATATTTAAAATAAAATACAAACACATTCAATAAAAATAAAATTACAATACAATAATAGAAAAAAAATACAAATACATAAAATAAAAATAGCTAACGTTGTCGATAGTCTTCCGCAAGTGTCGAAATGTACGCCACGAGATCCTCGTGAAGTCTGTTGTGTGTGCTCCTGTCTCTAATCTCTATATTAATCCGAATACGTTCATTCACTCTGTCGTTATAAGTTCGGGTAACACCTGTAACCGAAGGAGCATACCATTCTTAGGCATCACAAATCGACCGTTCGTTGTCTTCAACAATCATGTTGTGCAATATGATACCCCCGTACATAACTCGTCTTAACTTGTTCATCTTGTAAAATCTCGCTGCATGTTTTATAATTCCCCAACGACCTTGAAGAACACCGAATGCCCGTTCGATATCCTTTCTCGCACTCGCTTGAAAACGTTTGAATTTTTGACGCGGTTCGTCAAATGGGTACGGAAAAGCTTTAACAAATGTAGACCACTCCGATATATACCGTTTGCAAGGTAATATCTTTTATTGTACCCGTGGCCGTTGACGGTGAATCCGTAATCCGGGGATGAGTCGTTGAGCATATCATGAAACAATCGTGTCAACGTGAACTTTCCGCCTCATTTTCTTCCTCCTCCATTTGTTCAACAGCTTCTACCGCCTTAACTAGTAATTCGACCAATTCGGATTCGGACGATGACAAATCCGTAACATCGGGATCGGTTGAAGAATGTAAACTCATTTTTTGGTATATATATTCTTTATAAAAAGATTGAGATAGATTGAGAAATATTGTGTGTTTTGGTTTAAGAGTTTATGTTATATTTATAGAGGAAATGTGAAAAAAAAAAAAAAAAATTAAAAAAAGCTATCTGTTGCGACCACCAACGGTAATATTTAAAAAAAAAAAAAATTTTATTTTATTTTAACAGTTGGAACAAAAAATAAAAAATAAAATAAAAAAACAACGGCTCGTTACGGACACAAGAACCGGACAACGAGTCCCCACAACGAGGTGGGGAGGTATGATAACGAGCACCCACACTCGTTGTGGGTTGACAACGATGGTGACCACGAGGCCATTCTAAGTGCTCTAATAAACATAAAGGAAAATGCTAAATGTAGCCCCATATGCTATGGTTAAAGGAGATTTTACGGTTAATTTACAAGTCAATAAGCATCACCTACAAGTTGGTGGTGGTTTTTTCCGACGGTTTTCTAGAACGGTCACTTTTCAGAAGTTAAGGTACAACAAGTTTAAGCGTAAAATATGTTTTCTTAACCGTAGCCCGGATGGCTATGGTTAGCATATTCCAAACATAAATGAATATTGTCTATTGGGGTGTATTAAAAATAGCCACTATAGATATCTGCAATTTCAGGTATTCTAATTAGTAACTGCATTTGACGAGTTAGTGAGTACGTGGTATAAACGATGGAACGCAGTTGGAATATAATACTAGAAACCATGAGTAATTTCTGATTATGAGATCAGAAAACGAGAGAGAGAGAGAAAATAATACCCCATTTTCTAACTCACCGATCAAGCAACAGTAATGATTCCATGTAGGAGCTGAGGTGACTAGCTGAAAACATCTTCCATATATCCCAGTTTTGTTTATTTGTTCAGAAGAAGGATCATAAACTACAAGCGTACCTGATATTTCATCACCATCACCATCATCATTTCCCGGCCCCGATTCCATTATAACCCGGTTATTTTTCCTCAATCCCAAAACATGCCACACTAGTCCTGTTAGTATGTCTTTGTATTATATATATTTGTTATTGTTAATGGAATAGACATTGAGTTCATTATGTCGATCCTACTTTCTTTTCTCTCCAATATTTTCTCCAACAAACTCTTTCTTTCTCCTTAACCCTTCTGTCGAATTTTCTTCTAGGGATTCTTCCCAGATTCGACAGTCTCATCCCTCGACATGAAGGTCAAACAATTGCAATCCACCTCTCCACAAAGCATTCAATGTGTCGAATATAAAGACTCATGTTCCCATTACCCTTAATCTTGATCACATGAATCATGATTTGTGGTCTGAACTTTTTACCACTCATTGTGACGGGTATAATGTTCTTGATCACATTGACACATCTTATGTCCCCACCGAAGCAAACAGAAATCTTGCTCCTCCAAGGGATCCGGAATGGCAAAAAATGGATTCGATAGTTAAACAATGGCTTTATGGCACAAAAACTCCATCTCTCCTACAAAACATCTTTGAGAAGAACCTTGCTGCACATAAAGCATGGGTCAATCTCCACAACATGTTTCACGTTAACAAGGAAGCCAAGTTCGTACTATTGGGCAATCAACTTCGAATCATCTCACTTGGAAATATGTCTATCAACGACTATTGTACAAAAATTAAAACAATAGCCGATCTCCTTTCTAACATGGATAAGCATGTTCTGGACAAAAACCTTGTGGCCTGCACAGTTAACGGTTTACCACGCCGTTGGGACGGCGCTGCTTTGCATCTTCGTCTTCAACAACCACCACCCACTTGGATACAAACCCGTGCTATTTTACTTGGGGAAGAACCTCGTATCAATTCTCCAAGACAATGAGAGTTTTCGTATACTGATAATTCATCGTCCTCTTCACTCTGTACACGGAGCAGTCCTCGGGAAACCGTAGGAACACACGTCGTAACGACAGCCGTCAAAAACCTCCCGAAAACCGCCCAATTCGATACAGGTGGGTCTATATACCTCCACCACATTCGAATACTACTACACCTGCCTATTACCAGTCGACCAGGTCTGGTCCACGGCTTGCTGCTCCCAAGCTTTCTTCAATTCAGCAGCCTCGTGGACTCCCAGGCCCACCACCATCAGGTTCTCAATCTTGGCCCAACAGGCAACCTGGCCCAACTGCCTACTATGCAACCCAACATTCTGGCCCAACTTCACTTGTACTAGCCGAAACCTGAATAATTCGGGTCTCTCGAAACAAATCACCAAGTTAAACAATTACTTGCATAAATCACTTTCCCTTTTGTTAACTAGTTGCATGGGCTTCTTTGGTGGGCTAGACAAATAGAAACCTTCCTTGGATCATAGTAGATTGGTTTCACTCCACGTCATGTGAAAATTCATAGAAGTTTTTTGATTGGTGGGAATTCATACTCTAATCGAAACATGAATTCTCTTTGGAGCAAAATTCTTCCAATTGAAGTCAACATTCTTGTCCACACTATTTGACTAAGTGGTAAAAGAGTAAGAATATGTAGTGGCACGACTTTGCATATGTGATACATTCTTGTCCACACTATTTGACTAAGTGGTAAAAGAGTAAGAATATGTAGTGGCACGACTTTGCATATGTGATTTATCTTGGCCGGGTGAACGGTTAATTCAGACGTCTTCTGGTGGCGTATACCATAAAATCGATTTTCTAACTGGGTGCATCGCAAATGGAAGACTACAAACAACTACTTTTGATCTCTAAATTAAGCAATTACTTTATTTTATTGCTCTTTGTACATTTGTCTTAACCGAGATAAGAAATCTGATCAATAATCTAATTGGAAAAGAAAACCTAAAAGTGTATTATCTAATTGTAACAACCCTTAACCCCAAAATGATAAAATAATAAAAAAATAAACGATATGAATCTTGTTTTAGATTTAAGGGTGATCGGTCTAGTATGTTGTCGTTTCGCAACATGGAGTAATGGTTGAGCCAATGGTGTGGATAAGAAGCTAGCTCCTTCTCTTCCTCTTAATCTGCTACAAGTTAGAGACTCGTTTGCCTAATTTCGTTTTCTTGGTTTCCTTTTGGTAATGCTTGTGTGAAAGTGGTATTTCCAAACCTCTTGTTGGGTTAACTTTGGGTTGAGAGGATTATTAGTAACCATATACTCGAAAGTTTATTTGTTTCAAAATAATAAATTTAGATCGTTTCAAAAAGAATGTTGTTTTTGATTTGGATGAAGTCTATTTTGAACTTATAGGCTTTGATGGGATGAATTAACCACGAGCCCATGATGTGTTACGGCATAATAAACGTATATGTTACAAGCAGCGTATATGTTATCTATGTTAAAAATCATAATCAGAATGTATATTTTTCTCTATAGATGTTCTTAGTTTGTTACCAAAATATTAATTATTATAAGAAAGCAATCTATTTATTATAAAATTAACGAATAATTAATAATTCATTGATTGAGCATCTTGCTTTATCTTTAATCATAAAGAATAAGCAAAGATTGAGTAATACACATGCTTACCATTATAGAAATTAAACAAAGTTGTCCTTTTGGACTCCAATGTTGAGCTGTAATTCATATTAATTCCTAATTAAAGGTAATGTTAATTTTACATTATAAAAGGTACATTTAACCACTATGACACATACATAAACATCTACACGTTATAGTGCGAAACTATCAAACTATGAGTTTTTGCTTCAAATTTTGCGGAGGGAGGAAGCAGGCCGAGGAAGCAGTGTCACGAGACAGATCTTCTGTAGGAGGTAGAGGCGTTGGTGGTGGAAATGCAACGAACAATGTTGAGAATACAAGTAGTAATTCTAGTGGTCATGAAGCTGCAGGTGCAGCGGTTGTGATAGCATCTGCGACTCATGCGTCGGACATGGGTAGTTCTCATGGCGGCCATGGTGGTAGTGGATATGCAGGTGGTGATGGTGGCTCTGCTGCTTGATGTTGGCTTTGAATTGAAGAAATATATATTATGTTGTTTCTCGTTGTAACTAATATCTTGCCTAGCTTTATACACTGTTGTTTTCCTTTTCCTTGGTTTTGAATTTTGATATGATTTTCAGTTTTATGTTTGTAATTGTTTGTATGAAGTTTCAATTGTCACATGTTCCATTTATATTCTTCTGTCTTCAAATAAATTATATTTTTTTGATAAATGTACAAATTAGGAAAAAACTAAATAAATTAAAGTCACTTTTAATCATTCTCCTCCCTCTCATTATAAATTTTCAATTTTTACTTTTTACAGTTTTCTTTTTCAACTTTAACATAAATTTTTTATTTTTTTTGTTATATAAAATTTGATGAAAATCATACTAATGAAAATATATTTCAAACCGAATCCAATCATATATTTTGTATGAGGTATTATATAAAACAAAAACATTTAAGGTTAAAGTTAAAAGAAGACCTCAAAAAGTCAAAGGGTGTGTTTGACGTAAGTAGATGGAGTTGAAACTTAAGTTTGAGCTTAGGTTGGAGTTGAAGCTTGAACTTATGGTACGGACTAGAACTTATATATAAAAATGAAAAACATGTTTGGTAAAATAGCGTGAGCTTGAACTTATTAGAGTAAAAACATGAAGGATATTTATTTATTTTGATTACCATAAGCTCAAGCCATTTTCATAAGCTACTTCAAATGGCTTATGGTTTCGAGACTTATCGGAGCTTAAATTTTCCCTAAGCTCATCGAACCAAACGAGGTTTATAAAATGGCTTATCAAAACCGATAATCCTAAGCCCCTATAACCCCCAAAATCCACTTCGACAAACAGACTCAAAACTGGACATTTATAGTAGGACAGAGGAAATTAATAGTTCTTACTCCTACCAACATTAAGCAGTTTGTAATTTACTAATTTAAACAGAAATTATAAGATATGCATTTGTGATAAACAATCGCTAACGCCCTCAAAATAACTTAACAAATAAACAATTTTAGAAAGACCTTCTAAACAACGTAACGCCTACTCGTCTTCCTTTTTGAACGTGCAGTCGATGTATCATCTGCATTGCAAACTGCAGGTACCTAAATGTATATTATGCTTAAAAATATGCTGTCAATTTAAACACGAAAAGTTGTATCAGACGTGGGATGTTTTTAAGTTAAAGCATGCGAAATCAGTTGCCAAGCTAATGCAATTAATATCCATTAACGATCATCGACTAAGGAAACTTCTGAGGATCATAAACTACATTAGCAAAGCAACAACTTGTATCCAACAAGTAAGTATTACCTTTAGCACCGCCGACTCCCAAACAATGTCATCCTCACCTGTTTTCACATAAACCGTGAACGTGGTTTCCTTAATTGGGTTGTGCTAACTACAGTTTAAGGTTATTTTTTACATTTCTGTTTTTACGCATCTGATTTATTACCCCTTTTGCATATACCTTTTCTCTTCCGCTCTCTGATCTAGTAATAATCAAAACAAATATTAACAATATAATTTATGATACGTAACAAATTAACCAATGAATAGTCACAATCTTACCCACCAAAAACACTTATATGGAACTTTACTATTTAAGATACGAAGAATAATATATATGATATATGTTGTGAACGTTCAATCGTAAATGATCTCAAATGCACACAATGTATTAGATCAAAGGTGTTTAAAATTCTTTGATTCTCTATGTGTTTTGTTTCTCTTCTTAGAATCTCTTCTCAAACATATGTTTTAAAAATCTAAACATGATTGTGAAACTAGTGAATAATATTGATCAACGTCGGAGATGTATATATGACCACCATTACATAAGATAAAAATAACGATTAATGCCATACTTTTCTACTAGTTTCTTTTTAAATTCACCTTTTTCCAAAAGACTTCCTCCAGATTTTTCAAAAGGTCAAGACGTATATCTTGAAGATTTTGCACAACTCTCTTAATATCATCCCTTAAAAATTTTGGTATTCTTGTCTTTATATCCATCTCGGATAAAGCCAATATGTCTCTTAAGCATCGGAAGTTCTTGGATGTAGTCGTTCAATCAACCTTATGGATTATATGGAGATTTAGAATAGGAGAGTGATTTTTACAAAAAGTACATTCAATGGTCAAATTACAGTATCTAGTCTTTACCAATGACTACATTTACTATATACATATATGTAATGATTTGTTGATCTTAACATGCTTTCTAACTAGAAGTATTAATTAGCTTTTTTTTTTTCAAAATGGGAGA
Source organism: Senecio squalidus (assembly GCA_910822075.1). Classification (NCBI taxonomy): domain Eukaryota; kingdom Viridiplantae; phylum Streptophyta; class Magnoliopsida; order Asterales; family Asteraceae; genus Senecio; species Senecio squalidus. The sequence continues at coordinate 14,416,904 of CAJVGC010000591.1, forward strand.
GTGATTTTTGTAATAGTTTCTGGTTATTTCTCATTCATCTCGTAATAAATATGTTGATTTTATTGTTTTCTATCTCGCATCTTCGCGTTAATAAAAATAATTATGCAATCATGATTCGTTTCTGGTTCGACTCTTTGAGTCGTAAAAAGAATCAGGAGGAAAAGGTATATGGTTCGGTCCTTTGGGCTATAACAACAACATTTATCTAAGTAGAAATGTTTCTTGATCCATAAAAAGGATTGTGAGCTAATGGTTTTTTTTATTGGATTAGGCAGTAAAAAGAATATTGCGGTTACAAAACCTGATTCGGCCCTTAGGGTAATTCAAAATATTATTATATACATATCGGTTTCATGTTGTTACTCATTCGTTCCTTCGATCCACGAAAAAGGACCATGCGTCAACGACCTATAGTTTAGCCCTATGTACATAGAAAGTTTTATATGCGGTGACAGTTCTAGTAGCTTTTATTCATCCCGTGATATATATACTGAAAATATGGTTTTTGTTTTTTGGGTCCTTAATTAACTTATGCCGTAAAAAGATTATGGTTTGGCTATTTTAAAGTTATAAAAGAGTTATTTAGTTGACGCTGAAAATTAAATTGTGGTAACAATGTTTTGCAGTTTCTCACTAGTGTGGTGTAGTATATATGTTCATAGTTTCTAGTTCGATATTTCCGGCAATAAAAAAAAACTATGTTATAATGGTTTTTGGTTCGGCCCTTCAGACCATAACTAATTTTCATTCGGTTAAAAAGAATTACGTGGTACTAATTGTTTTATTAAACGAGTTTTAGAGGCCATTTTGTATTACAGATAATGAGGGTTGTGTGTTTCGCTAGAAACCCAATACGAGCTTAATCTAAAAAATATAAATACTAAATATGTGTCGCACTAAAAACTCGTACAATGTTAAACACTAAGTTTTTCATAGAATAACCATATTTTATTGAACCATGCTCCTCATTACAAAAGTAGATATTTTTATTTTTGATTAGTAAGTTGTGAAATATAAGATTAAGTTGGTTCCTTTTGCTTCTTGTAAAGGAGTGAATTAGCAAAAAAAACATAAAGAAACAAATAATAGAATTTCATAAAGGAGAAATATTTATACAATAATTTTCATAAACTTATATATTTAGTCATTGAAATAGTAATATTAAAAATTTACTCATTTTTAGTCATCAATATGAACATACATAATTTATTTAGGTAAGTTATTTTAATTATATATAGCTCCATTATAATTATTACTTTTGTTCTTACTTTTACCATTTCAAAATTATATTAATAAGTATTAATTTCGTGTTTCTCTAATTCACGTATTTTAAGTAAATAGTTGATGGGTAAAATTATTAGGGGACTGATTTATAATTTTTTTTATTTATTACAGATTAAGTTTTGGAACAAATGATTTAATTTGACAATAAAACTTTTAGCATTCCATACATTTCAATTCAAGCATATTATGACATAATACATGATTATTATTATTATTACTAGAACTTTATCATTTCATACATTTCAACTCCATTCTTTTTGATAAAAATCTAATTAATATGTCTTTAAACTATTGTAAACCTTTCTAAATTAAAACGTATATTTTTAATGACATTTAATTAGATTTAGAATGGAATAAATGATTTAATGTTGAAAAAGATATTTTGGTATTTTAACTTTATTTATTTATTCAAATTTTTAAATAAAACATGAAACTCTTTATAATATAGTAAAAATTCATCATATTTTTTATACAGAAAATAATATGGTTTATACTCCTTTCGACTTAAAAAACTATGGGGCTGTTTGATAGTTGCAGACTGAGTTAGTGCAGACTGAGTTGGAGCTCAGCCTGAGTTAGGTGCAGACTGAGTTTGTTGTGTTTGAATATACCTCGGACTGGCTATGCTGACTGAAAGAAATAACTATTTTACCCTTTTGTTTATTTTTATATTAGATATACAAATAAACTTTCGAAGCCTGAGATTAACTCAAAAAGAATAAAGACTAATTATTAAATGGAAGATTGTATATGTGATTCAAAACCTCAATTAGTTATTTATTTTTTTAAATATCATTTACTCAATAATTTGGTTGCTTCCAAGTATCTGTGAATTTTGGAATTTTCTATTTTTCAAAATGTACTGTGGTCAACAAAAAAAACTTATCTTTGCTGACCAGTCAAATACACATATGCTTCTGAAAAAAATCCCTTCTCTAATGGTGTCTAGAATTACATATAACGAGATTTGAAGCCCCGCTTGTTCTGATGGGACAAAAAGAATCACCTTCAGATAATCCATTCAATCCAATCATCATCATATTGATCGAACAATGTCGAAAAACTCAAAAACAGAGGAAAAAAGATGCAGAAAGAAGATCGCGGGTCCATTTGTAGGGGCAGCGGCGGGTTTTTTTTTGAAGCAATGTGGTCTGCAGTTTTTTATCGTGGATTGAGTCTTTGATGTGGATCCGTGATACGGACCGAGTCCGTGGCAGCTTCCCCTTATCAAACGCGCAGACCACGGACCGAGTCCGAGTCCTTGGTCCGTGGTGATATCAAACAGCCCCTATATGTTTTTAAATATTTATATGTATATTTGTCCTAAAAAAGTTGTTTTAAAAAATGTTTGTCCTAAAAAACCTATAGATATTTAAAATGTAATAACTTTTTGTTTTTTTTTAAATATTTTCAACTTTATGAACTACAAAAGGAACCGATATGTATAGGTAAAATTGATAATGTAATAATTAAAAAAATACTTCATTAATTGTATTTATTTTATTTCATCCACTTTTTTTTCTAACAATTATTTTAAAAGAAAAGGAGTGAAATTTTTTATTTTTATTTCTAAGTCTCTTTTATTTGATAAAGACGAGACTCACAAAAGTCTTTGAATTGAAGTATAAAATTGTGTGCCGCCGAGAGGCAAAGGCGAAACCTTTTTTTCATTGGTCAAAGTTCATGTAGAGGGCAAAGTAAGGAGATAAAAATTTTCCGAATTAATTTTCAAAGAGCAAAATATTAAAAATAATATAAATATAATTACCTTGTACATTGTAATAAATTATAGAAAAAATAATTGACTACTATGCCCCTTTGTAGCTTCGCCTTTGTAATATCTTCATTTCTATGTGTAAGATATATGGTCGTTGTCACTCCATCTTATTGCATATCTTTCTTTATGCCACCATTATAGACATCTTAATATCTTAGTACAAAATCCTTCACCGGATATGTGATTTTGACTTGATTCTTGTTCGAATGGATTAGAACAAAGCCAAAGCCAAAATTTTCATTCGTTTCATAGATGAATGGATGAGAAACAACCACAAGGGAATAAAAACACACGTTTCTCATAGGAATGAGATTCATTTCATATAATACTAATTCAATAATGTTCCATACTATTTCAATCATTTCCCTACGTTTGTAATCCGTTTGATTCTTGTTTAGTTATATTGTAACTTCTTTATAAATCTTTTCTTATCTAATTTATTTATTTGGTTTTAGTTTTCGATAAATATTTTACAAGGATGTTTGAATTATCTTATTTGATGAATTTATAAGCTTATTGAAATTGAAAAATCAAATAGTTTTAATTTAGTAGGTTATGAATATAAAGAGGTCTTCCCTCATAAGTCATTAAAATAAGTTTACAAACTTTTTAAAATTTAAATAAACTAACAAGCCTAAACATAAGCTAATCGGACCACTCCTTAAACTATGGGGTGTGGTGGGCTTTATGGGGTGATGATGTGGAGTGATAGAGGTGATATATAGGAAAGAGAGTGTGATTTGTAGGAAAAAGAGTGTGATGATGTGGAGTGATGAAAATGGGTGGTGTGGTTGTGTGATGATGTGGAGTGATAGAGGAAAGAGAGTGTAATTTTAAAAAGTTGTATATTTATAATTTTTTTTATATAAATGAAATTTTAAAACTTGTATTTTTATTAAAAAAAAACAAACACTACAATTTATTAAAAAAAAATACTACAATTTATTTATAAAAAAAAACATACTACAAAAAAAAAACATACTACAATAAAAAACATACTACAAAAATTCAGGATAAAATTTCGCGATAAGCCTTTTCTTTTCATGTTCCGCTATTGATTTGGCAGGCTCCGCGAGATGAGTGGTGTCCTTCATGATCACCTTTAACGCTTTTTGTCGCATTTTTTCTTCAGCAGTATCAGCAAATGCCCCGAACTTTTCCCCAATATACTTCAGTGATTCTTCGGCCCCCGAAGAAGAAGCAGCGGCTTTGCCCTTTCCTTTGATTTAAAAGTATCCGTTGGGATACTTAATACTCTACCGTTGCCTTTTTTTTTTGCCCGTTGCTGCACCTTTTCCAGACCACCACGCCTTCATTCTCACCACGCCATCGTCGTTTTTTGATGGATAACGCCCCCACCGGTGTGGTGGGGGGCTTTATGGGGCGTTATAGGGGTTACGTGGCGGCGTTATCGGGGCTTATAAAGCCCCACACCCCATAGCCTTAAATATATTGATCCTTTAGGCATTGTTGGATGTATGCTTGTCGTTGCTAATCCGACCACTCTTTAGGTATGTTTAACAAAAAATTGTATCCAACATAGACTAATTTTTATAAACTTTATTAGAAATGGTAATTTGCGAAATGGTAAAAGAACATTAAAAATAATGGTAAAAAAAAGAGTTAATTACATGGTTCGTCCCTATGGTTTGCACCATTTTCACCCGTCATCCCTATTACTTTTTTATTACACCATTAGTACCTAAGTTTGATTTTTGTTGCATAGAGAGTCCCTATTTTGGATGTGCCGTTAAATGAGTCGTTAAGTCAGTGACACGTGGATGACACGTGAGGGCATTTTCGTCCTTTTAATTTTCTCTCTCCATTTTAATACCCATATCCCAACAATCCCAAAAGCTCAAATTAATTACCTAAAAAATCCCAGAAATTCATACAAAACACAAATCAGATCCGAAGCTAAATCTGCAACATACAAACTCGAAAGAATCAGTTGAACTACAAATCATGCAATTGACATAAAATCAGTCAGATCCGAAACTAAATCTGCAAAATCAGCTTTCTTCAACTTCAAATCCCTCAAATAAAACCACAATATGAACAATTCAAGCTGTAATTAGCTTACTAGCTGTTGAAAATTTTAACTTCCGTTAACTAGAATTGAAATTACACAAAAATGGCGACTGCAAACCTTTTGATTTGCTCGGAGATGATGATAACGAGGATCCCTCGCTTCTTGTGCAGAAAAATGCTTCTCCGGCGGCAGCGGCGGCTCAGATGGTTAAACCGACGGCTCAGAAAAATGTTTCTCTCTCTGTATAACAGTAAGAGAGGTGGGAAATATGACCACTTTTTTTTTTTTTTTGTTTATCAATTTTACATACGAAATGCCTTTTTGTGTAACAGAAAGTCAAGGTTATCTTCAAAACATTCATTATAACCTGGGCTATTTTAAGATCAATGGGCTATTTTATAATAGTGTAGGTCGTAAAGTTAAGATCAATGGGCTACTTTATGTTTAGACAGTGCTTGAGTGTTTGTACCTCAAGAGTGAATTGAAAAACAGAGTGGTTAAGCATATCATGACTTTATATGAATTGTATATATATCTCATTGTTTTGACAACATTGATTGAAAGTTTTTTTTTTGTGTGAATTTGTTATGGATTTGTAAGACAAAAATGAATTTGTTATGAATTTTCTTTTATGAATTTATTTGATTTTGGGGAAATTAATTGGGGTTTTGGGATTCTTGGGATGTGAAAATTAGAAATGGGGAAGATGATAGGTAAAAAGACAAATTTGCCCTCACATGTTACTCATGTGAGATGACTTAACGGATCTCTTAACGGCACATCCAAAATATGGACTTGCGAAGCAACAAATTTCAAACTTAGGTACCAGTGGTGTAATAAAAAAGTAATAGGGATGACGGGTGAAAATGGTGCAAACCATAGGGACGAACCATGTAATTAACTCTAAAAAAAAACATTAAAAGTAGTGTGTCTCATGTTGGTGTCACGGAATATAATTTACGAAATGGTAAAAGAACATTAAAAGTAAAAAAAAAAATTATATGTTTTAGATGAAGAAGAGCGATAACATTGAAAAAAAGATCATTTTTTCATGGCTTTTTAAATATTATTGTTAATATTATGTTTCGAGATAATAAGCTATAATTGTTTAAATAAATCAAAGCCAAAATTATTTTAAAATTAGACACCTTGAGTTCAAGAAAAAGAGCTCCTTTAAGCATCCGATATGATAATAATGATTCTGGTGAATCTTGAATTAGTTTTGCTGGCGTGAAATTGAAAATCATGATTCTAAGATTTTGGATGGTATGTGGGACCCACTGTTATTTTATTTTTTTAAACATTTAAATAAGATAAATGTAAGATTTTATTAAAATAAAAAACAATACAAATAATTAAAACAATTCAAATTATTAAAACTAAAATAAATACTAAGCTAAATCATCCTATATTTTTGTTCGATTTTTATTTTTTCGGCCTCGATCCACTCCGTTTGTGCTTGTGGCAACCCCTCCGTACTTTGTTGAAGAAACAACATATCGTCTCTTCTTGCACTTGTATAAGCCGCTTGTTGTTGTGCTAGGAGTGTTTCTTTTTTTGTTTTGGTGATATTTTTTTTTGTTTTTATAATTTTCTTTAATTGTGCCGCGATTACTCCACAAAACGCCGACGATGAAGATGATTGCGCATTTTCGGATGGGTCAGATGATTCTTTTCTTTTACTTCCTCTTTGTGGTAGTTTGCGAAACCGGAGGGTGTTTGTGATTGTGGCGTCGAATGTGTGTTTGCGTTTGTTTGGGGAGTGTTTGAAGACGATGAATACATTTTGAGATTGAGATTATGGTATGAGATTTAGATACAATGAGATTGAGAAATGGTGTCATTTTTTGGTTGAAATGGGGATGTATTTATAGGTGAAATGGTGTTTAATTAAAAAAAAAAAACTAACGGTATAAAAAATGACCATTAGATTAAAAAAAAAAAAAGTTAAATTTCGACCGTTGTAAATAAAAAAGAAAAAAGAAAAATCAAAACGCCCGTTGTTAACACAACGAGCCGCGACAACGACACCCACAACGAGAGGCAACGATGTGGTAACGAGACACGCCCTCGTTGTAGGTGCGACAACGAGCCTGCAACAAGACTCACACCAGATGCTCTTAGTAAGAAACCTCATTAAGTCCAAAAAAAACAAGTATAATTTATATATGTATCTTCTCTTGAAACTTATTTTGCATGTTACCCGTATACATCCACACCCACTATCGGACTTGCATTTTTAGATCCGACCTAGCTATTTTAGTTTTCACCTTTTCCCAAACTCAATCAGATCGTTTTAACAGAGTCTCAAATATGTATATGATTTAGGTGCTGTTCTTTTTTCAAAAAAAAGTCTCAATGGGCTCTGAATTCTGACCCGGTCAGAGGTTTTAAAAATTTTGTTGTTCTTTTTTTTTTTTCAACCAGAGACAAAAAACCTCTTTTTACCTCTGATCCAACCCTACATGAAAAACCTCTTTTTACCTCGATTACCTCTTTCTCTTCACCGGTAAGTTTTCCATCCTTAAATTCAAATAATTTTTGATTTTTTTTCAATGGTTTGTCACTTGATTTCGTTATATAAATTGATATTGATGATTGTTTGTTAGATTTATGTGATATAATTTTTTTTTAATATGTATTTGTTTTCGATTGCCTATAAACTCCTACTATTACATTGACTTTTATGTGAACTTTTCTTTTGTTAATTATTTTTATATCTTGAAATTGATGTTAGAAAATTAGTTTATTAATTTGTTCAATCACGCTCACGCTAAACTTAGAAACGTGATTGAGCGTGCTTTTGGTGTTTTGAAAGCACGTTTTCCCATTTTGAAGAAAATGACTCCGTATTCTTTAGTGAAACAAAGAGATATTACTATTGCATGCTTTGCTATTCATATTTTTATACAAAAAGAAGGATTAAGTGATGATTTTTTCTCCGAATATGATCGAGGTGAAGTACATGCTAACGAGAATGTACAAGATGGAGACGAGTATGATGAGGACGAGGTTCAACCACATGGAAATACAACAGATCAACAATATATGATCAATTGTCGAGATCAACTTGCGGCACAATTAATGCAAAAATGTTGAAAATGTTGTTTGAATATTATCATTATTTGAAAAATGTTGCCACTATGTTTGAACATTTTATGAATGTTTTTATTTAAGACGTTTTATAAATGAAACAGTTTACTAATATAGTAAAACAGATGTTACGAAGGAAAAAAGAACATAGTATATTGATTCAGATTCAGAGTTTTGGACCAGCTCTGATTATTCAGAGCTGGTATTCAGATTCAGAGGAAAAACCTTTGGTTCAAAAGAACATCACCTTAGAATTCAAGATCCATTATTACGACTAATTAGTGATTAGACCTTTCTACGTGGCTTATTTGAACCTAACAAAACTTGTTGCTCACCCATCTTATTCATGTGGGGGTTTTCTTTTGGTAACCATTACCAAATTCAGCACTACCATCTTTCAAAATATGTTTGTCATATAAAAGAAATAAATAACACTTTTGTCGGGGCAGTAAAATTATGTGGTTATGGTTGATTAATGATTTAAAAGTTAATTAAACCCTAGACTTCAGGGTTGACACTTGTCTAATTTCCATGCACTAGAATAGATAATAGTCAAGTTGTTAGACCAAATAGTTATTATTAATTAATTAAAAACTTTAATTTTTTAATATATACTTTACACGTTATCAAAGATATTTATGCCTGGTTTGATTCTTTAATGGGTTTTTCTAACTTGTGCTCTAGGGCACATGTTAACACCATTTTTAAATATTAAAAGTACAATCAAAAGTTAAGAAATCAATAAAAAAATGGTACTTTTCGATACTTTTGATTGTACTTTTAATATTTAAAAATGGTGTTAACATGTGCCCCTAGGGCACAAGTTAGAAAAACCCTTCTTTAATTACAAATAAGCACTTTTAATAATTAATACTTATTAAGTAAAACATGGTGAAGACAATTACTAAATGTTTTGTAACTCTTTAGTTTTACACATATAACACGTACGAGTTCTATATATACTTTGACTCATACTCTTTTGTCTTATTAAATATTTATCTTACTTAAAAAGCTTAAGCTTTCACGTCTTTCATATGACTAAATTATTAAAACTTCTTTATGTGATTAAATATTTAAACTTATAAATTAAAATAAACTATATTTTCAATATAGTTTAAAAAAAACTCGATAAGATTATTAATTAATTCCATTATATGGGACTAATAAAATTTTAAGACATTTAATTTTTTCCTTTTTTAACAAAACTAATTTTTTTTATGTATATTCATAACAACAAATTTTATTAACGTAATCTTATTGATAGTGGTAGGGGATAAATTCATATACAAAACATACTAATACCTATTCAAACCCAAGAGTCCACATACTAGCCTCAGGCACGCAGAACCAACGAACCAGCTCTGACCCACAAGCCCTGTCGCCCGATTCGTCGACCCACAGGCCATGCCGCCCAATTCGTCGACCCACATGGCCTTTCGGCTCTCGACTCATCTCTCGACTCGCCGACTCCCTGGCCCTTCGACCTCCCCGCCTCCCGGGGCCCCGAATCGTCGACGCCTAGTTGTTGTCGGTCCTCGGTCTCCCCGATTAGCCTACTCTCGACCTCCCAGTCTCCCAGCTCGCTAACCCACGGCTAGTACTGGCCCTCGGCCTCCCGAATCACCACTTTACTGGCCCGCCGGCTCCCGGTTTCACGTTTTTGACATCATCATCCGGACATCCCAACATCATGCCGTCTCCATCTCTTGGATTTCAGGATTCCAATTGTTGGAGCGTTACATTACCTATTCATCATGGCTACCATAATGATATAGACGTTGGGCCTTTATGACAATAATTAAGACAACTTTGAGCATTGATTGCCACCCGTTAGCCAACGTCTGGATATGTTGGGTATAAATACACAATCCTTATATTTTGGCAATCAACTTACACAGTAATTCGTACACTCTACAACCTTGATCGGAATATTCCTAAGATTCATACGGCTACTCCGTTTCCGATCACCTTCATCACTCAACCATTAAACCACCTTAGGCTCGTTAAGAGCTTATAGGTTCACACTACTTGGCAGAAGGTCTAAAGGTTGATCCCAAAACACCCTAGTTACTGAGTCTGCTAATCTTTGCTCAAACACTTATAAAGTTTGAATATTTTGTTAAAAAATTCAAATTTTGTCGTTAAAACCAGTGTTTTAAAAATGAGTTTAACCGCTAATCAGTTGGTCGATCAGTTTAACTTTAGGCATTTTAACCGCTAATAGACGTTAAAACAAATTTCTTCGGACAACCAATCATCAAATCAGCCTATTTTGATGATTTTGCGGTTTAACCGATTCATCCCGTTTGTTGATAAATCGATTTCTCACATTTTTCAAAATAGAAAAAAAAAACCTTATTCTTTTTAATAAAGATAAATTTTTCCAAAACTAATTTGAAGTTATTAATCTTGTCGTATTTTTTATTGTTTGTATTGATAAAAGCAAATGCTAGTATGATTCACTTGGAATGTCCTGATTTTTTTTTAGATATATTAGATATTATTTTTGTTGATATGATGATAATGTCATGATTTATATTGTTTGTAATATGTTTAGGTGGTTGGTGAAATTTAAAACTTATATTTTTATTAGATTATAACTATTTTATATTAATTTTTAGTGGATTAGAAGTGTATTTGAGTTGAATCGTAACACTTTTAGTATATAGTTTTCAAAGTTTATATTGTAGTAGTTGCTTTTATTAATTTAAGAGTTTGACTAGTCAATCCGATTGTATAGTACATTTCAAACGGTTCAACCATTTTTTTTTACAAACATAACCGATTTAACTAAAAATTTGATTTTTAAAACATTAATTGGTTATTACAAATAAAACAATGTATCAGCTTTTTAAATGTTTAAAATAACGGAATGACCTTATTTTACTTTCTCTAGAAGTATAAGAAGGAAAAACTTTTCATTGTTTAGGTTATTTAGCAAATACGAATCGTTTTACCTATCTAGGGTATTTTGGCACACATTAGAATCTTTTTTAGTGCTACTCCCAATATATTTACTTATCGACGAACATGAGACGTAACTATTTTAAAAGATGTCAGAACATTCAAATAATCTTATATTTTCTGATAACAAATTTTAAATCGGTATATGTTCATAACCAAAATGTGATCTATGATATATTCAAACTTTTGACCCTTTACTTTTTATTTACTTTTAATAAAAGATTATCTAAATACTAGGAACCTCCAGATAACCTTAGTAATGGTTAATTTTCTTTCATAAATCAATGTAGTCATATAAGAACGAATAGTTGGGTAGAAAACATTTCAAAATTTTCATAACTAGAGAGAAAAAACAATTTGAAAGCTGTATCAGAAAAAAGGTGGTGGGGGCTTGAGCTTACCAGAACGTGGTGGGTTATAACCAAGCAGGTGTCAAATTCTAAAGCAATCCCATGCAAATATTATTCCACTTTTTTATCATAAGTAGGCCACATGTCACCATCACTCTAGCTACGTTTATCATTTTTATTGGACCCATTTTACCAACCTCAAAACCCTCAAACCTGTCAGGCAACCCTAAACTAGACTAACCTTTCGAGCATCAAAGGTCAAGTTTCTAGTATTTTGATCCCATCAATTTTAGGAATATATTTGTATATATCTCTATACAGGGGCCGAAGACAAGAGGCCCGAAGAATGTTCGCCGTTTGTCGGACCTATTTTTTATAAAATATTAAAGTTTTTATAGCCATCTTTTTATATAAGTCATAAATATTACATACCGATCGTCTTTATCAAAATAAGGTTTAATAAAGTAAGTTATCGGTCTTAGCCAATATTAAATCCTAACTTCGACGCCGCTATCGAACATACAATTCTAAAATGTTAACATAAGTTTCATGAAAATATAAATTTATTTGAAGGCAGGCACGTCTTGTTTTAAAAAAAATCAATTAATTCGGCGTAGAAACAACACAATCTCGTACTTGAACTATATGACACGTATCTATAATCCTAGATTACTGACCACATGCGTGTCAGACTATTCTATCAATTGACTCTTCAGTCTTCCTAGTTGTGTCTCTTTCCTATTCGTCCACCTTTTCCCCGCCAAAAACATTCTGTACACACATCTAACATATCAACGGTTCAGATCATTTTACGTGGGCCCACCAATGTGATGCTTGCCCATAATTCAAATGGGCTGTCGGGCAATACCTTTACGTGGCGTTTCCTATTAAATAGCGACCCTCTTTACCAAACCGCCTTTATTTTCTATTCAATATAAACAGTGGGTTTGGTTTTCTTCATCATTTGGATATTGGAAATTTATTTGTTTTTCAAAAGTTTACAAGAATTTGATCAAAAGATGGCGGATATATGTTATGAAGTTGTGATTGAGAAAGAGGCGTCCTCTTCTGGTGGCGACTCGAATAGTCGAGTCGCTAGACGGAAGAGGATGGATATGAGGAAAGTTAAGTATGTGTCTGGAGTATCCAATGATAATGGATTCAAGAAATCGAGGCTATCGATTTCACCAGCCTCGTTCTCTCGTGGAGATAACGAGGCTGTGGAGAATTGTAGGAATTCTGATATGAAATCGGAAGTTAGTACTAGTTGTAGTGCTTTAGGTTCCGATGGTTTTGTTGACACCGAATCTGTTCCGAAATTCGGAGTTGCTTCGGTTTGTGGACGAAGACGAGAAATGGAAGACGCGGTCGCGATTCATCCCGCCTTTGTCGATGATCAAACATCGAATATGGACTATTTTGGTGTCTATGATGGACATGGTTGTTCACATGTATGTTACGTTTTGTGTAAATATAAAAATCATATCATAATAATAATAATATTAGGTTCGATAAATTTAACTAAACATGAATATTTTGAATTATTTTAGGTTGCAAATAGGTGTAAAAATCGGCTACACTTGTTGGTGAAAGAAGAATTGAACAAGAACACGAACACGGAATCAAAGGATTGGAAAAACTCGATGGAACAAAGCTTTAGTCGAATGGACGAGGAAGTAAAAGTCTGGAACGAACAAGCTTCAAATAGTGAATGTCGGTGCGAATTACACGCACCCGAGTCTTACGGTGTCGGATCTACGGCAGTGGTTGCTGTCGTGACTCCTGATAAGATCGTTGTCGCAAATTGTGGCGACTCGAGAGCTGTGCTTTGTCGAAACGGCAAAGCAGTGCCTCTATCAAATGATCATAAGGTTAGCTAAATTGATCATTCATAGTAGTTGATGATTAAAGTTCGGTTGTTAGTGTTTGTTTTTCTAATACGTGTTGCGAAATCTTTGTAGCCTGATCGTCCCGATGAACTCAACCGAATTCAAGCTGCGGGTGGAAGAGTTTTATATTGGGAAGGCGCGAGAGTTTGCGGTGTACTTGCCATGTCTCGAGCTATAGGTAACTTTCCGAAAAACGGTTCATATATAAACAATCACATTTGTGTTTACTTGACAAGTTTATATTTTAATGTCAATTCTAACTATATTTTTTGGTTGATCTTTTAGGTGATAACTATTTGAAACCGTACGTGACTTGTGAGCCAGAAGTGACGATAACAGAACGAACTTCAGAAGACGATTGTTTGATACTAGCAAGTGACGGTTTATGGGACGTGGTATCAAACGACACGGCATGTGGCTTAGCCAAGATGTGCCTAAATGGAAATGGACCATCAGCGGGGATCAAATGTCCCCCGGTGAACGATGCATCAGGGTACGAAAATTGTGACAAGGCGTGTTCAGATGCATCCTTGCTATTGACAAAACTAGCATTAGCGAGACGAAGTGCTGATAATGTTAGTGTCGTTGTGATAGATCTGAGGAAAGTTGTATCAAAATGATTGCCGATAACACCAAATTTTGATAAAGAAATTTGAAAAGCCAAATGTTCTATTAAATCTGTGTTAATTGTTGGGGAATTATTTTCGACTTATAACTACTTATAACTACAATTTGGTAAAAGAGAACGGAAAGAGGAGATCGATTACTTGTGTTATTTCTTGGTTACAAGAGATTATGTGGTCAATGTTTTTTCTTAGAAAAAAATTATGTACTCATCATATGTTTAGTTTATGTTTTGAAGTATGCTAAATCAAAATATTACAGTATATAATTTGATTTCGTAATAATATGAAACCAAATCCCATGTCCTTGTTTTGGGATTTTTTCGCTTCGTTTCTTATGATATAAGAGCCAATGGTTTTGCTCGTACCTAATCCCATATCTGATTTTCGTTTTTGTAAAGATCTCTAACAAAAAAAAAAAAAAAAAAAAAAACACTAGTATTTCATATTTTAAGATGTTTCTACATGGCGTCGAGCTTAAAAGTTAACTTTCTCCAAAATCAAATTATTTTGTGTTTACTGTAAACCAGATGGTAGTTGACACATTATGTCGATTCTAAGTTGTTAACCATCTCGACTCCCTGGTTGAAACAAAGTGTCGGGTCCTCTTAAAAATATTGGTCTAGGCATTGGCATTCTATACATAAGTAACCTTTCCATGTTGTCTAAATGGTGGTGACAGTATCAAATTGAAACAAATACTCAAAGATTATTCATTTATTTTCATGGATAATATGGTGAAATTTCATCACATGTACTTACACATCAATGCTCTCATAGTGGACCTTGAAAAGAAATAATAATATTAAATAACACATTGGATAAGAAGGATTTATACATTCACTCATGTTTTAAAAGAAAACTAGGGGATGGAAAATCAACTATGTTTTGGAATGAAACATGGATCGGAGGGCTCCCCTTGACCGATTGTTATTTTTTTAGAACGATAATTGTTGGGGTAGGGTATTTATTACCCACAAGGGATAAAACCCTTCGTCCAAAGTACCAAAGCCCCTAGTATTTAATAAGCAACGGTGCTGTTTATTACTCACAAGTAACGAAGCCCTTCGTCCAATACACCGGAAGTCCTAGTACTGAATGAGCAACGGCCTGAACATCTCATGCAACGGCATTGATTGGACAGAAGTGTCGCCGTTTATGTCAGGGAGTGGAAACATCAAAAGAGGTATGGCATTAATGAGAGACAAGACAGAGTGGGTGGCACCATTTAATGCAAAAGCGCGTGAGGGACAAAGCGCCGTCACGCGTCTCGCAATAAATGCCTGAGACGGTGACAGTGTACTTAAAAGCATGGAGAGGAGTGAGTCACACCACTGCAGGACATGGACCGCCTGACAGATAAGAATAATCCGGTCCTTCGGGCTATTATCTTCCGGACAAGGACCGGACATTTACTATATATAAGAAATCATTCCCTTTGTAATAGGCAGACTCGGAAGATAATTTATTACACCATTTATATCATTTTATGCATTAACTCTTCAATCATTTGAATATTGAATATCGCAGTAAATATATTTGATTCATTGTTAGTGTGTATCGTTGGTATCACCTTCGTCAGTCATCGGACGAAGGTATAAAGCTTCGGAATTTTACTTTAACAATAATGTTAGTGATTCGGGGTCAGTGATATTTAATGGGGTAGTATGCGACCCACGAACCATACACCAAAGTTAGTTACATATAACCTGATACTAATACGACAAACCCCCGTTGGTTTGGTTTCCTTGAAGGATTGTTATAATCAGTTATTTTTGCTCGGCCCAACTGCAAAGTAGTAGACAAAATTACTCGAGTAAACTGGTCCATTCAACTCTCTTGGGTGTTGAACAATTTGATAATTTAAAAAACCTGCTTTCTTGTGTCTACTTAAGTGAAATAGGTGACTCATGGGATTGTACAATTAAATCAACCCGAACATGAGGAGATTTATTGAAAACCAGACACTATGCTCGGAAGAAAATCAAGTTCGCTGGAATTCTTGGTTACTAAAAGAAGTCAACATCACATCTTAGAGAATTTCGAATGAACGAATTCCGACTAGAATAAATCTCGACAAATGTAGCATCGATCTTCATTCAACGCGATGTCCCGTTTGTGTTGACGATAGGAATGAGACTACTTTCAATAGCAAGAGGCCGAGAAGTTATACGCTTGGAGACGACGTGAAACTTTTCTCGTAATTTTGGATTAGTAGTAGAAGTAGAAAATTTCATCTTTGTTGGAATGATTGGGTTAGGAACACTTACTCTCAAATCTTGTAATATGTAAATCATGTTCTTTCCCTAGCCCTTTGAACGAGTGTTATTTTATACAATCTATGTTGTTTAAAAAAAAGTATTTGATATGAAATTCCGTTAACTATTTGTAAGTCGACAATTGTAGTCGAGGTAAAGTTCTTACACAAAATTATAGACAATTCAAAATGAACTCTTCGTATTTCTTGAAACTTCTTTCGAATTATGAATACATAATTCTTGCACCAGTGTTCTTCTTCAAGCATCCAACAATCTTCTACATCTAAAATAGTTAAAGTATATGCAATCGCAAACTTAATTACCACATTACTGAAGAATCCACCCAATTACTCTTTAAAAGCTTCGTGAAGAAATATGTTGATAAATAGGTTTATTAAGGTTTAAACTTAATATTTTTGTTTTAAGACCTTCCATGACTTTTTTTTTATTGGAAAAATTATGATAAAAGAGATAGAAAAAAATACATTTTATATTAATTGAAATATACAAATTTATGTCTTTTTATATCTTTTTACAGTTATAATACTTATTTTCATCAACTTTATCAAATATGTTTTTCATCTACATATATAAACTTATACTTATTTTCATCAACTTTATCAAATATGTTTTTCATCTACATATATAAACTTTGACTCTAACTAAATTTCCAACTCATGATATTTATGTAAAACATACATGATAATTATCATTTTTGTTGCTATGTACGTAGCTCTTTGATTCTTAATAAGCTCATCCTTTCATCTAAAATAGACTTATCATTAGAGCACTCGGTATGATAATCGCGATTGTGAGTGATTGTAAAAAAAATTTGATGACGTGACATCCAAAATGATAGTTGTGAGTTTTTTTGGTGGTGTGATAATGATGATTGTGGGAGATGTGGGACCCCGAGTTTAATTTTATTTTTTTTAAACATTTAAATAAGATTTTATTAAAATAAAAAATAAAACTACAATACAATAATTAAAATAAAATATAAAAACATACAATAAAAATAAAATTACAATACAATAATTAAAAAAAATACAAATACATAAAATAAAAATAGCTAACGTTGTCGATAGTCATCCGGAAGTGTCGAAATGTAGGTCACGAGATCCTCGCGGAGTGTGTTGTGTGTGGTATCGTCTCTAATCTCTCTATTAATCTGGATACGTTCATTCACTCTCTCGATATAAGTTCTGGGAACACCTGTAACCGGAGGAGCATACCATTCTTGGGCATCACAAATCGACCGCCCGTTGTCTTCAACAATCATGTTGTGCAATATGATACCCCCATACATAACTCTTCTTAACTTGTTCATCTTGTAAAATCTCGTTGCATGTTTTATAATCCCCCAACGACCTTGAAGAACACCGAATGCCCGTTCGATATCCTTTCTGGCACTCTCTTGAAAACGTTTTAATTTTTGACGCGGTTCGTCAAACGGGTACGAAAAAACTTTAACAAATGTAGACCACTCCGGATATATACCGTCTGCAAGGTAATATCCTTTATTGTGCTCGTGGCCGTTGACGGTGAATCTGTAATCAGTGGATGAGTCGTTGATCATATCATGAAACAACTACGATTGTTTAAGCACGTTGATGTCGTTGTTCGACCCCGCAACACCGAAGTAAGCATGCCATATCCAAAGATCGTACGACGCAACAACTTCTAGTATAACCGTTGGATAGACATGGCCACCTCGTATGTATTGCCCTTTGTATGTATTTGGACATTGATCCCATTTCCAATGCATACAGTCGATGCTACCAAGCATACCCTTAAACCCGTGAACCTCATCGTGTTTTTGATATAAACGATTAACATCATCTTGTGTTGGGGTTCTTAGATAAACATTTGTATGAAGATGGATTACACATTTTAAAAAATTATCTAGGGATTCAGTTTATGTTCTTTCTGACATTTGTAAATATTCGTCAAAAGGGTCCGGAGTAATCTCATACGCCATCATACGCATAGCGGACGTGCATTTATGAAAACAACTAAAACCTATTTTACCCGTACAATCGGGTCGTTGTTTGAAAAAATTAAAATAGTCGGGCAAAGGTTCTACGGAGTAATTAGATATACCTTCGACTATTCTGAGGAAAAGAGGTCTTCTCATACGAAATCGTCTACGGAAATATTCATCCGGGTATGTGCTTTCGCCGGAGAAGTAATGTCGTAACACGTTTTCGTTTGCTGCAGTTCAATCGCTGTTGATATAGCGTCTTTTCCTTTTCTCAGTCCGACGTGAACTTCCCGCCTCATTTTCTTCCTTCTCCATTTGTTCAATAGCTTCTGCCGCCTTAGCTAGTATTTCGATCAATTCGTAGTCGGACGAGTACGAATCCGTAACATCGGGATCGGTTGAAGAATATGAACTCATTTTTTGTTGTATATATTTTTTAGAAAAATATTGAGATAGAATGAGACTGAGAAATGGTTTGATTTTTTGGTTAAATTGAGGATGTATTTATAGGTGAAATAGTATTAAAAAAAAAAAATACCAACCGTTATATATAGCCGTTAGGTTTAAAAAACTTCTTTTTTTAATGTAACCGTTTGAAACAAAAAAAAAAAAAACGATCGTTGTAGTGAGAACGGTGACCGAGAACGAGACCCACAACGACGGATGGCGGTATGATAACGAAGGCTTGCTCGTTGACGAGCTGACAACGAGCCTATAACGAGTATTCCACCGTATGCTCTTAAGCTTTTTAAAAATATATAAGCTCAAACTTATTAAAGCCTTTATCTAAAAAACCTTAAAATATCTCTTTAAGACTTGTTAGGCGTGTAAAAAGAATCAAAACCAAAACAACAAAAAAAAAAGTTAACCAAAACGGTCAAAACCGGTTCGGTCTGTTAAAAACCGACAGTTTGGAAGTAGCCGTTGCAGAACCGGGTTGGGTCGGGTTTTTGTAAACCGCGTTGGGAACCGATTTTAGAAACCGGGTTTTTATAGTTGTTACAAATGTTATTGTTTTTTTTGCCTCTTTTTCCTTTTATTTGACTGTTGGAGTATATATGCATATACTCCAAAGAGCCACCTTCATCCCGTTGGGGGATGAAACATCTAAAACACCTTCATCCCATTATTGAAGAATTGATGGAACTTCGGCTCCATCCCACTGATAGCTCCATCCCACTGATAGCTCCATCCCACAGATGAAGCATTTGAGCTTCGGCTCCATCCCACTGATAGCTCCATCCCACTGATGAAGCACTGGAGCTTCGGCTCCATCCCACTGATAGCTCCATCCCACGGTTAGCTCCATCCCACTGTTAGCTCCATCCCACTGATGGAGCTACTGCTCCATCCCATTTATGGTCATGGTCAAACTGGCCCCACCAACTATGGTGACGTGTGACATTTGAACTCTATAAATAGAGTTCACCCCTCAACATTAAAAGTGGTCTTTCCTCCCCTTACTTTCTCTCTCTAGACTCTCTCTCCAGATTCTCTCTCTCTAAACTCTTTCTCTAAACCATTGATTCTCGGACATCGTGGCGTACAACACCTTTTCACGGAAAAGGTGTTACCTCTGGGGAATCGCCACCCGACAGGGTTAAAACCCTCGGGTCCTTGGATTATGGAACCCGATACCAATTTTGGTGTCAGATCTCTTTCTAACTAATTATTTACTGTTTGTCGTATAATCTAAGCTCGGGTTGACGAGGAACGGCACCTCTTGGTCGTCAATATCAACCCGGCGGATTTTTACTTCAACATTTGGCGCCATCCGTGGGACCCTTTATTTAACGATAGTTGGAGCTAGAACATAGACATATGGATACCCCTCTGATTTCAGGGATGTCCACCCTTGTGCCTACTGTTCAGCCATCAACCAACGTTGTAAAGCCACCCCGATCTCAACCAAAAGTTACTTTTACATTTGTAGGAGTAATTCTTATAAAAATCTTTTAATAAAGATTTCATAAAAAGTAACTTTTAGAAAAGTACTTTAATAAAGATTTTATGAAAAGTTACTTTTACAAAGTGTTGATAGTGACATATCATGAA
Organism: Senecio squalidus; assembly: GCA_910822075.1. NCBI lineage: Eukaryota > Viridiplantae > Streptophyta > Magnoliopsida > Asterales > Asteraceae > Senecio > Senecio squalidus. Next base: position 14,437,213 of record CAJVGC010000591.1, read on the forward strand.
AAGTAACTTTTATAAAAATCTTTTAATAAAGATGTCATTAAAATAAACTTTTACAGAAAGTGCTTTAATAAAGATTCTTAAAAATTTACTTTTATAAAAGTTTTGATAATCTCAAAATTTTTAGCTTCATCCCGGATGAGCTTCACCCCGGATAAGCTTCATCCCGGATGACTTTTACCCAAAATGGAGCTTCATCCCATTTTGGATGACTTTTTAGCTTCATCCCGGAGGAGCTTCATCCCGGATGACTTTTACCCAAAATGGAGCTTCATCCCATTTTGGATGACTTTTTAGCTTCATCCCGGATGAGCTTCATCCCGGATGACTTTTACCCAAAATGGAGCTTCATCCCATTTTGGATGACTTTTTAGCTTCATCCCGGAGGAGCTTCATCCCGGATGACTTTTGCCCAAAATTTTGAGCTTCATCCAGTTTTGGATGCTTTTACCCAAAATGGAGCTTCATCCCATTTTGGATGACTTTTTAGCTTCATCCCGGAGGAGCTTCATCCCGGATGACTTTTGCCCAAAATTTTGAGCTTCATCCAGTTTTGGATGCCTTTACCCAAAATGGAGCTTCATCCCATTTTGGATGACTTTTTAGCTTCATCCCGGATGACCTTTGCCCAAAATTTTGAGCTTCATCCAGTTTTGGATGCTTTTACCCAAAATGGAGCTTCATCCCATTTTGGATGACTTTTTAGCTTCATCCCGGAGGAGCTTCATCCCGGATGACTTTTGCCCAAAATTTTGAGCTTCATCCAGTTTTGGATGCTTTTACCCAAAATGGAGCTTCATCCCATTTTTGATGACTTTTTAGCTTCATCCCGGATGACTTTGGCCCAAAATTTTGACCTTCATCCCGGATGACTTTCACCAAAAATCTTAGCTTCATCCAATATTAGACGACTTTTGTCCAGATTTTGACCTTCATCCCGGAGGACTTTCACCGAAAATTTTAGCTTCATCCCATTTTGGGAACGGAGCCTACAAGTTAAAAATGATCGGGGGAGATATAGTCCCAAGAACTTGGCATGGGAACCTCCTCAGACGTTGTTATATGTAAACAAATCTCCTTCGGAAAGACGTAAGGGCAATGCCCAATTTTCTATCGCATGTGATACAAAACCTATGGTTACCTCTCGGTTTAAGGGGCAACAATTTTCTCAATACATGACAAATTTCTAAGACCATTGATTATATTATGATAGCACGTAGCTAACAATGAATAAATTCCTACGAGTATATTGCTCCTAGAAGCGAAGGGGAGAGTGCCCTCTCTAATAAACTCCATGTTAGTCTGATACTCTAATCCTAACATAGACAGGTATGAGCAGCCTATGTAAAAAAATAACTCCGGGCTGGTCTGAGAATATCCCAGTATCGTAAGGGTTGAGCAACCTCTCTAATTAGCTCAGTGTTAGCGAAGGACGCTTCTTAACACAATAAAAATAGTCGAACCACCCTTAAACATTTTCCATTTCATGGAATCACACTTCCCACGAGGAAATACCATGGGTTGAGCAACCTCTCTAATTAGCTCAGGAAATGACTTTTCTAAACACAATATATGTGGCTGAAGCACCACCATCTCTTTATCGGATGGAGTACTCTGATCCCTTATGTAGATGAACAATTTTCATTTCTTATATGGATGAAATATTTTCTTTGCTTTTATGGGTTAAGCACGTTCTCGGTAGTGAAGGTCACTAAAAACCTAAGTCTAGTTTAGTCTCACTACATTCCACATCACTAGACTGGGGGGGGGGGGGGGGGGGGGGGGGGGGGGGGGCATGTTGGAGTATATATGCATATACTCCAAAGAGCCACCTTCATCCCGTTGGGGGATGAAACATCTAAAACACCTTCATCCCATTATTGAAGAATTGATGGAGCTTCGGCTCCATCCCACTGATAGCTCCATCCCACTGATAGCTCCATCCCACAGATGAAGCATTTGAGCTTCGGCTCCATCCACTGATAGCTCCATCCCACTGATGAAGCACTGGAGCTTCGGCTCATCCCACTGATAGCTCCATCCCACGGTTAGCTCCATCCCACTGATGGAGCTACTGCTCCATCCATTTATGGTCATGGTCAAACTGGGTGACGTGTGACATTTGAACTCTATAAATAGAGCTCACCCCTCAACATTAAAAGTGGTCTTTCCTCCCCTTACTTTCTCTCTCTAGACTCTCTCTCCAGATTCTCTCTCTCTAAACTCTTTCTCTAAACCATTGATTCTCGGACATCGTGGCGTACAACACCTTTTCACGGAAAAGGTGTTACCTCTGGGGAATCGCCACCCGACAAGGTTAAAACCCTCGGGTCCTTGGATTATGGAACCCGATACCAATTTTGGTGTCGGATCTCTTTCTAACTAATTATTTACTGTTTGTCGTATAATCTAAGCTCGGGTTGACGAGGAACGGCACCTCTTGGTCGTCAATATCAACCCGGCGGATTTTTACTTCAACATTGACCTTTTTAATTTTGTTTTTTTCTTTTATTTTACCATTTATCATCGCATTTTATCATCGTAAATTTCGTATAAATAAATATGTTTATTTTGATTCATTCACAACACTCAAACACAAAGTATTACTACATCTCAACGAATTCAATTTGCTAAAGTTGTATATACCAAATTAATATAAGCTTACAACTGTTTTCAGAAAGACAGAGAAGAATATTTGAAATGTATTCAAAGATCGGCCCTGCAGGCCGTTGTCATACTATATTATATACTCGCCACCTTTTTTCATCCACCATTTGACCACCCTCTAATTCCTTTTCTTCTCCGTCAATGGAATCGGACCAACAGCCGGCAGAAGCTTCGGACGACCCAAAACCACCTTCCACCACCACCGCTACTCCACCGCGATCATACGAGTGCCACTTTTGCAAAAGAGGATTTACTAATGCCCAGGCACTTGGAGGCCATATGAATATCCATCGTAAGGACAAAGCCAAGTTCAAACACTCCTCTTCTTCCTCCAACCCTTTAACAACACCAAACTCAGTCATAAATTCACCCTCTCCCACTCGTCCACGACTAAGCCCCACCACCACTGCCATTTCCACATCAGCTAATCCTTTTTCTATTTCTCATCAAGGGAACCACAAGATGAAAAACAATCACTCCCGCTTTTCGGCCACGACGCAAATGTTCCTAGAAACATCCCTCAAGTAGAAAACCCTCGGTCTGCTGGAGACCGAGAGGTAGACCTTGAGTTGAGGTTGGGACATGTTGATCAACAAGAGCCAGAATCTTCGTCCGAAAACAAGACTACAACCACAAGAAAATTCTTTTGACAAATTCAAATTAATCTTTACACTGGTATTTGTTTATTAATGTTGACTTGGTATTACATATCCTATCTTTTTCTCCTTGTGTTGATTTATTACATAAAAAACCAAGAAACCGTCCTATTGTTTAGGATATCTTTTTAACTTTTTTGTTTGAATTCAATTTTTGTCCATATTAGACAATCTACGGTATCTACCTTGTTTTTATTCATCAATGACTTTATATACTATGATTATTTTATAATTATGTTCATTTTAATATATATATTACGATCGACAAGTGAACTTTTAGACTAGTTTTGCATGCATTTAAATATAGTATTTTATACACATTTTTTTAGATAAAATTCTTATTTAAAGCATGTAAATTTCATGCAGTCGGTGGAATTTAAATCTTAAACGTTTCATTTTTATTGAGAGTTTTTCTAAATTTTTAGTTATGTCGTCAACGCAA
>CAJVGC010000591.1:14441074-14486410 GCA_910822075.1 Senecio squalidus
TCTTTATACATTTCAACCCATTCACTCTCTTTTTTTCGGCTTTTTTTAGACATATTAAATCCAGAAACATCTGGCATTGGGTGTCCCTCTTGTAAATCAACCTTCACGAAATGGTTGCCATGTACAAGTGCGATTGTGATGGCATGATTTTCTTTTGAAGATCGCGGCTTTGACCAAAGAGGAAAATATGTTAAGCAGCGTCCATTTGTTAAATAGTGAAGTATACAATAATACTTATTTGCGATCAGAAGACCAGTGTTAGGCATCCACATCCAATTACAAAAAGGTGCAGCACGGTCCTCAAAAAAATTGAGGGATTCTTCCAAGCGATTGTATTCACTATCAAAAATTTTTTTATATTGCTTTCTATTTTCATTTAGCTCCTCTAGTAGATCACAACGAATTGCAAGCCATTCCTCCTCATTTCGACCCATAGCAACGGCAACTGATCGAAACCCGCAGTTTCCATCACCTTTAACATTTTGGATTCCAGTGACATATGGTTGAAAATATTCTGGAATTTCACCAATCAGTTGATCTCTATAGCTCTTTGGTTCCTATAAAACGCTCTTTGGTTGATCTCTATACCTTTACCGCTCTTTGGTTGATCTCTTTATACGTTGCATCGATCAATAACACTTGCGGAAAGGATCGCCAGATCCCTAAAGACGTTGGATGACAAAAGAATAAATCTTCCAACTTATTCGTTTCTTGATTTGCATTCACCTCATACATAAAACCATTAGCCTCCAAAGCTATCATAAGAGCCTCAATACGGGTGCTACCACGATACATAAAACCGTTCTGCGACCAAAAACAAGAAATGTGATAAAACACGAAAAATTATCTTGACATTTTAATTGCTAGAAAAACACTGAAAACTAGCGAATGATACTCAAAAACAAGAAATGTGATAAATATAACTCTCGATAATCCAATTGAAATTGAAACAAGTGAACTCTCAAAATTGTTTAACCATGTTGCACCAAGAACTCTCGATATATAGTGATAAAAAGAAACAAGTGGGTCCCACCCTAATAAAAAAGGTGCTGGGATAGGAAGGGGGGTGTGTGATTTTAAAAAAATGGACCCCACAACATTAAAATAATAAAAAAAAGTGATATGATAGGGAGGGGGTGTGTGAAAAAAGAAATGTGGGTCCCATATTATTAAACTAATTTAAAAAATCAATATAAATCATTGGTGTGGGTCCCATCTAATAATTAAATACTAATTAAAGGTAATTAAGAATATTTTATTATTAATTAGAAAAAAAGGGGGTGTGAGATTAATAAAAATTAAAATTGGGGGTGTAGGAATAGTATTGCCCTAAAAAAAACAACAATTACAATTTAAAGTTTATAAACTTAAAATAATAATGTGTAAATATAATTTAAGTTATATAAAATTACATTATGGGTCTAAAATGTAAATTATCATAAATAAAGAGAAACATATGTCTATACTTACCACCTATGTGGATAAAACATAAATGTCAAAAGTACAAACAGTCACACGTGGAACAATATCTATGGTTCAAAACTCCAAACTAACACTTCACATAAGCATGTACTTTCGTAAAATATCAGAAATCCAAAGGACAAAATCGTCAAAATAAAAACCATTTCAACGTCAACAAAGATATATAAAAAAAACCATTTCAAACGCCATTTTCAAAAAACTCAAACTTTCTTTGTTACCATCGAATTTCTTAAGAGTTTACAAAGTAGGAGAATTCAAGCGGACAACAAGCTCGGCCGCTAACCTTTTTTGGATTACAAATCCAATACGTTTAAAAACTACACCTGTTGATCTAAAGTTTTATAAAATAAAATGGAGTCGCCGGAGAACATGGTGAACAAAGTAGCCGTACGATCATCATTACTGGACTCAATAAAGAAGTGTTCATTATCTGGAATTAGTATTCCAAAAGAGGAGTTGAAGAAGAAGATTAGTATGCCTGAGTATTTACGTTTCGCTATTCGTGATTCGATTGCTTCTAAAGATATCGATGCTGGTAAACCTTATTTTGATGGTTCTGGGGATGAAGGTGTCGGTGTTTCTCCTTTGGTTGTTTTTATTAACTCTAAGAGTGGTGGTCGATATGGACCGGAACTTAAATCACGGTTGCAGGAATTAATGGGTGAAGAACAGGTTTTGATGAATATTTTTAAATTAATGGTCTAGATTATTAATTAGTTATGAGAATTTACAAAGTGCCAGAAGGCAAGGGGTAACAAGCAGCGTCGCTAACCCTTTTTGGAAATAGTTTAAGTTTTTTTTTTTTGATAAGTAAGATTGATTAGTAGCTAGATCTAGTTCTTAAATAAGTTTATGGGTTATGTTAATGACAGCCGTGTAAGCTGTTTTTAAAAAGTTTTTGAACACGTTATTTGGTTGTACATTGATGATCAAGTCGGGAGTGATTCCGGAAATGGAGGGGTTCGTTTCATTAATGTAAAAGAGATTAAAACATTTAATAAATTTTTAGAGATAACCCACGGTTGTCCTTTTTTTTCTTTTTTTACCAAAGGGATTGCAGTGTGACGATATTCGAGTGATTCATTGATCTAGAGGTCATGGTTCGAGTAAAATAATTGACATAAGTGTAAATAGACATGTGGTGTAATGAGTAATACTTGCCCCTTTCAAAAAAAAAAAAAAAATAAACAAGTTTTTTTTTGTAATGGTATAGGTGTTTGAACTTGGAAATGTGAAGCCACATGAATTTGTTGAGTATGGATTGGGTGTCTTGGAGAAGTTTGCTGGTCTTGGAGATAATCGTGCTAAAGAAACCCGAGAAAGATTAAGGATTGTGGTATGCATAACAAGCTTACTTATCGTCTAATTCTTCATATTTCATATTTGAGATCGCTCTGCCAAAATGATTTGATAGGTTGCAGGAGGTGATGGAACTGTTGGCTGGGTTCTTGGATGTCTTGGAGAACTTAACAAACAGGGTCGGAACCACATTCCACCGACAGCAATTATACCTCTTGGTACAGGAAACGACTTGTCCAGGAGTTTTGGTTGGGTAATCTCATCATATTCTTCTGCATTCAATTTTTCTTGAGTTAGCAAGTTAGGTGGGTTGAAACAGGCTGGATCGGTTTAAGCCACAAATACTTTTTTTCTATTATATTAAATAGTTAATGTTTTTGCTATGAGTATATTATTGCAGCTACGTTTCAATAAATCGCCAGAGGAAGTTGTATGTATTAAAAATAGACTATCGACAAGTTTCAAAACGTTTGACCTGTCCCACTGCTAGCTATTTTTTTTCATTTTTACTCGTACTGGATAAAACATTTCTAAACTCAACCCATTCATAAATAAATGGATCCCACCTTTAAGTTATCCTTGATCCTGTTTCTGTTTTTGAGTCGTGGTTTCATAATTTCCAGGGTGGTTCGTTCCCTTTTAGCTGGAGAGCGGCCATAAAAAAGACTCTTGATAAAGCCACTTACTCCCCAATTAGCCGTCTGGATAGGTGAGTCCATTTTTGGATATGATTGTATAAAGATTCGTTATTTATGCAAAATTTTCATATTAAGTTGTCTAAGACTATACATCCTATATTTATGGGCAGTTGGAATCTTTCGATATCAATGCCATCTGATGTAAATTTGGACACCCCTCATTCTTTGAAGCAAACAGAGGAGGTTATTCTTGATCAGGTTTGTAATGTTATGGTTATAGTTAAAAATAACAGATACTTTAGTATTCGGGTTTTCATTATTGATGGTTATTTTGTTTTACGTATTTCTGTGCAGAATTTAGAAGTTCTTGGGAAGTTACCTGAGAAAGTTTCATGCTATCAAGGAGTGTTCTATAACTACTTCAGCATAGGTATGCTGTTTTCGTTTATTTATATATACGAGATTGGCAAATGATTTGTTTGATTTTTATGGTAATTTTCTTTGTGGGTGTTTGGGTAAACATTTTGAAATTGAACTTATTATTACCACTCGCAACAAAATGAGTTTTTGCGGTTAAACTAAAATCAGGATTTACCAAACACTCCTATGACTTTCTGATCTTGCACCTTTAGACGTTACAAGCGCATTAAAATTTTAAATTATATTTTCAGTTAATTTGATTTAGAATATTCTTTTTACTATCTTATAAATGTAGCTTTTTGATTCAGGAATGGATGCTCAAGTGGCTTACGGTTTCCATCATTTACGGAACCAGAAACCTTACCTTGCCCAAGGTCCTATATCGAACAAGGTATGAACAAAGAATGGTAATGACTTATTCAATTAAGTTGTAGTAACTTGGCATTATAAGGGGATAATTTTGTCAATTTTCAATTTTTTCATTCCGTAATGAGATAGCAACCAAACATAACAAAGAATGGTAATGACTTATTCAATTACCGAGTTTATTCCATTAATTTATCCATTCCATTCTGCGATCATTTCATTACTTCCAACCAAACAGACCCTAAGTTAACTTAGTAGGAAAAATCACACATCTTGCTGATGTCCTCCCATTACGATCTTTTTGTATTTGGCCATTTTAATCCATTTACTTATAAATGGGTCGATTGGAGTTGTGATTTATCTCACATGGGTTAAATACCAAAATTTAGTAATAAGGAGACTGGCTACCCAGAGTCTATTTTAATACATACAACTATATTATTATTGTAATTACTGTTGAGAAAATTGTATTTGCGGGTCAACCCAACCTGACCACAAACACCGTTTTAACAAGTACTAAAACTGACTGGCTTAAACCCGAACCGTTTTGAATAATTACCTAGTTGATTGGTTGGTGGTATTAATTTTGTTTTTTTATCGGTTGTCTTTTTGGTATATAGATGATCTACTCCGGATATAGTTGCAAACAAGGGTGGTTTTTTACACCTTGTATGGCTGACCCTGGTTTGAGGTAAGAATTTCTCACGTTAAAGTATATCGTTAGGTGTTTCTTGGTCAATATAAATGAACGTATATTTACCTTTTTCTGAAGATAAAATCGTCAAAAAATAATAATCTGGTGGAACTCTAATCCTTTTAAATATGATCAATGCAGGGGACTTAAAAATATTTTGAGGCTACATGTTAAAAGACTCAACAGCTCAAAGTGGGAACTTGTTCCTATCCCATCAAGGTAAAGTTCCTATTCCGTTTACTTATGAATTAAACGGATCATTTGGGTTATGTTTTTATCTCCAACATGCCAAATGGGTCGTAAATTGCTTAAAGTGTATTTCTAATGCAAAAATAATCCTAGATCAGTTTATTCAAAAGCTTAGTTTTTCCTCAGTTGTATCTCGCTTAAAGTGTATCTCTAATACCTAATAATTTTAGTCCAAAAATAACCCGACTGTTACCGACCTCTTTGACTTAGTGATTAACTCATTATGCTACCTCTAGTTACAGTCGATAGCATCAATGAAGTGGCATTATTTTAACTTGATGTTTGCTGCCTCGGTGCCTCACGATGAATGTATTGTCTTTCAGTGTTAGGTCTATTGTCGCTTTAAATCTTCATAGCTATGCAAGCGGAAGAAATCCATGGGGTAAATTGAAACCCGATTATATGGAAAAGGTAAGTGTTTATTTGCCACATCTAGTGATATGGATCTTTACTCACAAACCACCAAGTATATGTCCAGTTCTTTATTATAATCTAAGTATGCGTGTCACCTGTATTTCTTCCTTATCCCATCAAAATTGCAACGGTAACATGAGACATAGTTTGAGGAAAATGTTTTACTATTTGTCTAATGTCTTAACTAATAAATAAAGTCTTTTTGGTTGTGATGATCATTATGGGTTATAAACAATGGTTATACTGTTCTTGTCCGTGGATGGTTGGAGGCTGAAACTCGAGTTTGATAAAAAAAAAAGTGGACGGATTGTAGCGACACTACTTTTATGTATTACCGCGTTCAATCTATTCAATGTACTAATTGGGTTATTTTGTTTGTCAATGTAGAAAGGATTTGTGGAAGCTAACGCAGATGATGGTCTTTTAGAAGTTTTTGGATTTAAGCAAGGATGGCATGCATCATTTGTAATGGTCGAGCTTATATCAGCCAAACATATCGCACAGGTACACCAACTTCAGTTTAAACCTGTTTTTCTTTAAATTAAGGTTCCTTCTTTTGAAATTTTGCTCCTCAGGCCGCTGCAATTCGATTTGAATTAAGGGGAGGAGCATGGAAACAAGCTTTTATGCAGATGGATGGAGAACCATGGAAACAACCATTAAAGAATGAGTTTTCAACCTTTGTCGACATTGAAAGGGTACCATTCCGCTCAGTTATGATCAATGGCGGATGATTTGAACCGATATTCTTATTTTTGTAAATCATTTATATCATTGTATTGCTGGTAAATCAGTGGTGGTCTAAAGTACTAGTACATTTTCGTTTTTGTTGCTTAGTCGTTCCTCAGTTGTATCTATAACTTGAATGCGAGTGAGAGCTACAAACCTTCATTCATGAATCATAATGAAAACTTTCTGTTTGGTTGGTAATGTATTCTACTAACCACATTTTTATCACTCATCCATACCTCTATAGAATAGATTTTAACATTGAATGAGGTCTATTATATATTTTTTTAACTTTCAAATACATGCTATTGTATTGTATGTATCCCAATCATTTAAACCTTCGCAGATAGGTGAAGTGACACCTCAAATAACAATTCTATATCTATGGTTCTTGGCGAGTTAACCGCCTAGCAGCTTTCACTTTTGATCGTCGGATCTACTAACTTTTGATCTCAGCCGTCATAGTTGCCTATTTTAGTTACGCTACGTAACTAATAGTTATGCTAGAGTAACTATTGGAAAACAGTTACGCTGCGCAACTGATAGTTACGCTACGTAAGTGATGTTACGTAGAGTAATTCTTACAAAACTGCAGCGTAACTGATAGTTACCCTTTTTATTAACCATTGGATCATTTTGTTTTGAATTTAAGCCATTGATTAGAAAAATCGTTTTGTAACTTCTCTTCATGGTTACGTAATAATCTAGACCGTTATAATCTGGAACGTCGGATCTATTGACTTTTAATCTGGACCGTTTTAATTGCTTATTTTTATTAACCGTTGGATCATTTTGTTTTGAATTTAAGCCATTGATTAGGAAAATGTAAATTCTCTTCATGGCTACGTAACTAATAGTTACGCTAACGTAACTATTGGCAAACAGTTACGCTGTGTAACTGATAGTTACATAGTGTAACTGTTACAAAAATTCAGCGTAACTAATATTTACGCGAACGTAGCTATTGGCAAACAGTTACGCTACGTAACTGATAGTTACGTTGGCGTAACTGTTGTTACGTAGAGTAACTGTTACAAAACTGCAGCGTAACTAATAGTTACGCAAACGTAACTATTGGCAAACAGTTATAATTGCTTTTTTTTATTAACCATTAGATCATTTTGTTTTGAATTTAAGCCATTGATTAGAAAAACCGTTTTGTAACTTCTCTTTATGGTTACACTTTATGTATGGTTTTCATAAAATTTAGCTCATTACAAAATAATTGTTTCTCATATATCATACAAAACATCAATTTTGAATTATGTCCGACGAAATTAAGAATGAAAGTTCAACTAAGGGTAAAAATTTCGATTTTGGAGTGCCAGAGTGTTGAAGAAGGTGTTCAATCTGAAATGAAAATTTTGTTGCAAATTTGAAGTCTGATAAAACTATTGTCGTAATATCAGATGACGAGAATGATGCAAATACGATTACTAATTTGAATTCGGAGGAACTTATTGTCTTATTGGATGACGAGGTCAACTACATTTACTTTCTTTCTCTCTTTTTTTATATAGATTACAGATCATAATATTTGTAGTTTTGGTTCTGATTTTTTATGTATTAGGTTGGTGATTTGAATGATAGCTTTGATATTCATCTTGAGATGACTAGGTTCAAACAAAAACAAAGTGTGAAACTTGAGAAAGATGATGAAATTGACACTCCAAACAAAAGGAGGCCGGAACTCCGACACAAACCAAGTGATGAACTTATTGTCATATCGGATAATGAGGTTAGTTGTATTTTTATTTTTTTTTTGTTTTATAGATTACTAATCATAATTATTGATAATTTTGATTTGATTTTTTATGTATTATGTTTGTGATTCGGTTGATACCTTTGATATTCATCTTCAAATGACTAGGTTCAAGTAGAATGCTCGAAAGAAAAGGAGGATGGTACTCCGAGACGAATCGAGCGATGAAGATGATGTTTGAGCTTGAAAATCATAATTTCCGTGTTATCAAATTACTTGATTAATTAAGTTTTTTTTTTTTTGTGTTTTGTTTTAAGACTTTTTATGTGTTTGCTTTTGCTATGTATGTATGGACTATGTATGTTTCTATTTTCGTGTTAACAAGTTGTTGTCAAGAAAACAAACTTTTAAAATCGATATATTCAACTAATTTCATAGTTAACTATTATTGGATGACAAATATATTTAGTGGTAATAATGTTTCTAATATTTTGAATGATGTATTCTATGATTGTTTAGTTGATTGGTTCAATATAACTAAAATATACGTTTTAATAATAAAAAAAATAGTTTTTAATCATTTGGTTAAAAAATTAAAACATATGTTGTTTAATTATATTATCGACACCCACTGCTTTTACGAAACAATAATCTAAATTAAAAGAATTCATTTTTAATATATTTTTTAACATCTAATCACAAAACAATTTTGTATACAAAATTTAAATTAATAAAAAAAAAAAATGAGAAAATAGTAGTTTGACATTCTTAACATTTTTTTTCTAGAAACATTAATGGTGATTTTTTATTCAAGAAAACTAATTTATAATAATATAAAGTAAATAAAATATTTCAAAAAACGCGTCGTCAAACAATAGAAGGAAAGAAATAAGGATAAACGTGTCATTTTTTAATATCCGGTGTATCAAGTTAGCAACATTCAAGTGTTCGATCCTATCCCCACTATACTATTTATATTATATACTACTACATTTTTAAAAACTTTATAAATCTATTATCTTTTAATATATATATATATATATATATATATATATATATATATATATATATATATATATATATATATATATATATATATATATATATATATATATATATATATATTAATTGGATCGGGTAAGAACGGCCCGAAGTATACGAACGCTAAGAACGATTCCCGTGCATATCTTCTTCTTCAAATCATTCCTAAATTATCAATTAAACTTTCCTTCTCTCTCTTTGTAATTCTAAAATTCAAAACCCAGTTCATCTTTTATCTTAAAATTAGATCTAACCTAATTCAAAACCATCTTACTGTTCTTTATCTTAAAATTGAAATCGTCGACTTGTAGCTACTGATCAGAAGAAAAGAATTTGAGTTTTGGTTAGATGCATTTTATAAAATGGTAGGCGCATTTTCTAAAATGGTATTTTTTATCTTAAAATTGAAATCGTCGACTTGTTCCTACTGATCAGCAGAAACCAATTTTGATGTTTCCTTAGATGCATTTTCTAAAATGGTAGGTGCATTTTCTAAAATGGCACCACTTACTACTGTTCAGCACCGCGAGGTTTGATACTGATCAGCAGAAACTACTTACTACTGATCAGCAGAAACCACTTACTACTGATCAGCACCGCGAGATTTGATATAAAAATTTTAATCGGACGGCCAGAATTGGTTATTAGCGTTTGTAGGTTAAGCCATGTTCTTACCCGAACCCCACCCTAAACAACAAATTATGATATACAATGATTGAATAACAAAAAATCATATCATTTAAAAATTTGTTCGTTTATATCAAAGTAAAAAATTCTGTGTTTTAAAATTAATTATTTAAGACTTTAAATTACTTAAATATCTAAACTATTGTTTTCTAAGTTTTACCACCATTCATAAAATATAAAATTTAAATTATTAAAGTTAAATACTAAAATTATGAGTTTAGATTATATTATCTTAAATATGTAAAAGTAATACAATAGAGAATATAGTATAACTTGCTAGATTAAATGTTATAGACTTGTAAAAATTAATGATAAAAGTACTATAGTTAATGAGATTTTGTTTTAGGCAATCCATTAAATTCAATAAAGCTCATCAGTTGAGTTTTTTTTTTTATCAATATTTATAATATATGGGATTAGAATTTTATTGATTTATAACTAAAAAAATAAGATTTTCTTTTGGAATATGATAAGCATGACAAAGGTTAGGATATTTTTTATAAAGTTCTATGAATTTATAGTTTTATCTTTTCATTAATCAAAATATAAGTTTATGAAACATGTAATAATATATTAAACACAACCGTTAAGGATTATTGTATTATAATATCCAAAAACATTATGATTAAATATATTCTTATGTACTATCTGTTACTACTCATATTATTTTATAATTAAATATCATTATCCGGGTATTACACTACTTCGGATATGGATAGGGCCAAGGGCATATATCTTTGACACAACATTCAAAAAATAGTCAAACTAATGAATTATTTTGGTATCGTGTGGTGAATTCTGTGAACAAATCGAAATCAATTAAGAATAAATGGCATAATTATTTTTTTTATTTTTTTTATTATTAATTTGTCAATCCATATTTGATATTAACTATTTAACTTTTCAAAATATATTAATTTATATTTATACTTATTTACTATATATATTTAAATACATTAAAATTTAAATTCAAATATAAAATTATTTACTATTAATTAATTTAATATATAAACCGATATAATATAATTTAATATAATTTTATCAATTATAAACCTTTTTATCCCATTGTATCCCACAAGTTTCAAGATAGTTAGAAATATTTATGAAATAAAATGTTAGATTATGTTTTATTATGCAACAAAAATATAAATAATTAAATCATTCAAAATAAAATACATGATTTCCATAATTTATATCTTACATAATTTTATCATATAAACTAAAAACCTATTTAAATAATTAACTTTTATCAATTACCACTAAAAACCAAAATCGTAGTGTTCAATTTTGATTAAATAATAATTTTCAATTAATTTAAAAATCAAAATACTAGTCAGAAATCTCGTGTGGAAGTGCCGATCACTGCATTTAGTAAAACGCTACGTTTGCACATAAAACGATCTCGTCATTCGATAATTTTACTACTCTATTCTATATTGTTGATCTTGCAGTCAATAATGTATAAATTTGGCTAGTGTTCTTATAATGCATCAGTTCTCCAAGGTGTTTAGCATCATATATGCTATCAGTCGCAAATTACCCATTTGTCAATAAAAAGTAATCACTTATGTTTCATAATTTCGAATTTTTCTTATGTAACAATTTACGGGCTTATTTGCCAAAAAATCCGGACTTATAAAACATAAGCCAAAATATATTTGAAAACTTAAAAGCGATCGGAACCTGTCGGGATTCAATGTTTAGCATCAAGCAAATTTATAAAATTTATCAGTGGATTGACAGACCATTGAATTTTATCTCACCTCGCTTTTTTATAAATTTAATAAATTTGAAAAAAAAAATAGTAAAATAAGAAAAGGTAATCGCTCAGGGCTTCTTAGAGGTTGCTGCCATCATTAACATGAATTAATCATGTATCCAGAGCAGATATGTTATCCTCATTGCGATATTCAAATAAGCATAAATAATCAATAAAAAAAAAAACATTTTGAAGAGTAATAAAGAAGATGAATGAATTATGTTGAATGATATGATTTAATCAGATATAAATAGAGGTGATAATGGTGTGGTGACAGGCGGCGCTCAAAACCCTAAAATCCCATGAAAATGTGTTGTTATTAGGGCTTAATTTGAATTCCACGACCCATTCAATATTTTTTCATATTTTCTTTTAAGTAAAAATTAACAAAATAAATGTTTCAAAATAATATACGGACTAATTTTTAAAGAAAATCATGAATTTAATCAACTGACATCTTAAAATTTTGAAAATAACCATTAAATTTGGGATAAGTTTTTCGCTACATCTTTTCTTTTATACCCTTACGTGATAACTAGATTTTTGAAATGAGTGGTGTATATTAAAACCACGTCTTGGCGCGAGGCGCTTTGACGTGGTTTAATATACAACAGTCATTTTAAAAAATCTAGTTCTCACGCCAGCTGGTAAAAGACAAAAGTGGCTCAATAAAATTATCGCTAATTTTATGATTATTTTTAAAATATTAAGATAACATATGATTAAATTCGTGATTTTTTTAATTTTTAACATATTTTCGGGTTATTGTTAAGTTTAACTTTGTTATAAATTATGATAAGTTATTAGTTAGTTCAGGTTATGTGGTGTTTTTATCTTTAAGAAATTAGGAATTATACGGTGATGAACTTTATTAAGTGGATTAACAAGATCATGTAGGTTGTACGTCTAGTGTAATATTCGGGCCTTGCCTGGGGTCGAATTATTGTTTTTCTTTTATATATTGTCTTTTCATGCACACTCAACTCATTCACTCATAAATGGGGCGAAATTGCAACTTAAAATTTGTTGTATTGAAAACATAATAGATTTGAAGATAAATAACAAAAAAATAACCTAGAAGAACAATCAAATATGAAAAGAGTTTAAGCAATTGCAACTTGGACAATTTTAAACAAAGACAAACCAAACTTGTAAGCCCAAACCAACCCGTTCACCCATAAATGGGTCGAAATTGCCACTAAAATTTTGTTTGATTAAAAGCATAATAGATTTGAAGATAAGTAACAAAAAAATAACCTAGAAGAACAATGAAATATGAGAATATTTTAAGCAATTGCAACTTGGACAATTTTTAAACAAAGACAAACAAAACTTGTAAGGCCAAATCACCCCGTTCATCCATAAATGGGTTGAAATTGCCACCTAAAATTTGTTGGATCGAAAGTATAGTAGATTTGGAGTTACACAACAAAAATAACCTAAAAAGGTAAAAATAACCATAAAAAAATAACCTAAAATAACTCGTTCATCCATAAATGGGTTGAAGAACCATCAAACGAAACTTGTAAGGCCAAATCAACCCGTTCATCCATACATGATTCAATCATCGGTATGCTTCCAAATAAACATGGAACACTATAACCAAAACCATTTTCACTTGATTTCATTGTACATATATTCGAAACTTGCAGCAAGACTGTTGGAGCATAAACGCTTATGTTTATAGTTTGTATTTAGCTTAGAACGTGTCGTGTAGTATGGATGTATTTAGATCGAGTTGTAAAGTCACGCTGCAGTTTTGTAACAGTTACTCTACGTAACTATCAGTTACGCAGCGTAACTGTTTTCCAATAGTTACGTTAGCGTAACTAATTAGGTTTTTGGTCAAACCCTATAAATACCAAACAGTAGCAGCCATAAATGAAAGACTCAAAACCTCACCTTCAACAGTTACGTTGGAAATCTTTTTTCTTAGAGTAACTATTCATGGACCACTATTACCAAAACCATTTTCACTTGATTTCATTGTACATATATTCGAAACTTGCAGCAAGACTGTTGGAGCATAAAAGTTTATAGTTATAGTTTGTATTTAGCTTAGAACGTGTCGTGTAGTATGGATTTATTTAGATCGAGTTGTAAAGTCACGCTGCAGTTTTGTAAAAGTTACACTACGTAACAACAGTTAAGCTAGCGTAACTATCAGTTACGTAGCGTAACTATTTTCCAATAGTTACGTTAGCGTAACTATTAGTTACGTATAAAGGTAATTACATCACTATTAGAAATTTATCGACGACATTCTAATTTACTCGCGTACCAAAGGAGATCACGCAGAGCACTTGAAATTGATGTTAGAATTACTCCAGGAAAAACAACTCTATGCAAAGTTTTCTAAGTGCGGATTCTGGCTCCGTGAAGTAAAAATTTTCGGGCATGTAGTCAATGGATCCGGAATTCACGTAGATCCATCAAAAATCGAGGCTATGGAGAATTGGAAAACTCTCAAAAGTCCGACGGAAATCCGCCAATTCTTAGGACTGCTGGATATTATCGGCGATTCATTCAAGATTTCTCTAAGATAGCCAAACCCTTGACCAAGTTAACTTAGACGAACGAGAAGTTCAACTAGGGAGATGCACAAGAACAAGCTTTCAATATCCTAAAAACAAAACTGTGCAATGCTCCTATTCTATCTCTTCCTGAGGGAAACGAAGACTTCGTGGTATATTGTGACGCATCTAACCAAGGTTTAGGTTGTATATTGATGCAACGAAACAAGGTTATAGCATATGAATCTCGACAACTCAAGAAACACGAAATCAATTACGCTACGCACGACTTAGAATTGGGAGCGGTAGTCTTGGCTCTTAAAATATTGGAGACATTATCTCTACGGAACTAAATGCACGATATTCACGGACCATAGGAGCTTACAACAAATCCTAGATCAGAAACTGCTCAATATGAGGCAGAGGAGATGGATAGAAGTCCTTAGCGACTACGACTGTGACAGACTTTAGCAGATGCCTTGAGTAGGAAAGAAAGGCAACAATTAACTCGAGTACGTGCATTAGGAATCTACATTAAACATGATTTGAGAATGCGTATAGCAAATGCTCAGCATGAAGCTTTGCAGACAATATAAAGGTCGAAACATTGCATAATCACGATAAGGATTTTGTAATGAGGAATGACGATGTCTAGTATTTTAAGGATCGAGAATGGGTTCCTACAACTAACGAATTGAGAAAGACCATTATGGATGAAGCACACCGAACACGATACTCCATTCATCCAGGGTCTAGCAAGATGTACAAAGATCTCAAGGAAAATTACTGGTGGCCCAGTATGAAAAGAGATGTCGCTTTGTACATGGAGAAATGCCTAACTTGTGCAAAAGTGAAGGTTGAATATCAAAAGCCATCAGGATTACTACAACAACCAGAAATTCCCGAATGGAAATGGGAACAGATTACAATGGACTTCGTTGCAAAATTAATGCGTACGTCGAAGGGTAATGACATGATCTGGGTTATAGTAGATCGAATAACGAAGTCAGCACACTTTATTCCCATCAAGGAGAGTTTTAACGTGGAAAAACTTGTCCAGATATACATCAACGAGGTAGTGACTCGTCACGGAATTCCCACGTCAGTTATCTCGGACAAAGATACTCGCTTCACTTCCAGATTCTGGAAGGCATTCCAATAATCGTTTGGCACTCGATTATATTTAAGCACGGCTTACCATCCAAAGACCGATGGTCAAAGTGAGCGTACTATACAAACACTAGAGGATATGCTAAGAGCATGTGTTATTGACTTCAGAGGAAGTTGGGATAACCATCTACCACTGATAAAGTTCTCATATAATAACAGTTATCATGCTAGCATCAAATGTGCGCCCTTTGAATCTCTTTATGGAAGAAAATGTCGATCTCCACTGTGTTGGTTAGAACCAGGAGATCGACAACTAATTAGCATGGATGTAGTGCAAGAAACGATCAATAAGATCACAACGATTAAGGAACGACTTAAGACAGAGAGGAGTCGTCAAAAGAGTTACGCTGATATGCGCAAAAAAGACTTAGAATTTCAAGTCGGTGACAAAGTACTTCTTAAGGTGTCACCTTAGAAAGGTGCAATACGCCGCAGAAAACATGGAAAACTTAGTCCAAGATATGTAGGGCCATTTGAGATACTCGAAAG
Source organism: Senecio squalidus (assembly GCA_910822075.1). Taxonomy (NCBI): domain Eukaryota; kingdom Viridiplantae; phylum Streptophyta; class Magnoliopsida; order Asterales; family Asteraceae; genus Senecio; species Senecio squalidus. The sequence continues at coordinate 14,456,727 of CAJVGC010000591.1, forward strand.
AGTAGGTCCAGTTGCATATCGTTTGGAACTACCTAGAGAACTCGGTAACATACGAGACTGGAAAAGTGCGTATCGGACGAAACACTTATCACACCTTTAGAAGAAGTACAATTAGACTAAAAACTTCAATTCGTCGAATAACCGATTGAAATCATAATCGCGAAACTAAGAAACTAAGACATAGTCGAATCCCTATAGTAAGGGTACGTTGGAACGCAAAACGTTGCCCCAAATACACTTGGGAAAGAGAGGATCAAATGATGCATAAGTATCCTCATCTTTTCACTTCTCCATCTTCATTATCATCATCGGTACCATCATCTTCATCACCATCACCACCATCTTCATCATCGTTGGTAGTATCTACCACGAGATCCCACACACCCTTTGCACGGACACGTCATACGGGCCCGGGAGGAGGACCACGAGGGTCGGGCCCCGGATGTGGACGAGGGGGAGGATACCCGGTAGGCCATCCACTAGATGTCATTGATTATGCGCCGTCGGAGAGTTTTATACATCTATTGCGAGTGTATGTTACATGTCATTACCCGACTCGAGCTTCCGATACACGGGAGACTTTTGGCGGGAACTTATGGGAGACACTGCGAATGGTTGGATCACAGACCCGGTATGTATTATTTAATTATAATTCCGTACAAAAAGTATATTCAACGGTCACTGTCAAATCAAACTTACATTTCGTACAAAAAGTAAATTCAATGAAATAATGAAACGTACATTGAGTCTTCTATATAAGCAACACAAAAACCAGTGTGAATTCAAACATCTTCCAACAATCTATCTCATTTATATTTCATCTCATTCTTGTTTCATCTTTTTACAACAATCACACTTAAAAACTATGAATCCAAATCCACAAAAAACTAAGATATATGTTTGTATGGGACGACCGTGAGAGCTGGTAGACGGAGCGGTCCATTATCTTCCTAAAGGGTTATTCAAACGTAGCCTTTATATACATATTGATTCTACGATTTCGTCGTTGATAGCTAGTGTAGCAGCAAAGTTGTCTTTGAATGCTAACTCGGGATTCAGGTTAACATACAAATCGGGTGATGATCTATTAGAGGTTGGTGATGATGATGATGTAACATAATTCATTTTCTATGTTGACAATAACCCTAATCTAAAAGTTACACTGTTTGTCGTGAATTCAAATACGAGTGACGAAGACCAAGTCGAAACCGAAGTTCAACCTCTCCACAATGTGCATGGTATCGAATCTTCCACAGGTGACCAGTTCCAACAAAACTCTCAATCTCATTATGGTCATGACACATATGATTATCAACACTCTCAATATCATTAGACCCAAATTATTTTCATAACTCCCAACATCATTATGAGAATCACCAACATCGTTTTTAAAACTCCCAAGATGTTGAATATGTGTTTCCAGAATAAGATTATTTTGTTGACCAACATGTTGAGTATGTTTATGAAAACGACTTTCAAAACCAACAAAATGATTTTCAAAACCAAGAAAACAATTTTCAAAACTTCCAAAACTACGTTTTTCCAGAATATGATTATTCCCTTGAGGAAAAATTTGAATATGAATATGTTTCAACAAATGATTCAAGGGATGATCAAGGTTTTTCAGACGAGAAAAAATCTAGCGAATCGTCCAAAAGTAGCGATGATGAAGATAACCCCCTTTTTCAAGTGCCCAAAAATGTGTTTTGGGACATGCCCCCAATTCCTGAAACACCTGCCCTATTTAAGCCTCCATCAAAACCTCTTCGATATAACCCTTCTAAACATGTCAAATTCCGTGATGTTTATGATAACAAAGAAACATTAAAAGTCGCTTTAGGGTTAAAATGTATAATATAAGTTTTTCAAATAAAAGTTAAAAGATCAAGTAAAACAAGGTTTGAGGCAGAATGTAAATTTTGAAAAATGCGAGTTGCTCTTGTTAGCCACAAAAATCAGAAATATTGAGTCTTTTGTAGTTAAAAAGTTAACCAATATTCAAAACCAAGAAAACAATTTTCAAAACTCTCAAAACTACGTTTTTTCAGAATATGATTACTCCCTTGAGGAAAATGTTGAATATGGATATGTTTCAACAAATGATTCAAGGGATGATCAAGGTTTTTCATACGAGGAAAAATCTGGCGAATTGTCCGAAAGTAGCGATGATGAAGATAACCCCCCCTTCTTCAAGTGCCCAAAAATGTGTTATGGACATGCCCCCAATTCCTGAAACACTTGCCCCATTTAATCCTCCATCAAAACCTCTTCGATATAACCCTTCTAAACATGTCAAATTACGTGATGTTTACGATAATAAAGAAAAATTAAAAGTCGCTTTAGGGTTAAAATGTATAAAATAAGGTTTTCAAATAAAAGTTAAAAGATCAAGTAGAACAAGGTTTGAGGCAGAATGTAAATTTGAAAAATGCGAGTTGTTCTTGTTAGCCACAAAAATCAGAAATCTTGAGTCTTTTGTAGTTAAAAAGTTAACCAATAGACATACATGTTCAAAAACTTAAATTCATCCAAATCATCGACAAGCAAACAAGAAAGTCTTGGCATGTTTAATAAAAGAGGCACTTCAAGAGCCAAGCAGGAAATACACAGGAAGAGACATTATGACGGACATGCGTGTTAATCATAACATTAGCATTTCATACCAACAAGCATGGAGAGCAAGAGAATATGCTATAACACAGATTAGAGGGAATCCAAAAGAATCATTTGTTCAACTACCAATTTATCTACACAATTTGATCCAGCAAAATCCGGGAACCATAACACATATGACGAGGGACTGTGAAAAGCATTTTGAAATGCTATTTGTTGCAGTCGGTGAACCGGTAAGAGTTTTGAAGTTATTTTTGTTAATTATTATTATTCATGATATCTCATCATACTAATATGTATCAAAATCTATTTCTTTACAGCTTCACAGTTTCGTCGAAACACGTCGTCCGATAATCGTAATGGATGGGTCTCACCTTAAAGGAAGATATCAAGGTACAATGTTTGTTGAAATAGGTATGGATGGGAACAACAATATTCTTCCTATCGCTTATGGAGTGGGGGCGGCAGAGAGTGGATATGGTTGGACCTTGTGTTTGTCGAGGCTTAGAGAATGCTTAGGTCAGATCGATAACTTGGTATTTATCTCCGATAGAGCAAGTTCCATTGACCATGCAATACGAACAGTGTACCCAGATGATCTTCACGAAATTTTTTGTCGTCGTTTGTGCATGAACTTACGAATTAAGTCGCAACCAAATGAAGACAACGAATATCATTCCTGGAAGACATGTAAAGCATACATGAAATCGGACTTTCTAGATGCATTTAGGAAACCACAACTAATTCTTCCTGCTAAATCAAGGAAAATTATTGATAACTTAGATAAGGCAAAATGGTCAAGGGCATATTTCCCGGGTGATCGTTATAACCTTATGACGTCTAACATTGCTGAATCTCTAAACTCGATAACTCGTCATGAACGCAAGCTTCCGATTTGTATGCTTTTAAAGTTTATGCGGGTAACTACTCAAAAATGGTTCTTTGTCGCCTCATAATAAGTATGATTTCTATTTTAATAACTTACTATATTTTTATTTATTTTTAACAGAGGATTTGGATCAACTATTAACAATGCGGGCTACAGAGAAATTAAATGGTAGGATAAAAAGAGGCTCCGGATGGAAAGTCATATCAATTAATGACTACACGTTTGAGGTGATAGACAACAAGAAAAATGAAATGGTCACTATTTGTTATAAGAAATGCACATGTCAAGTTTGGCAAAAGTCTGGTATACCTTGTTCACACCTTGTAGCAGCATTAATTTTTTGAAAATGGAACATGATGTCGCGGGTTGGGCACAACATTGATTCAAGGCAGAAAATTATAAACGGACATATACATGATCCATATTTGCAGTTGGCCATCCGTCTGAATGATTGCGCCAAGATAAGATCCCAACCGTCAACTCACCATCCATGGAAAGGACACAGGCGGGTCGTCCAAAAAACAATGACCGTATACTATCGCAAGGGGATGCAAAACCCGTGACATGTGAACGTTGTAAGAAAAAATGTCACACTAGAAAGACATGTAGTGCAAAGATTTAAGAATACCAAAGTTCAAGTCAACCTTCAACCCCCCGTTCAACAAGAGCTGCTTCAAGATCTCGTTGAAAGAAAAAACAAACCCAATCGTCTCAAGCATCAGTTAATTTATATGATGATTAGTTATTTGTAATATGATGTATTTCTATGTTCCAAAATATAGTATTTTAATGTATTAAGTGGTTCTATTAACAAACATAGTGTGAAAATACAACAAAACGCAAAAAATCACAAAAAATCAAGCAGTTCGCTTATGTTTCGTGGAGCTATTTGACATTTTATAAAAATTTGACAGATTTTAACATTTTGTAAAATACCCCATTCCCCTTTTGCTAATTTGATAATTTTCTCTAATCTTTTTATCTATTTTCTTAACTAAACTTTACAAATAATCAAAAAGTGTTTATAATAAGGGGAGATGACCCAAATTTGGAGATGGATAAATTTGCTAGCACTCCGGAAAATTCAAAAAACCTTTGTAGAGAATGAAGGAAACGTGTAGAAAACGATCCAAAAAGGAAAATCAAACAAATTTGACGGCTCTCTATGTTCAAAAGAAAACCAACCATTTCCTCAAGCAGTCGACGTGCATTTCTTGTTCTAATCACTATTTAGTTATTACATTCAATTCTACATCATGTATTTTCAAAATAATACTAAAATGAAAATATATATAATATCTGCCTTGGTTAATAATAAGGTATTCACCCAATAATAGGGATGGCAACGGGGCGGGTTCGGGTCGGATATATATCACTAAACCCGTACCCTCATCCATTTTAAGTGTGATGATTTTAAGATAATTTATCACATTTTCAAGTGTGAGAATTTGTGATTAATTATCACACTTTTAAGTGTGAAGAAATTTATCACACTTCCAAGTGTGAGGATTTGTGATTTATTTTCACACTTTTAAGTGTGAAGAAATTTATCACACTTCCAAGTGTGAGGATTGGTGATTTATTTTCACACTTTTAAGTGTGAAGAAATTTATCACACTTCCAAGTGTGAGGATTTGTGATTTATTTTCACACTTTTAAGTGTGAAGATTTTGGGTTGATATATATATATATATATATATATATATATATATATATATATATATATATATATATATATATATATATATATATATATATATATATGCCACATGGAACACAATATATTAAAACATACAAATGGTGACAAAACAGAAATCAACCACATTTTAGGTTTCGAGTTTCAAATACACAAAAACTCCATGAAGAAATCGATGAAAAAAATTTCTTCAATCAAGTTACAGATGACGATTTTGCTACTGTAATTGTACATCAAAATAGCAAACATAAATATGCATATATTGAAGTCTGCTTAAATCCAATTGCTCCCATGCTGATTCAACAGTAAATGAATAGATGCAAATTTTGCTAACGAATAGGGTGGTACTGTGTTGATACTCTCTTGGGAGGCAGCTTTCGAAGAATGTAAAGCACGAGAGCTGATGGGAGGATCTCAACAAGCTGTTCACAAGCAAAAGTAGAAAGTCGGAAAGTGAACAAGAAATAATTGATAATGAACAAAGAAACCCGAAAACTGTCAAATAGTAAAGTACCATGTAGAAAATGAAATTTAAAACCGGATGATCAAGTACGTCCAATGAAGCTTGTGATTCAAAAGCAGATAGAACATCCTGCAATTCACATATCGGTCTGAGATATTGAAGGGTATTTTAGACTTCTTGTCTGAAAGCTTTTCTCTAATTTTAATTAAAGAAAAAAAGATCGAATCTTACCATAAGCATCTTACAACAAAACAGGTAAAACATATTCCCATCACAGATCCAACCTTGTGAAGTTTTTTCTGTCTACCTTTAGATTCAATAGAAAACTGACGTAGCATGACAAATAACCTAACACCGTTACAAAAAAAAAACCCGTTAGATGTCTAAAATACATTTTATTAGTAGCAAAAAGTGTTGTACACGCTTAACATAGTCATTTTTGGATAATCAGTTTCATACCAAACTAAGCAACGAAGGATAAATTAGAAAATTTATTTACCCTTCAGTTTAAAACAACTGCGATATAATAAGCTTAAAACAACTGCGATATATTATGCCTTCAGTTTTGTAACTAAATGATTATAGATTGACACTTACCACTACCCACAAAGCAATTTTTGAAGCAACTGAATTATCCGGCAAGTTTAATGTTATTTGGGACGACATGCTTTTACCAAACATGAGAAATCCCATAATTGCTACAGCCCCATACATTAATGCACACAAGATAAAACTGAAAAACATGAAAACACAAGCTATTATTAAGTCAAAGAAATTCATGAAAACTTCATTTCATTTTTCATTTTTATTTTCCCTATTTGTTTGCAGATACAGGTGAAAAATAGGAGGAACCACTCACACAGAAAAGCCCAAATTGCCCAACTATTCCATAAGTAATCATAATAACGACGAATTGAAAACGTTACCGAGAATGAGCATCCACTGGAGGTTGACCCGAACACTTTCTGTCAATTTTTTCTTTGTTTTGTATATTTTTTTATAAATTTAGTATCAAAGATGATTGTATAAACTTTATTCTATTAAAGATAATCTAAATGTTTTGTTAATAAAATGTTATAGGAGCATTTATGAATTAAAAATACACTTGGGGCGAGTTTCGACCCATTTTACCTGTATCCTTTTAAGGTATTTTTTAGTTTGACCGATTAAAGATTAAGCATAAAACTGAATTGACCCATTAATAACTAAATGGGTCAAGATTGCCACCTCTACCGAATCATAATGGTTAAAAGCAAAGATGTTTAATACGTACCATCTTATCATGGCCTTGCTAAACTTGGTCTTGTCCGCCATTGACTGGAATATATTAGGGAATACGGAATGTCCAGAATAGAAAAAGACATAAATACCCATTGCAAACGGAACACCACTCCATTGAATTGCTGGACCACTTTCATGAAACCCAACATTTACTGTCCCGACGTAGAACACACAAAAGATAACAACAACCGTAGCCAATACACCAGTAGCTGCGAACAAATTGTGTTTGTTCATATGAGTTCATCTTTACATACCAGACTATATACACATGTCTAAATAAGATAGTTATTTGAAATACCTGAAAGATAGGAGATTATGCGGACATTCTTTATTAAGACAATGGGTATCAGAATGATAGATGTTGGAACCGCAAACAACTGAACAGAGTCCAGACTGAAACCAGCCAAATTCAGGGATGCTCCAGGGAATAGACTCGTGAGATTGTCTCCTTCCAGAATTATGAATTCCACACAGTATGACTGAGATAAAACCAAACAGTACTTATGAGGACAATGGTATATTTTTTGTCACTTTCTCAAGGAATAGTCTAAGGCCGGTTAGAAAGCCATATATCGGAAGCAAGGGGCAGGTTTGAGAAAGGGGTTCTGTTTTTGTTACAGAGGGTCATGAGGACTTACATAGAGCTCGTATACAAGAAGATATGCCCCCGAACCAAAGAATTATCAGGAAAATTAGTATAATATAACATAAGTTCATCTCAGCGAGCAAATAAAACTAGCAAAAGTGCCAATGAAAAAACTAGCAAAAGTGCGTATATCTATAATCTGTTTTGACAAATTTATATTTAAAAACTTTCCGTATCAAGCAATTGTTGGAATCTATATAACTACAACAATCATCATCAATAATACGAAGGAAAAAGATGTACAACCTTGCCATTTGTTTCCTTTACACACTGTTGTGCCTGTTTAAGTTCTTCCGCCTTTGAAAGAACATCTAAACCACCCATACCAGCTTCTGCTTTTGCTTGTTTTGCAGCTTTCTCTTTACTTTCCACTTCTATCATTAAACTGATTACCGAATCCATAGTTGAAGCTAATGTTTTCTGCATAAATCGATATATTACAAAACAATCAGCTAACACAACCCCTAATTACCAATCAACATAAACAAGGATGATGCATAAACTAGTGACAAAATTTCTCATAATCATGTAACTGGAATAAGATTTACCTTGTTATTTCTAACATTTTCGATCAAAACATAAAGAACTTCACATGAACTAGTGATACTATTGTTCAATGCTGAATCGTCCTCAACCATTTCAACGGCAGAAACCTTTTTATCAGTCATAACAGCTTCCTCCTAGATAAATCCAGAAACACAAAAACTCGATATATAAGACTGCTTGTTCGATTAGTGTAAAACACATATACTCTTCTTATGATTAACAACTGATCAAGCAACACTAAACATGCAATCAATTAAAAACCTAAAAATTCTTTCGACTAATCACATAGTTAACTAAAATTGGATATACCTTGTTAATTCTAACATCTTCGTTAGTACCATCAAGAACTTCACACGAACTAGTGATAATATTTTTCAATATCGAACTGTCCTCAACCATTTTCACTTCAAAAGCTTTTTTATCAGTCATGACAGCTTCCTTCTGTATACATCCAAAAAACACAATCACTCAGTCTAATTCCTCGTTACATAATTATATTTCGTTCGATTAGTGTACGTAAAACACATGTACACATACAACTAAGTAAAAAACCTAGAAATACGATCGAATTTTCGTAAACAAAAATCTCAAAACAATCACCTAAAAGCTAATGCAAGCCCTAATATAAACAATTTTACAAATCAAACAGATACAGTTAACTAAAATTGAATTATACCTTATTATTTCTAAAATCTTCAACTGAATCGGTGATCGTATTGTACGGTGTAAAATCGTCAGCGTTAACGATTTCAAAAACGAAATCGTTTTGATCATCCATGGAATTAGAGTGATTAGAATGCAATACTGCTATATATTAGTTCATAATAAGAATTACCTCATCTGCCTGAAATATTAGTCGGTAATTGCACATTAATCGGAGAAGAAGCCGGAGATTGAGCTAAAACGACAATCTGCAGATGAATCATGAGCGGCGATTACAGAGGTGAATTCGTCGGCGGAGAAATCGAGGACTGACCTAGAACGGACGGATTCGTCTGTGAAATCGAGGACTGACCTAGAACGGACGCATTGATAGTCGTCCTGGAAAGATAGCCATCATGGCGTAATAGCCATCTTGGCAATGGTAGTCATTTCATTTCCATTCATCCAGTTACTAGTAGTACATCTTTCCCATGAAGGAAGTAACTTATCTCGAGTCATTTCACCAACACCAGAAATTGCCACCACGATCTCAAATGCCTACTCAATGTCATAAGGATGATATATTCGACCTCTTTAAACAAAGGTTTGCATCTCATTTCCACAAACCAGGATCATTGATCCGGACAAAAATAAATAAATAAATAAATAAATTCGGCCAGATCCTGAGAGCCGGCCAGTTAGGCCAAATCCGGACAGCCAACCATTTTAGCCAGATCCGGAAGGCCAGCCATTTCGGCCAGATCCTGACAGTCGGCCAATTAAGCCAGATCCGGACAGCCGACCATTTCGGCCAGCTCCGGACAGTCGGCCAGTTATGCCAGAGCCATTTTAGCCATTTCCGGACAGCCGACCATTTCGGCCAGGTCCTGACAGCCGGCCAATTAGGCCAGCTCCGGACACCCGACCAGGTCGGCCAAATCCGGACAGTCGGCTAGTTAAGCCGACCTTGATATTCGGCCAGCTTGGACAGCCGGCCAATTTGGCAAAAAATTGATATTTTTGTGCGGACTTGATATTTTTCGTCCGGACTTGATATTTTCGTCCGACACACTTGATATTTAGTGTCGGACCTTAATATTCGGCGCTTGGACAGCCGGCCAATTTAAAAAAAAAAAAAAAAAAAAAAAAGAAAAAACATAATAATAATAAATAAATAAATAATAAAAAAAAATCACCTCCCACGGAGAAAATGGTTTTACCTACAAGAGGGAAACAGTGTTACCTCCCAGGAGAGGAAATGGTTCCACCCCTCTCTCATCCCTCCAAATGGGAAGGGTTTCATAACCTCATATCCCTTCCAAGAGGGGAAAAAGTTTCACCCCTCCCATCCCTCTCCCTCCAAGGAGGAAGGGTTCCACCTCTCTCAATAGAGGAAAGGTTTAACCCCTCTCATCTCTCCCAAGAAGGAAAGGGTTCCACTCCTCCTAAGAGAGGAAAAGTTTCATCATCTCTCATCCCTAAGAGGGAGAAGGATTTCAACCATCATATCCCTTCCAAGAAAGGATTTCAGCACCATCCAGAGGAAAGCCTTCAATGCCTTTCAGATATAAATAATTTTTTTTAAAAAAAAAAAAAAAAAAAAAGTGAGGAAAGGATTCCATTTCTCCCAAGAGAGAATGATTCCATCTTCCTAAGAGGGAAGAATCCCCCTCCCAATATGAAACGATTTCACATTATCCCAAGTGGGAAGGATTTCACTTCCCATAAGAGAGAAGGGTTTCACTTCTTCCAGGGAATGATTTCACCCTCTCCCAGCAGAGAAGGGTTTCACCTCCTTCCAATACATAAAGATTTCAAGGAAAAATCCTACCTTTCCCAAAAGAAGAAGGATTTCATCACCTCTCACCCCTCCAAAGGGAGGCGGCCAAGGCTGAGTGCCGGCCTAGGCAATGTGCCGGCCTAGGCAATGTGCCGGCCAAGGGGAACGAGTACTGGCCAAGGCATGAGTGCCAGCCAGGTAAGGCGTCGGCCAAGGCACGAGTGCCGGCCACGGTGGGGTATCACCTCTCATCCCTCCCACGGGCAAAAGGGTTACCATCACCTCCCACCTCTCCCAAGGGGGAAGGGTTTCATCACATCCCACCCTCCCAAGAGGGGGAAGGGTTCCAAGTGGGGGAAGGATTTCAGCTCCTCACAAAAATGAAAGGTTTTACCAACTCTCACCCCTCCCAAGTCCCAAGGGGGAAGGGTTTCACCGACACGGGATACGAGTGCCAGACCAAGGCAAGAGTGCCGGACCAAGGCACAAGTGCTGGACCAAGGCAAGGCAAGAGTGCCGGACCAAGACACTACTGCCAGACCAAGGCACAAGTGTTGGACCAAGGCACGAGTGCCGTCTTGCCAAGGCACGAGTGCCATACCACGTATGTCTGCCCACAAGTGCTCAGGAAGGATTTCAACTTCCCTAAGATGAAAGGATTTCACATCCACCAGGAAGGATTTCACCTCCTCCCAACAGGAAGAATTTCACCTCCTCTCCCAAGAGAGAGGGATTTCACATCCACCAGGAAGGATTTCACCTCCTCCCAACAGGAAGAATTTCACCTCCTCTCCCAAGAGAGAGGGATTTCACATCCTCCAGGGAATGATTCCATCTCCCCCAAGAGGGAAGGATCTCACCCCTACCAGCAGGGAATGCTTTCACCTCCTCCCAAGAGAAAAAGCTTTCAGCTCCTACCAGCTGGAAAGATCGAACACCTTATCCCAGGAGCTAGACCATAGGTGAACAAATCCCCAACTAACAAGGATTGTGGAAGAAGGAGGACGACATAGATTACCTTAGACGGCCACATATTCACCACCCATGATGGACTTGGTATCAACATGGGAAAACATTCTTCAAGGTAATTACTCTCATATTTTATTTCAATTAATAAATACTTTTTTGTCAAAATCATGGAATGTCATGTTCAAGAATAACACGTGGTCCGATCTATGTATCCCGCAAAGTCTTGGAAGGCCATGAGCCTAAATAAAATAATATTGGTCTGATCATGTATCCCAATAATACCAAATGAAGCAATACCTTTTATTACAAGGTTAGGACATTGCACACACGTGCGTACACAATCACATAATTCTGAACAACGTTCAGACCAAGTGCATTGGGGCAAGATGGATATTTAAATCCAAGCCACACATGCACATCATCATATACATAACTCTGAACAACGTTCAGACCAAGTGCCTAGGCTAAGATGGACATTTTTGTCTAGGCCAAACATGCACATCATCATTTTCGTCTTTTCACCTACTTGGGGAAAGGCAAGCACTTCTCATTGGGAAGCGACAATCCTCGCGAGTAACAAATAAATAAAGGTTAACCAACAAAAAGTGTCATAGGCACAGTGCCACGAGCAAAATATAAACTTTAAAAGATGCTACATGCATCTGAAAAATGTCATAGGCATATAAGAACTTGTCACTGCCATCCAATTGTCATAGTCACTGTATGTAATAAGCCATGGGCATAACACATGCAACGGGCACACAAGAAAGTGTCATAGGCACAGTGCCACGAGCAAAATATAAACTTTAAAAGATGCTACATGCATCTGAAAAATGTCATAGGCATATAAGAACTTGTCACTGCCATCCAGTTGTCATAGTCACTGTATGTAATAAGCCATGGGCATAACACATGCAACGGGCACACAAGAAAGAGTCATAAGCACAATGATATTGTAATATTCAAAAGGTGTCATAGACACCAACATAAAATTCAAAAATGTCTCGGACATCTATATGTAACATAGACATCTGACAAAGCTATGAAGCCACATAAATGTTATTGGTCTGATCATCCAATAATACATTATTTTTCATTTCAAGGTTATATAATGTAAAACCATCACATACAAAATTTATAGCAACATACACAAATAGAAAAAACTACAAATGGTAGTCCAAACATATCATATGATAGAAAAAGGCTAAGTCATACAAATGAAATTGTGTTACAAACACAAAAAGAAAATACTAAGGCTTTCGTGAAATGAGAGTAAGGATGTCTGGCGCAGACATATCAAAACCTTCCACGAGTCAGCTCCTGATTGGAAAAGCTCGAGTCTTCAACATACCATTGTCACACAACATATCCCCGTGACCCAATGGATCGGAATAAGGCAGCACTGCAATCCCAACACCAGGGTAAAGAGTCTGCAAGATGTCTCTCATGCATAAGAAATGACTATTGGCATCCCAAGGCACATATATCACGTTAGGGTGATTAAGTACGTGATTAAGCACAATCGCGAAGACATCTAATAAATCCCTTTTAGAAGGAATGGCAGAATCCATACATGCCAACCACATTTTGTCTTCCTTACATCGAGTGAGATGGGCATTCTTCTTAGTCAATCTACCTTTGACCATCCAAGTGTGATGCACACAATACAAATCTAAATGTGTCATGGGCACAATAGATAGTCAAAAGTGTCATAGACACATTACTTATCCAAATGTCGTAGTACAATGGAAAGAATACTTGTGATGGACACACTCTGAAGGTTCAAATCCCAATCAGTTTGAAGTCCATATGTATGCACTTAGCAATCTGGCACCATCCTCCTTCATCCACTTCATGAAAGAGCTACTTGTGCAGATACTAAAAAATATCATAGACAATAACTAGGCGAAGACATGCCAGGCGTGGAAAAGGCAAGGTCAAACCCAAAGCAAAAGCCATTAAATGCATGAAGTTAGGCTTCAGAACTTTATTTTTTAAAACCTAACTGGGGGGCATGATAGTGTTAGTAGGGAATAGGCTCGATACATATAACCTATAAGCCCTAAAAAGCTAACACAACACAGGATAAAGGCTAAGTCCCTTCTACATCAAGGAAAGCCTCTTAGTCCCTTCCACATTATGCAGGCTCTCAGTCCTTGCCCGAACATCCGACACTTAGGCCCTGGTACCCGACACTCGTGCTCCGGCGCCGGCACTCAGGCCTCAGCTCCCGGCTCCAGGATCCAACTGGCCGGCTCCCGGCTCCGGCCTTCCGGATCCCGGCCTTCCGGCTCCCGGCTCCGGCCTCCCGCCTTCCGGCTCCGGCCTTCCGGCCTCCCGGCTCCCGGCTCCGGCCTTCCGGCTTCCGGCTCCCGGCTCCCGACCTCCGGCCTCCCGGGCTTCCGGATTCCGGACTCCAGGCTCCAGCTTCCGGCCTCCCGGCTCCCGGCTTCGGCCTTCCGGCTTCCGGCCTCCCGGCTCCCGGCTCCGGCCTCCGCCTTCCGGCTACCGACCTCCGGCCTCCCGGGCTTCCGGCTTCCGGACTCCCGGCTCCAGCTTCCGGCCTCTCGGCTCCCGATGTCCCGGGTCCGATCTCCTGACTCTCGGGTTCCTGGTCCTTGACTTCATTGGTGTTCCCTCTAAGCACTGTGCCAGACGGTCTTAAGCTCCTGCCCTAGGATTCAGACCGTTAGCATCATTATGAACAAAGGCGTTACCCTTTGTTCTCCCATAATGATAACAATAATGTCACGAACGTTGGAACCCCATGAATAGCATTCAAGAGCCATGATAAGCCTTTATGGCCAACCGTTTCCCATGTTTGGGATTGTTGGGTATAAATACCCTACCCTGATGCAGTTCAAGCAGAGGCCAACACTCCATACATCTCTCACACAGATATCTTCATCACTTACATACTTACCGGAATACTTACTCACCGGAGTAACCACATTCCGATCACCTTCTTCAACCAACCACTTGACCACCTTAGGCTCGCCAAGAGCTTGATAGGTTTGCACTGCTTAGCAGGAGGTCAAGAGGTGGAACCCCAAACACCCAAGTTACTGAGCCTGTCAATCCTTGCTCTAACAACATACAAATATTTTTCGCATTCACATGAACCGCGAAAAAATAAGCGTGAAGAATCAACATTTTTGTTGTAGTGAATGAATGTTATTCAAAAGGAGATACCTTGCATATGAATATATACAAATGTAACATCTAAGACTTTAACCTTTTAATAAACCAAAATTGAATATAAAATTTCTTGAGAACTTACTATCACTAACATAACATAACCCAAGACATGATCTAAAATCTAACATTTAATAGAATGGAAACATATAAAACACGTAAATGACTCATCTTCAAATGGAAAACCTTCTCAGTGACTTTTTTAATATTATTCGACCTCAATGTTACAACATATTATAATTGTATTATTATTTCTTATAAACGAAAAAAAGTCCATATAAACAAAATGACAACAAATTTGGCATCACAACTCAAATTGTTTTACATTGTTAATGATACACAATAATACTCAGTGTCTATATATTATATTTTTATTTTTTCTGATAACATTTTTAAACATTAATCGACCTCAATGTTAGAGCATATTATAATTGTATTATTTTCGATTAACGAAAAAACATAAATAAAACAAAACGACAAAATTTTTGAAAGCACAACTTATATTGTCTTACAGTGTTAATAATACACAATAATACTCATTGTGTATATATTTATGTTTTGTTTTTTTTTATATCTTTTTCCGTATATTCACGGAAAGTAAAGTAGTATTAATTTAAAAGCAAAAATTGTAAAAATAACGGTTAGGTGTTTTTGAAGTATCTAACCTTATTCAGAAAAATCTACCGAATATATTTAACATTGAATAAGTTGAATCTAACTTTATATACGTGCTACTATATGTATTTGGCTATTTAAATCTTTACAAATAGGTGAAGTGACACCTTAAGTAACAACTTACATGGATGTTCCGAATTCATATACATTGCAATAACGATATTTGAAAACCATAATAGATGGGTTAATATACAAAAGAAATTATTATACTTTACGAAAATGTTCAACTTCATTTGTTACTATACTCTTTTTTTGTTCATTTATATTACTAAATTAATAAAAATATTCAATTACATTAATTAATTAATGAAAAAAGTTTCTTTTTCATTCTAAACATATTAAAAAATATCGACAAAATACACTAAAAATATTGATGACATCGGAATTTAAAACTATATTAATAAATTAAGCAATAATAAAGTATAGTAACAAAATTAAGCATACTTACAAAGTACAATAGTTTTTTTTGTCTATTAACCCTTATATAGATAAACTCATTTGTATTTGATTAATAATATTAATTTCGTATTAAAGTCCGATAAAATTTTAAAGGATATACTCCCTTTGTTTTATTAGCAATCAATCTCTAGGTGTGAATGTGCCCCTAGTGAAAGGGTAAGGAGACCGATTATATAACATGTCTTTATTATTTTAAAGGATAATCGCTCGCTATATAAAGACCAGTTATATAACAGTTTCTATTAACCTATTATATAACAGTTTCTATTAACCTATTATTCAACGCGTTTCTATATACTAGGTTTCGAGTGCAAGTCATTCTTTATCGGATCAAATATTTGAATGATATGATTTTTATTGATTTTCGTAGAGAATAACCATACAAATATAGAGACATATCTCAAATACAAATACAAATACAAATATAGACACACATTACAAACTTGGGAAAAGCCAAATAATGATTCGATAATTACAATACAAATCACACACACAAAAAAGTAAATATACTTCGTAATACAAATAAGAGTAAATTTACATAAATTGTTTCTAAGATTTCCTCTAAATTACGAATTTCATCTCTCTGTTTAAAAAATCACATTATTCGTCCACTTAGGAAATTAATTATGTTTTGTGTCCCTGGTAACGGACATCCATTTTAAGAACAACATGCGTGATTAGTTTCTCTAAGTAAATGAGTGGTTAATTTTCTAAACTTTGAAAACAAAATCCGTAATTTGGGGTTTTACTAAAAATAACAATACACATACATACACACACCAACTAAAATGTATAAGCATGCTAATCTGGGAGCTTAACATGAACTCATTCGGATTTTGTTGATTGTTCTTTAGGCCCTTCTTTCTCATCTGGAGTCTTATTATTTCTTTGTAGAAGATAATTTTTTGATGAGATAATAGCTGCTATAGTTACAATTCCCATGAACATGACGAAATTTTTGACGAATATTGTAGCTTGTTCTTTTGGCTCTTCTTTAAGATCTCCAACTTTAGTATTCCTACGCATCAAAGAAATTTCCGAGGAGATAATAGCCGTGATAGTTACAATCCCCATAATTATAAATAATCCATAAAAGCTCTGAACATCAAGACTTTGAGGAAGGTCGTGGTCAGGTTGAGACTTATCCTGAGTAGAGAATCCAAGATACTTAACCATCATTTTCATCATATTATCACTTTCGGTTACGTGTATGACTGCCCTTGAAAAGCTTGGTAATAAAGGAGATCTATGAGAGAATGCCTGGGACATTAAACTCAACAAGTTATAGAATATACTTTGTTATATGTATACAGAATACACGATAATGATGGATTAAATATGTACCATGTAAAATAATATAGCAAGAGAAATGGGAAGCACATGCGATTCGAACTAGCACAAAGAGTTAACTATATGTTTACCTAGACTTTATGTTCAGTTTGGTGTGTTTTGACTAATTATTTCTGTTTGTTTTCTGCATCAGTTTATTTACGATTGGCGGGAGTGGATAGGGTTCGGTTTTTGTTTAAGTAAAGGGTAGAATTTTACTAATCTATCAATGAGACATGTATATGATAAGATGAAAACTAAACAAAGAGAATGGAAGAGACTCACAAATGCAATTCCGGATTCCTGGTTTATCGGTCCAATCTTCATGTAATCAGACTCATACTTATTAAGAAATAGTTGGATGTACGGAAGCTCGTCAAAAACAACATCTACGCTACCATTAGACAGAGCAGTTCTATATTCTTCAACATCTTTGAGAGGTATAAGAGTCTTGTTACTATCTTTGTATTTTTCCGATATAAACTCTTTTAGAAAGGAACAATCTTGATATCCAACCTTATTAATCAACGGCATTCTGGGATGTAGTTGATTTAGTGTCAACCATGAGGACAAAGTAGCAGTAAAAATCTGAAGTACTATGAAAATCGTACTTAGCCACACAACCAAAACAACTTTAGAGCACTTATTGCGTATCTTTCCTGCGAAACAATGGAAACAATGAACAAATAATTTCCGTAGCTACTTTTTGTTCCTGAATTTTAATGTTACACTTTTTTTATGGAGAAAATAAAGTGTTGATATATAGTGATTGCAAACTTAATGCTTGCATACCATAAACTGAATTGATATCCATATTGCTGCTAGCTTAATCATGTGTAACCTATATCTTTGAGTCTTCGGTTATAATGTTATAATCACTGATCATTTGTCTATATAAATTTTTTTATTTAAAAAGAATTAAATACTCGTTCTAACGGTATATTTTTTATTTCGTAAAAATTTATAATTTAAAAGATATTTAATTTTAAAAATGAAGTGGATTTTGTTAAATGCGTGGTTAAAAAATAATTCCTATGGTTTCAAATATTTATTAGGTTAAGCAAATATATATATATATATATATATATATATATATATATATATATATATATATATATACACTACAACAAAAAGTAGTTTATAGGACATTTTCATATGACGCTTTTTTATAAACGTCCTATAAAACACATTATAGGACGCACAAATTTTTTAGTCCCACGGTGATGGAATTTAATAGGACCCTTAATAGCTAGGTCCTTATATATTATGGTTTATACGACATTTGGGTGTTAGGGGTCTTATTATGATTGTCATATTATGACATTTTTAACATTGGTCCTATTAGATTTAGTTTATAAGACGCTTATTCCCAAAAGTCGTATTATTATAAAACCTATTATGACACTTTACATACACTTGTCATGTTACATTATGTTTTAAAGGAATTTTATTAATTTGTGTCATATTATGATGTAACCTATTAGGACATTTGATAAATATGACCTATTACATTTTGTTTTATATGGCATTTGTAACCTAACGAGAATAATAAACCAACACGTTACGAAGGAATTTATAACTTTTCATAACACGCCAATAAATAAACGTTTAAGGTAAACTTACTGGTTAAATCAACGCGTAATTTAAACTCACTGGTTTTTAAAAGAACAAATATCTTAAAATATAATAAATAAATAAAATTTATAAAAATGTGTATTAAAATATAACAAATATAAGAATATAGATATAAAAATAAAAATAAAATACAAAAATATACTAAAATAATAAATATTTAAATATAAAATATATACTGCAATGTTGTTTTCAAAAATATTTAAATATTGAAAAGTGGTTTTTTATATTAGTTAAAGTTTACAAAAATAAGTTTTTATATTTATTTAAAAATCTTGTTAAACGTTATTATTCACAATAACACGTTTGATACAAATGTTTTAGATCAAGTTTATAGGACACTTATTTTGTTAAGGTATTATCATAATAAGTTATTATAGTAACTCATGGTGAGAAACTTGATAAATGTGTATATTGATATATTAAGTTAAATATGAAGTTGATTCTTATTGGGTTATATTAATAAGAAGTTAAATATGAAGTTGATTCTTATTGGATTTTATTAATATAACACTTGATATTTAGGTCCTTTGCAGTTTGTTCGATCGATGATTTTGAAATGGGATATGCTCTAAACCCACCCATCCCCCCCCCCCCCCCCCCCCCCAACCCACCCACCCACCCACACATGGTTCATGGTTACATGTTCGATTCATGCTTAGTGATTTATGATACATAGACAAATCTATCTCTGGAAATGTGGAGTCGACATAATTAAATAGCACTTTGGTTAATAAAATGTTCATAAGTTCGAATTTGGCCACACTTCTTAGTTCATGATGACTAGACATGAGACTTTGTCTAGGGCAATGTCAATAGCGGAGTGTTATGTACCATCTCTGACCTAACTTTTACACTATTCTTCTGAAAAAGTTCACCGACCCTATGTATGTTGTATTGATTAGGTTTTTGTAAATGATTCCCCCTGATATCTTGTTGAGTAGGTTGGATTAAACGGATTTTTACGTAAGGAACAACCAATGTTAAATGAAACTTATACGAATCTCAAACTGTGGACCTCAATACTTTGGATGTTTCATGTAGCATTAATCAAAATAAAAATTTCATAATAAACTAACACGAACATATTTTGATTCTCTATGCAAAATCAAACAACCCTTTTTTATGTGATTTAATAAATTGATAAAGTTTATTTCTAATCCTTAAGTAAAACTTAATTTAAATACTATATTATATAAATATAAATTTAGACCACATTCTTTTCAGGTTTTAAAGAAAACTAAAACTTTTGACTGTTTTATAAAAAATTTGAAATCTTTTAAAAAAATTTGAAATATTTTTAAAAAAATTGAAATCTTTTTAAAAACTTTTAATCTCCAATTTTTCAAATCTCCCCCTAAATTTCTAGCATTCCCGCCTCTTCTTTCAACCAAAATAAAAGCAACGGAACTTCTCCAGCTATTGGATCTGGCTGAGTGGCTAATATCTTTTTGTCGCTCACTTCCTCAACCTCATCGCCCATTTTTTCATATTCTGTAACGCCCTTTGATCCCCTCACCCACTCACGTTCTATTTGATTGAAATGTCTTTCATGTATTTATACTTAGGATTTTTTCTTTTCGTTTTTTATTTAAGATTTGGTTGTTGTGATAAGTAAAATAACCACGTGACAATCGAAAGGCAAACATATCAATTGTGAGTAATTTTTCAATTTTCAGTTAATTGATGGTTTTATGTATGCGTGTGTGTGTTATATTTGGCTTTAATAAAGCTATTACTATTTCACATTTTAAATTTATGTTAATATATTGGTTTTCAACAGTCATTGAATCACTGAAATTAATCCATAGGATACAAAGGAAAGGCGATTTTACTTTCACGGAAGAACTCTGCAGTTTCAATGATGACTCTGTTTGTTAGTATCAAGTTTTTTTTTATTTTATATTTTCTTTTAATTTTATGTTTTTTTTATTTTATTTTATGCTTAATTGAATGTAAGGTGTAGCGATCCATAACTATTTTGTGATGCTACTGAAACAACTTTAGGGTGTTGCCATTTCACTCAGGTATTTCAATCTTGTTAAACATGTGAATTATAATAATTATTGGGTACAAAGTGATATTATAATCAAGGAATTTTGGTGCTTTTATATAGGTTGTTTAATTGTAGGTGGTGCTTGAAGATTAAACCTGATCGAATCGAGACATACTACATGCGTCTAATTTTTTTAATCTCTTGGTCATGAAATGTAATGTTAGAAGATTTTATTTTGGATGATGCTATAAGTTAATAGTTATGTTTTTATATATGTATTTATGATGACATTCTTATGAAATTGATTTGTTTGAATGAGAATTGTACTTTATTTCTTTTATGTTCTATTTGTGAAACGAAGTTAAACATAATGGGTGTATAAAGTTTTTAATATCAAATCATTAAATCAAATTATTTTCTGTTTTAATAGGTGTTTTTTGTTACATATTAGCATTCATGTTGGACACCAATTCTATTCTAACAAACTCTAACGACACATTTTTATTGGGACCCTTTTATTGGTACTCATATGGTTTAATGGAACATACAAATTCGTCCTATCATAACATCTTTTTCGACGTGTCTATGTGTCCTAAAACAAAACTAGGAGGTAATTATGTATTAGAATGCCATAAAATGTCCTATAATTTAGTATATTAAGATGTTATTTCTGTTGTATTAACACAATTATGAGACCCTAGAATATGTTTTATAAAGTTGGTGTTTATAAGGACACCATAAGCGTCTTAATAACTTTATACAACGCCTTTGTATGAGACACTTTTATTATTGGTCCTAATAGGTAAAAGGTCTTAAAAAGTAACTAATTAAGACACTTATGGGCGTCCGATCATGACAGTTTTGTTGTAGTGACATACATGGGGAAGTGAATATGGGACTGTTACACATGTAAACTTACATACAAAACTCATTAAAAACTATGTCGTTTAGTGGTTTAATTGCTTTTTAACGCTTGATTTGTCATATATTCATTAAGGGAGAGGTGATCCCCAAAATGCAGGGGGTCATTTTTTATGAAAGACACGATTAATGAAAAAAAAAACATATTTTTAAAAGACACGATTAATGGAAAAAAAGATGTGAATATATAAAAATTTGTAAAGTTAGTTTAATAAATATGATTAAAGTTATATAGATTTGAAGAATTTTTAACAAAATGACATATTTTTTAATGAGTTTTGCATGTAAGCTTACATGTGTAACAACCCATATTCACTTTTCCATATATATATATATATATATATATATATATATATATATATATATATATATATATATATATATATATATATATATATATATATATATATATATATATATATATATATATATATGTATATATATATATATATATATATATATATATATATATATATATATATATATATATATATATATATATATATGTATATATATATATATATATATATATATATAGTAATTGGATTGGGTAAGAACGACCCAAAGTATAGGAACGTTAAGAACCAATGATGATCGTCCGATTAAGGTGATGATCAGTAGTAACCACTTACTACTGATAAGTAGTAACCTTACACTACTGATCAGCACTGCGAGTTTTGATATAAAATTTTTAATCGGACGGCCAGAATTTGTTGCTGATCAGTAGTAAGGTTACTACTGATCAGTAGTAAGTGGTTACTACTGATCATCACCTTAATCGGACGGTCAACATTGGTTCTTAGCGTTCCTATACTTTGGGCCGTTCTTACCCGAACCTCACCCTATATATATATATATATATATATATATATATATATATATATATATATATATATATATATATATATACCATAAAATAAGTACCTTCTTGGAAAAAGAATGCCGAAATAGGATACCAGAAAACCATTATGATATTACTATAGAACGGGCTTTTAAACTGAGGGTTGTGAGCACGATATTCTAATATTGCAAGTGCAAGTCCAGTTGATAAACATGTGCAAAGTATTGCAATCCATAGTCTCGGTGTAAAAGGTTTTAAGAAGGTCCAGAGGGTTTGGTTCCATTCATGTGTAGCATGTACAAGCATATAAACTTCAGAGCTTAGATAAGGAATAGTAAAAGAAACGTTTTGAGCTCGATTACTTCGTATAGTTAAATCCGCTGCTACCGCTGTACAGTTCTGCAAGACATAAATAAAGAATTATATCAACTTATTTTTCTATTTCTTTAATTTGTTTTGAACGTCAATTATATTAAATAAACTAGCCAAGAAGCTAGAAAAAATAATAATAACAAAAGACAAAGAAAACACACCACAAAAACAATCTTAAATATACTTACAAACCTAGAGACCAAACACCAATATACACACGTGTAAAAGGAACAAAACGAACCAACATCCGGTAAAACAAGGAACACCAGAAAAACCCCCTCGAACAAACCCTTTCTAAACGATCAACTACAACGCCATTTGACGAAGCCACTTGAACGCTATGTATGACATTAATTTTGGAGAAGCTTTTTGCATTTCCCTCATAACAAAACATGATTTTTTTAGATTTGTTACGATTATTTATTTGCACCAACCGAATAAGATTTATTGTCAGATCGGATACATCATATTGCTAGATAATTAACAGTTACTAATACTCTAGTTTTATAATTGAAGATATAAGTTTTTCTAACCATTCATTCCTTCTATTCTAGCTTCGTATCAAGGATATTCTCACAAGTATGTGTTAGAAACATGACCCCTAGTAAACATTTGCCTAACGATTTAGTTTCCTTATTTTTAGTATGGTGGAATAGAATAGGGGTTATTACACACGCAAGCTCTTATGCGAAACTCATCAGAAAAATATGTCGTTTGTGATTTATATGTTATTAAACGTTTTATTTGTCCTATATACATCAAGGGAGATTATACATACTTATTTATATCAAACTTTAATTATTGTTTTTTCTTTCTAAAAATAACAAGTTTTGATATATATAAAAAGAAATCTGTGATGTTAATCGATATGCATCATACTTATTATATTTGATGTAGTAATATATACTCCACTGTTAACAATAAAAAAATTATCAGTTTTTCATGTATATCGAAACTCTTTGTTTTTTCTTTTAAATAATAGATAAAGTAAAAACTATTAATAATATAAAAACTTATATAAAACATGTAAAATATTAATTTATTGGATCTATTTCACCATAACAGTTGAGAGAGAGAGAGAGAGAGAGAGAGAGAGAGAGAGAGAGAGAGAGAGAGAGAGAGAGAGAGAGAGAGAGAGAGAGAGAGAGAGAGAGAGAGAGAGAGAGAGAGAGAGAGAGAGAGAGAGACGTAACAACCACCAAAAATAGAATTTTTGTTTGCATGTTTCTAGTTCCTTTACTCGTAAAAGTAATGAATATTACAAAGAGTCTAAGAAAAAGGTTTTGAAAAATTAAAAATAGTTCCTAATTTACACATTTTTGGATAGATTCACGTATGAGTTTTTTCTTTGTCGGAAATGATGATCCTTCGAACGTGAACGAATTGAAAAATGTGGAAATTTCGAATCATTTTTTTTCAAGTTTCTTTTACTCGATTTATAGTCTATCAATTTTTGCATGTGAACACATACTTCCTTTTGGATGGTTCTCACGGTTATTAA
This sequence comes from Senecio squalidus, assembly GCA_910822075.1. Taxonomy (NCBI): domain Eukaryota; kingdom Viridiplantae; phylum Streptophyta; class Magnoliopsida; order Asterales; family Asteraceae; genus Senecio; species Senecio squalidus. The sequence goes on from CAJVGC010000591.1 coordinate 14,481,173, forward strand.
TTTTTTCGTTACAAATATAAAATATACCTTATCTCGAATCTGATATATAAGTTGATCATATGTCAGATTATCCTTCTTAATGTCAATAGCTGTGAAGTTAGGTTGAACACGGAATGGTAAAGCTTGCAAGGCATAACAGAATACAGCTATCGAGAATCCATCTTTGACCTTTAATTGATCATCGACTTTGATTAGCTCAGAGAAGCCTTCTTTCTTTGGCACCAACACCTGTAATACTGGACATGGTGATTTCCCTTCCTTGTCCTTGTTCCATGTCGGCCCTATAATCTCTTATGTGAATTAAACTGGACTTGGATGGGTCTGGTCCAGTCCTTATACCAGCCCAGCAGCAGCCCAAATGACCAAGTAATATGCACGTTATGATTGTTGCGTTATTCCTGGAAGAATAGCAGAGTAGTCAACGAATAAGGAGGGAGTAGTAGCTATTTTTGATTTCCATGATCTGCACTTTGTTTTCTGTTTTTGATTTCCTATATAAATGAGTTAGTAGTAGATTATAGTATTATCAATTTCAGTTATTGTAATCTTTCCTTTCAATGAAATCATTCTTCCAGCAAGTACCTTATCTTCCTCTTTAATCTTCATTGTCTTACACATCATACACTTTCAATCCAACAATTGGTATCTAGAGCTTAGGTTAGTATATGGTCAAGTGCATGCCAAGAACAACCATGTCAGCAAGTTCATCGTCTTCGGTTAATGATGTTTTTCAAGGAACTGGAAAGGAGGGTAGTGTCACTCTTCGTTATCCGATGCTCACAAAGACCAATTACTCGGTTTGGGCAATTAAGATGCGGGTGAATTTGCAAGCACAAGGTGTGTGGGATGCAACTCAACGCGAAGGGGTTGAAGAACGACTAGATCGGATGGCTTTAGCCGCCATTTATCAGGCGATTCCAGAAGATGTGCTACTGATGTTAGCCGATAAGGATACGGCTAAGGAAGCGTGGGAGACGCTTCGGACTATGCACATGGGAGCTGAACGGGTAAAGGAGGCTAAAGTACAAACCTTGAGAAGCGACTTCGAGGTGATCCGTATGAAAGACAGTGAATCAGTGGATGATTTTGCAATGAGATTGAATACTATTGTTACGGGTATTCGATCTTTAGGTGATACGATTGAGGAGATAACGGTGGTGAAAAAGTTTCTCCGTGCTGTTCCGATACGGTTTATGCAAATCGTCACGTCGATTGAACAGTTTGGGGACTTGAAGAATATGACAGTGGAAGAGGTAGTGGGCCGTCTCAAGACCCATGAAGAAAGACTCCGAGGTTATGGAGATCGACAGGGGGAACAATCACTATTGCTCACTCACGCCGAGTGGTCCGTGCGTTCCAAGAGAACCGACGAGAGGAGCTCGTCGAATGCTCCAAGAGGGAGAGGAGGTTCTGGTAGCCGAGGTCGAGGACGAGGCAGGGGTCGCGGACGTGGTCGAGGTCGAGGTGATGGCCATGATTTCAAAACAAGTTGGAGTGATCAGAAGTATGTCCAAAAAGATAAGAGCAAAATAAAGTGTTTTGCTTGTGAAGAGTTTGGTCATTATGCTTCTGAATGCCCAAATAAGAAGCATGGTGAAGAGGCGAACCTCACTCAAACTATTGATGATGAACCGACTTTGATGATGGCGATTTCAGAAGAGAATACTTATGGCGAAGTATTTTTGAATGAGGAGAAAATTACAGCAAATCTCCTTCAAACGGGTGAACTTCGAGTCGAGTCCGAAGTCTGGTATCTTGATAATGGTGCTAGCAATCACATGACAGGAGATCGTTCAAAATTCCACGAGCTAGACGAATATGTTTCGGGTCGGGTGAAGTTTGGAGATGGCTCGACGGTAGCCATCATGGGGAAAGGATCAGTCTTGTTCGATTGCAAGAATGGTGACCAACGACTCCTTAATGAGGTATACTTTATTCCAAGTTTAAAAACTAATATTATTAGTCTTGGACAAATGACAGAACAAGGGAGTCGGGTTGAATTAGTAGGGTGCTTATTAAAAGTTTTTGACAGAAGAAAAAAACTTCTTATGAGGGTGATAAGATCCCCGAACCGTCTCTATAAAGTTGTTCTCAAAACAGGTCACTCCACTTGTCTCCTTGCAACACTAGACGAACCAGCTTGGTTATGGCATTCAAGACTCGGGCATGTGAATTTTTACTCGCTAAGTAAGCTGGCGAATATGGCATCAGGTGTCCCTGTGATTACTCACCCAAATCAGGTTTGTGAAGGGTGTGTCATAGCAAAGCAAACCCGAATCCCATTCCCTGAGCAAACGGTATTTCGGGCTAAAAGACCGCTCGAACTTGTGCATGCTGATTTGTGTGGCCAAATCACACCCACGACTGTCGGGGGAAGTAAGTATTTTTTACTTTTGATTGATGATTTTAGTAGGTGGTCATGGGTGTATATGCTTTCTAGTAAGTGTGAAGCTTTTGAAGCATTCAAACGATACAAAAAGATGATCGAGGAGAGCTCAGGTTATAAAGTGAAAACATTGCGCACCGACCGTGGAGGAGAGTTCACATCAAAGGACTTTGCAAATTTTTGTGAAGAAAATGGTATTACAAGGCATTTGACAGCCCCCTATTCGCCCCAACAAAACGGAGTTGTGGAGAGGCGAAATCGAACCGTAATGGAGATGGCAAGGAGCCTTCTCAAAGGAAGGAATGTACCTGGAGAGTACTGGGGTGAAGCCGTTAGACATGCGGTCTATCTTCTTAACCGTTTACCATCAAAGTCACTTCCCGGCATCACCCCGTATGAAGCTTGGTATGGTAAAAAACCGAATCTTGAACATTTAAAGATTTTTGGTTGTGTTGCTTTTGCTAAATGTACAGGTGGCCATTTAAAGAAACTTGATGATCGTGGTAAAAAAATGGTGTTCCTTGGAGTTGAAAACGGAACGAAAGGCGATAGAATATATGACCCACAAGACAGAAAGTTACGGGTTAGTCGCGATGTTGTGTTTAATGAGAAAGAAGGATGGGACTGGCGCGAGAATATGGAGGAAAAGAGACCCGTAACAAACACATTCACTATCATCACACCACATTATAATACACAACCAGAAATTTTACAAAACAGCCCTGAAAGTTCACATAACCAATCAAACTTTTCTGGACAGCCAGATGTCGAGTTTTCACAAGCTAATTCAGACACAAATACCACAACCCCTCACGACCATTTATCCGCATCCACAAGTTCTAGTGACTCCTTAAATGCTATCGGACCTAGAGGCCTTCGGTCATTAGCCGATATCCTTGCTGAAACTGAAGAAGTTACACTCGAACCCGAAGAATTGTTGATGGTTGAAGCTGATGAACCTTCAACTTTTAATGAAGCCGTAACACACAAAGCATGGCAAGATGCTATGCAAGCTGAGTTGGATGCGATCGAAAAAAACAAGACATGGCAGCTTACTTGCCTACCTCCTGGTCATAAACCAATTGGTTTGAAGTGGGTCTATAAAGTGAAGAAAGACAGCAAGGGGAATGTGGTGAAGTATAAAGCACGTCTCGTCGCGAAAGGGTATGTGCAAAAACAAGGGGTTGATTTTGATGAGGTTTTCGCTCCAGTAGCTAGACTTGACACCATAAAGGTCATTCTTTCCTTGGCAGCTCAACATAGGTGGGTTGTTCATCATTTAGATGTCAAGTCGGCTTTTCTCAATGGAGACCTCGAGGAGGAGGTTTATGTTGCTCAACCACAAGGGTACATTAAAAAGGGTCAAAGTGAGAAAGTGTTGAAGCTTTCCAAAGCTCTTTATGGTTTACGACAAGCACCTCGAGCTTGGAATGTGCGTTTGGATAAAACCATGAAAGGGCTGTGTTTTTTGAAGTGTTCTCACGACCCGGCTGTCTACACAAGAAACTCAAAAGGTAAACTTCTGATTGTTGGAGTTTATGTTGATGATCTTATTATCACGGGATCGAACAAACAAGACATTATCGAATTCAAGGAGCAAATGAAGAATGAGTTCGAGATGAGTGACCTGGGATTGCTAGCTTATTACCTTGGAATTGAAGTTTCACAAAAGAAATGGGGGATAGCTTTGCGACAAACGGCTTATGCGAAGAAAATTTTAGAGAAGTTTGGATTGCAAGACTGCAACCCGACCAAAACTCCTATGGAACCGAAGTTGAAAGTCGATAGTGATGAAGGTGGTGAAAGTGTCGACCCTACAGAATACAGGAAAGTAATTGGATGCTTGAGGTATTTAACTCACACTCGTCCAGATCTGTCTTTTGCGGTTGGAATTGCTAGTCGTTTTATGGAAAAACCGACAACCTTGCACTTTCAAATTGTAAAACACATTCTGAGGTATATTAGAGGTACCTTTGACTATGGGCTTAATTATGAAGGATCAGAATTCAAAGACTTAGTTGGGTTCACTGATAGTGATCATGGTGGTGATGTGGTCGGTGGTAAAAGTACAAGTGGGATGATATTTTACCTTGGAAAGAATGCAATTACCTGGCAATCTCAGAAGCAAAAAATAGTTGCATTATCATCTTGTGAAGCTGAGTTTATGGCAGCAACATCAGCAGCATGTCAGGCTATTTGGCTCGCAAATCTCGTGAAGGAACTAACGGGACAACACACTGAACCAATCACTCTGTTTGTTGACAACAAATCAGCAATTTCCTTGATGAAGAATCCTGTTTTCCATGGAAGAAGCAAGCATATTAACATCCGGTTTCACTTCATACGTGAATGTGTTGAACAAGGTCAGGTAATTGTGGAACATGTTAACTCGAATGATCAGAGAGCAGACATCTTTACTAAGGCATTGGGACTAGTGAAGTTCATTGAGATGCGAAACAAACTCGGGTTGACTAACACCGAGCTTGGTCCAGTTTAGGGGGGAAAATGTGAATTAAACTGGACTTGGATGGGTCTGGTCCAGTCCTTATACCAGCCCAGCAGCAGCCCAAATGACCAAGTAATATGCACGTTATGATTGTTGCGTTATTCCTGGAAGAATAGCAGAGTAGTCAACGAATAAGGAGGGAGTAGTAGCTATTTTTGATTTCCATGATCTGCACTTTGTTTTCTGTTTTTGATTTCCTATATAAATGAGTTAGTAGTAGATTATAGTATTATCAATTTCAGTTATTGTAATCTTTCCTTTCAATGAAATCATTCTTCCAGCAAGTACCTTATCTTCCTCTTTAATCTTCATTGTCTTACACATCATACACTTTCAATCCAACATC